>OX155909.1:8207909-8800197 GCA_944588485.1 Phosphuga atrata
CTTTGCTTGGGGTCCAATGAAATTATGACTTGTTTTTATGATTCCATTGATTCTTGTAAATTTATTGATCTTATTAAATCTGATTGGTTAATTTAAATTAGTTTTTAATATGTTCTTGTTTCTTCTAGGTGTGAGAAGTGAGGAAGAAGTCTTTGCTATTCAGTTACATATACAGGCGTACAAGTAAGTTATTTTATGTGTGTGTATATATATATATATATATATATATATATATATATATATATATATATATTCATTCACGACATTGTAAATTTACAAAAAATATACCCTTTTACGGTTAGTCAAGCGCATGCGCGTCCGCCTTGTTTCAAAGGCGGGAAGATGAAAGTTTCGGGCACATTTTGCTATTTTCACTAGTTATACGTCAAAAAAGTGCCTGAAAACATGGCGGAAATTGACGCATGCACATAAAAAAATGTCAACCATGAAAAGGTGTATTCTTCATACATTATATTTATTTACTTCTTAATTCTGCTACAAAATATAAAATAAATAAGAATAACAATAACTAATGACAAAATAATACAATTGAAAAATTAACGAAAAATTTATTCATAATGTTTTTACAACTCTTTTCATGTTTTACATATTGAAGAAATCTATTTTTAGAACTGTGCTTATTGGCTTGGTTCAGCATTTTCACAATTAACTCATTTTGTCCATACTAGTGTGGTAAAAGCGAACATTAAATATTTCAGAATGTAACCTCTCATTAACATTAAATTTTACGAGCTCTAAGATTTCTGGTGAATTTATTTTCCCAATTATGATTTTGTGTAACAATATGAGATTTTGAATTGGTAAAACCATACAACATTATAGATAATCAGATAAACTTAATAAAGACGGAACAAAGCTTGAATATATACATATACTCAACCTTTCCGGAATGCTATAATACTAATGAGTCTTTTTAGGACTACCAAAAACAAATCTCGTATAAAATTTGTCAGTTATTCTATAGCTTTCAGTCCACCTTCGTGGCACTCAACAAAAACCATAAAAATAACATTGATTTTTAAGATCATGTCTTTCCGATACCTTGAGTGGATAGCCATCTGTGGACGCGTTTCCAGATTTATCTCTCATCAGCACAGCTTTGCTTCCATGAACAATATTTTGTAAATCACTCACTTGAAAACCCATGTGTTGATTAGGGTTAGATGTTTTTAATTTTGACATTTTGTGAGAGAGACATGAACTTAGCAGGTTATTGATATAAATGATAAATTTTGAATTGGTAAAACCATACAACATTATAGATAATCAGATAAACTTAATAAAGACGGAACAAAGCTTGAATATATAAATGTACTCAACCTTTCCGGAACTCTATAATACTAATGAGTCTTTTTAGGACTACCAAAAACAAATCTCGTATGAAATTTGTCAGTTATTCTATAGCTTTCAGTCCACCTTCGTGGCACTCAACAAAAACCATAAAAATAACATTGATTTTTAAGATCATGTCTTTCCGATACCTTGAGTGGATAGCCATCTGTGGACGCGTTTCCAGATTTATCTCTCATCAGCACAGCTTTGCTTCCATGAACAATATTTTGTAAATCACTCACTTGAAAACCCATGTGTTGATTAGGGTTAGATGTTTTTAATTTTGACATTTTGTGAGAGAGACATGAACTTAGCAGTTTTACCAATTCAAAATTTATCATTTATATCAATAACCTGCTAAGTTCATGTCTCTCTCACAAATTGTCAAAATTAAAAACATCTAACCCTAATCAACACATGGGTTTTCAAGTGAGTGATTTACAAAATATTGTTCATGGAAGCAAAGCTGTGCTGATGAGAGATAAATCTCGAAACGCATCCACAGATGGCTATCCACTCAAGGTATTGGAAAGACATGATCTTAAACATCAATGTTATTTTTATGGTTTTTGTTGAGTGCCACGAAGGTGGACTGAAAGCTATAGAATAACTGACAAATTTCATACGAGATTTGTTTTTGGTAATCCTAAAAAGACTCATTAGTATTATAGAGTTCCGGAAAGGTTGAGTATATTTATATATTCAAGCTTTGTTCCGTCTTTATTAAGTTTAATATGAGATTTGCTTCTAACCTTCGGTGCTCTAATGTTTTCAAATTCAGATTTTTCATGATTGTTTTATATTCACACTCTTCTGGCATACCTAATGTGACCAAATGTCCCGATTTTGATTTTTGTCTGTCTGTCCCGCTGTCCCCAGCGAAGACAAAAACGTCCCGCTTTCGCGGGTAGGTAGGTATCTACTTACTAAGGTGTAAACGCGTGACCGAATCGGCGGGCGTCGAGAGAAAGAGAGCAAACGACGCGCGAAAGCGTGATAGATTTTAGTTTAGACGCGGAGCTTTTAGTCCTAAGTTGCCATTGTACCATAACAAAAATGCCTAAACGCTGTATCCGTTTATAAAACATAGGAGTGGCACATCGACAGTAAACGTTACATGCGAAAAGTGTCGTACTGATTTTAGTATTAGCCAACGATATCAAGAAACATTTTTAATCGGAAAAAAAATCAGGCTTTCCTATCAAGCTACGGCGTCCAGCTCGTCAATGCTTGCGTTTTTTTAAAGAACCGATTTGCCTATTTCTAAAGATTTGCATATAACATACGGTGCAAGAAAATCACAGCTTTCGCTCAAATGGCTGTACTTCTTATTTATTTCGAACATGTTTTGAGCAAAAATTTAGATGTGCTCGTAAAAAATCTCAGGCTATTGTTGTAAATGTGTTGGCCTCTATAGCAAACGATGAATTGAAAAAAGAACCTTCGCGTAGCAAACTGCATTACTTTATTAAAAGGTGCTTCAAACCTTGGCTCGATAAAATTATTCCCAGTTTTAATCCGCTATTTTTACCATAAGAAGGCGTCAAATTCAAGGTTTTAGAGTTTCGAGAATATGCACCAACAGAAGACAGCGGTGAAGAATCGAAAGACCGATTCTATGATGCTTTGGAGAATGTATGTGCAAGAACAAGCACCTATGATACCTTAATAATAATGGGAGACTTCAATGCTAAAATAGGGAAAGAACATTTCGCAGTCGAGGTAGCTGGGCAATATTCACTGCACAACGAGACAAGCCCAAACGGCATTCGTCTATGCCAATTAGCCAACGCAATGTCGCTGCGAATAAAAATTACAGCCTTTGAGAGAAAAACTATATACAAAGGCCCATGGAAAATGCCGGGAAGCCAACTGGTGAACCAAATCGACTACGTACTTATAAGGAGAAGATACGGCTCATCAATAACCAATGTGAGGACCCACAGAGGGCCAAACTGCGATAGTGACCATTTCCTGGTAGTGGGAAAATTACGACAGAGAATATCAAATGTCGCCAAAACTAAAGGTACAAAAAGGGAGCAGTGGGATACAGACCAGTTGAGCAAAAATGAAGCCCTAAACAAATATCAAAACGCCATCAGCATGGAGTTAGATAGACTCCCAGACCATAGCAATATTGGCGATGAGTGGAAGTCCATGGAGAGGGCAATAATAAAAGTAACCAAAGGCGTAGTAGGGACAAAAAGAAAATCAAGAAACATAGATTGGTTCGATATGGAATGTGAAAGGGTTATAACAGAAAAGAATAATGCGCGATAAAAGATGCTGCAAAGAAACACTAGAACTAATAATGCAGTATACCAAGAGAAGCGGAGAGAAGCCAACAGGTGCCTAAGGGAAAAAAAAAGAGATATGATGCGTAAGAAAATAGAAAGCATAGAAGAGAACTATAATCAACGCAAAGTGAAGGATTTCTATAGAACAATCAGAAATGAAGCGAAAGGGTACCAGCCAAAATTAAACGTATGCAAGGATAAGAACGGAAAAATCCTAACGGAAGAGAAAGATGTCATGGATAGATGGCGCCAGTACTTCGCCGAGATACTAAATGTTGATCATATGGAAGACCTAGAAGAGCCAGAAACAGTAATATACACAGCTCAAGAAAATACCGAACCACCTACATTGGATGAAGTCAAAACAGCCATGGAAAAGCTTAAAAATGGTAAGGCACCCGGCGAGGACGGCATCACTGCCGAAATTTTAAAACTGGCCGGAATAGATGCACATAAAAGACTGCACCAACTAATATGCAAAATATGGAAAGAAGAACAGATGCCTGAAAGGTGGAAAACTGGGTTAATCTGCCCTATCCACAAAAAAGGCGACAAAACAAACTGCGACAATTACAGGGGAATAACACTACTCAACACTGCATATAAGGTACTCTCCAATGTGATATTCGACAGAATAAGACCGTATGCAGAAGAAATCTTAGGAGAATATCAATGTGGCTTCCGAGAAAGTAGATCAACTCTGGATCAGATATTTGTGCTAAGTCAAGCAATGGAAAAATGTTATGAATACAACATCGACCTGCACTGTCTGTTAATCGATTTTAAAAAAGCATTCGACAGTATTAAAAGAGCAAAACTAGGAAGTGCACTTGCTCTAATGGGTATCCCACATAAACTTGCCAAACTAGCCACGATGACAATGGATGGATCCAAGGCCAGAGTAACAGTCCAAAACAAAACATCAAAGGAATTTGAAATAAGAACCGGTGTTAGGCAGGGAGATGCCTTGTCAGCTGTTCTTTTTAACCTTGCGCTACAAAATGCAATTGGAAACCTCGAAAATAAGGGAAATATCATAACAAAATCATACCAAATATGTGCGTACGCGGACGACATACTGATCATGGCTGGGGACAACAGAACTCTAGAAGAATTGTTTTTAAAAATAGAAGAGGAAGCGAGCAAAGTCGGCTTGAAAATACATGGAGATAAAACAAAATACCTAAAACTGTCACGTGATAACCCAAGAAGGGCCCCTCAGAACTTCATTATAAATGATCATCGGTTTGAAGAAGTTCAAAATGTCAAATATCTTGGAGTAACTTTCAATAACACAAATAATCTATCACTAAGGGTACAAGACAGAATCCAAGCTGCGAATCGATGCTATTATTCACATCTGAAGCTCTTCAAATCATCTCACGTAAAGCAAAACTGCGAATATATAAAACCCTGATCAGACCCGTGCTAACTTATGGAGCTGAATCCTGGAGTATGTCGGAAGCAGACAAAAACTCTCTTCGTATTTTTGAAAGACGGATTTTACGGAAGATCTTTGGACCAGTGAGAGAGGATACAGAAGAAGGATACAGAATTCGCATGAACTACGAACTTCAAGAACTAATAGAAGGTGAAGACATAGTAAGATTCATTAAGGCACAGAGACTTCGATGGGCGGGCCACATGATTAGAATGCCGAGTGCGAGAGCACTCAGATCCATCCATAAAGCGCAACCTAACACCTCAAGAAGCAGAGGTAGACCCAGAACCAGGTGGAAAGATAAGGTAGAGGAAGATGTAGAAACTCTACTCTAAGTAGGAAACTGAACACGTGTCGCTGAAGACCGTCAAAGGTGGAAGGGGATTGTTAAGAAGGCCAAAGCTCACCCTGGGCTGTAGAGTCAGAAGAAGAAGAAAAGTTTCGAGAACAGCTAGGTGAAACATTTTTTAAAGGAGGTATTGTCTTCTAAAATCTACAATCTAGAAGTATTGTCTTGCAATCATTTGAATAAACACAGTTGAAGAGAAGCGGGGAAAGTTCATCTCCTTGTCTCACTCCAGTTTTTATTTCGAAGCTTTCTGAGATCTCGCCTATAAATTTAACCTTGGAATGGGTGTTGGTCAAGGTTTTAGGATGAGTCTGCGGGTTTTGTTGTCTAGCCCTAGTTCCTGTAGTACTTTGTTATGCGTTTCTTTATCAATGGAATCGTAGGTATTCCTAAAATCAACAAAGGTGACGACCACCTTACGGTTTCTCATCTTGGAGTATGCAAGTACAGTTTTAAGATTGAGGATCTGTCCCAACACAGGGTCGGGTCTTCCTGAAGCCTCCCTGATATTCTCCCAGTTGACTATCCAGCTGATTTTCTCCCATTGTTTCTAACGCCTTGGAGAGAATCTTGTATGTTACCGGGACGAGAGAAATTCCACGGTAGATGTTTAGATCAGTAAAATCTCCCTTTTTGTGAAGCGGATGGATCAGAGCCGATTGCCAATCGGGTGGTAATTTTTCTGTTTCCCAGATGTCGTGGACGATCTTGGTTAGCTTGCCCACGGCATTGCTTCCAGCACCTTTCCACGCTTCAGCAACGATAGAGTCCTCCCCAGCTGCCTTATTATTCTTAAGAAGTTGAATGATCTGGCGAACTTCTTACAATGAAGGGGGTAGCGAGTCAGGGTTTGGTGTGGTTTGTTTATGGTCGAAGTCTTCGCTGGGTGGATCAGAGTTGAGTAGATTTTTAAAGTACTGAGCTAAAAGGTGGCAGTTGTCCTTGTCGTTAAAAGCCAATTTGCCTTGGGAGTCTCTGAAGTGGAGGCTTGGCGGAGCGTATTTTCTGAGTGTCTCCTTGAAGGTTCCAAAGAAATCTCTGGAGTTATTCTTAGCAAAGCTCTTTTCGATTTGGGTTACTTGGTTTTGTGTGAAAGTCTGTTTGGTTCCTCGAATTATCTGGGCTGTAAGCTTTCTTTGTTCCAAAAATTTATGCCAATTTTCCTTGGTCTTTTTTCCTTGGTAATTCCACTTCACCCAGGCTGTCTCTCTTTGGGCTATTGCATTGTCACAGTCTTCAGTCCACCACGGATGCTTCCTTCTCCTAGCGAGAGGGGGAGTTCATTGGCCGCCTTGACAAGAGTTTGCTTCAGTTTGTCCCAGCTGTTTAGATCTGTATTGTTCTGTCTCTGACTTACTTCTTGACTGTTCTTAAGTCGCTCTACGTCAAATCTTACCATTTTGGAGGTGCTGCGTTTCTAGGCTGTAGTCATATTTTGATCTTTGAGAGGTAGTGGTTTGAGTCAAGATTGGCGCTT
Source organism: Phosphuga atrata (assembly GCA_944588485.1). Lineage (NCBI taxonomy): Eukaryota > Metazoa > Arthropoda > Insecta > Coleoptera > Silphidae > Phosphuga > Phosphuga atrata. The sequence continues at coordinate 8,214,827 of OX155909.1, forward strand.
CTTAGTACCATCACGTTTTGTATTTCCTTTTGAGATTTTTTTGAAATGGCCACATGATCTATCTGGAATTCACCCAGGTTGGTATTAGGTAAATTCCCAGAATTTATCAGTTCTGCCTGGATTGCGTCTATTGTCCTGGATGATTGGGGCATGTACATTGACTATACTGGAGCCCTTGTTTGCACATTTGAGAGAGAGGATGGATACACGACTACTCGGGGAGGTAAAGTCTGTGACTGAATCCAGTATCCTGTGACTGATTATAAATCCTGTACCTAAGTGGGGTACGTTCTTCATTACCCGCTGCCGCACTTTTCCTTTGAGGATTCTGTAGCCTTGGGACTCGAAGGCATGCTCGTCCGTAAATCTGGTTTACTGTACTGCTGTCAGTATTATGTTGTGTCATGTTAGTGATTCAGTCAGATGTTTCAGTTTACCCACTTTTAGCAGTGAGTTAGCATTAAATATTGCGAAGAAGCTTTGCCGTCTTGGCCTGAGTTTACGTCCGGTGATTTCAGGATGCTCCGACTCATCCTTAAAGCATATTGGTGCGTACTCCCCAGAATTCGAAGGTCCGCTAACGTCACCATAGATGACGGTGGATTGGTTACCACCTGGGGTAGTGCATTTCAGCGAAATTTTCCTCCATGCTCAGTTGAAGAATATTCTTCGTGGGACAGTGGCGAGCCACTGTCCAAGATACTACCCAAGTTGTTAGCTTGGGAGGCTTATTGTTCGGGGTTGTCGCCCCTAGATAGGGGAGCGCTCAGCCATACGTATCTTAGCGCAAGGTAAATCCCGTTTTTTTACCGTTTTACTTAATTACTTAGTAATATTACTGAAATAACAATTTAATACTTTATACTTATATTTCTTTTAAATCAAATAGTCATCAAATATTACTTACCTTCGACATACAAATAATTAAATAATGATGTAAATGGCAGTTCCCATCAGCCAAGAAAGGTTTTTATCAAATCGACTTAATAAAGAAAACCTAATCGACATGCTCGTTAAGAGATTGAAAATTGATAATATCGCTACGAAAGTAGCCAGAGACGATGCTGATTTCCTTATTGTCGAAACGGCTGTTGAGAAATCTGAACAACAAAGAACTGCTGTCATCATAGGTGAAGACATACGGCTCGCGTACACCAAAACCGATTTTGTCGGCCGATGGCGGACAGAACTACCCGGACGAGTAACTCGGAAGTGTATGTGCTTCCCAGAGACAAATATCTAAAGAGAGACTGGACACTGACTTATGAATTTCTGTGATAGATGTGCGCCATCTATGTTTCCTTCATAGGAACTAATTATCAAAGGCGGGATTTATGAATGTTATATTAAATATATACGGAAATATAATGTAATTCAAGTAGGGTGAAATTGAAAAACAATTGTTTAATTTTGTGTTAAACAATTGTTTAATTTTGTGTTAAACAATTGTTTAATTTTGTGTTAAACAATTGTTTAATTTTAAATATATGTATTTTGTGACATTGTGACATTACATTACATTTCATTTACATTACATTTACATTACATTTACATTACATTTACATTACATTTACATTACATTTACATTACATTTACATTACATTTACATTATATTTACATTACATTTACATTACATTTACATTACATTTACATTACATTTACATTACATTTACATTACATTTACATTACATTTACATTACATTTACATTACATTTACATTACATTTACATTACATTTACATTACATTTACATTACATTTACATTACATTTACATTACATTTACATTACCTTTACATTACATTTACATTACATTTACATTACATTACATTTACATTACATTTACATTACATTTACATTACATTTACATTACATTTACATTACATTTACATTTACATTACATTTACATTACATTTACATTACATTTACATTACATTTACATTACATTTACATTACATTACATTTACATTACATTTACATTACATTTACATTACATTTACATTACATTTACATTACATTTACTTTACATTACATTTACATTACATTTACATTACATTTACATTACATTTACATTACATTTACATTACATTTACATTACATTTACATTACATTTACATTACATTTACATTACATTTACATTACATTTACATTACATTTACATTACATTTACATTACATTTACATTACATTTACATTACATTTACATTACATTTACATTACATTTACATTACATTTACATTACATTTACATTACATTTACATTACATTTACATTACATTTACATTACATTTACATTACATTTACATTACATTTACATTACATTTACATTACATTTACATTACATTTACATTACATTTACATTACATTTACATTACATTTACATTACATTTACATTACATTTACATTACATTTACATTACATTTACATTACATTTACATTACATTTACATTACATTTACATTACATTTACATTACATTTACATTACATTTACATTACATTTACATTACATTTACATTACATTTACATTACATTTACATTACATTTACATTACATTTACATTACATTTACATTACATTTACATTACATTTACATTACATTTACATTACATTTACATTACATTTACATTACATTTACATTACATTTACATTACATTTACATTACATTTACATTACATTTACATTACATTTACATTACATTTACATTACATTTACATTACATTTACATTACATTTACATTACATTTACATTACATTTACATTACATTTACATTACATTTACATTACATTTACATTACATTTACATTACATTTACATTACATTTACATTACATTTACATTACATTTACATTACATTTACATTACATTTACATTACATTTACATTACATTTACATTACATTTACATTACATTTACATTACATTTACATTACATTTACATTACATTTACATTACATTTACATTACATTTACATTACATTTACATTACATTTACTTTACATTACATTTACATTACATTTACATTACATTTACATTACATTTACATTACATTTACATTACATTTACATTACATTTACATTACATTTACATTACATTTACATTACATTTACATTACATTTACATTACATTTACATTACATTTACATTACATTTACATTACATTTACATTACATTTACATTACATTTACATTACATTTACATTACATTTACATTACATTTACATTACATTTACATTACATTTACATTACATTTACATTACATTTACATTACATTTACATTACATTTACATTACATTTACATTACATTTACATTACATTTACATTACATTTACATTACATTTACATTACATTTACATTACATTTACATTACATTTACATTACATTTACATTACATTTACATTACATTTACATTACATTTACATTACATTTACATTACATTGACATTACATTTACATTACATTTACATTACATTTACATTACATTTACATTACATTTACATTACATTTACATTACATTTACATTACATTTACATTACATTTACATTACATTTACATTACATTACATTTACATTACATTTACATTACATTTACATTACATTTACATTACATTTACATTACATTTACATTACATTTACATTACATTTACATTACATTTACATTACATTTACTTTACATTACATTTACATTACATTTACATTACATTTACATTACATTTACATTACATTTACATTACATTTACATTACATTTACATTACATTTACATTACATTTACATTACATTTACATTACATTTACATTACATTTACATTACATTTACATTACATTTACATTACATTTACATTACATTTACATTACATTTACATTACATTTACATTACATTTACATTACATTTACATTACATTTACATTACATTTACATTACATTTACATTACATTTACATTACATTTACATTACATTTACATTACATTTACATTACATTTACATTACATTTACATTACATTTACATTACATTTACATTACATTTACATTACATTTACATTACATTTACATTACATTTACATTACATTTACATTACATTTACATTACATTTACATTACATTTACATTACATTTACATTACATTTACATTACATTTACATTACATTTACATTACATTTACATTACATTTACATTACATTTACATTACATTTACATTACATTTACATTACATTTACATTACATTTACATTACATTTACATTACATTTACATTACATTTACATTACATTTACATTACATTTACATTACATTTACATTACATTTACATTACATTTACATTACATTTACATTACATTTACATTACATTTACATTACATTTACATTACATTTACATTACATTTACATTACATTTACATTACATTTACATTACATTTACATTACATTTACATTACATTTACATTACATTTACATTACATTTACATTACATTTACATTACATTTACATTACATTTACATTACATTTACATTACATTTACATTACATTTACATTACATTTACATTACATTTACATTACATTTACATTGCATTTACATTGCATTTACATTGCATTTACATTACATTTACATTACATTTACATTACATTTACATTACATTTACATTACATTTACATTACATTTACATTACATTTACATTACATTTACATTACATTTACATTACATTTACATTACATTTCATTTACATTACATTACAAAAATATTAATAACATCCAACTTGGGACAACTTAATTAATTAAATCAAGGGAGGAACACGGAAATCTTCTGTTACTCTTTAGCACACAGCATTCGTGGGCTGTATTCCAGTATTGTTTCGTTGGTCACTCTATCTACCCATGATATTCTAAGGATCCTTCTGTATAGCCACATCTCGAAGGCTTCGAGTTTCTTTTGTGTTGCTTCGTACAATGTCCATGATTCCATGCCATAGTACAATATGGATAACATATAGCAGCGCAAAATTTTTACTTTGATATCTAATTTGAGGTTGTGGCTTTTGAAGAGCTTAGACATTTTGGTGAAGGCATCTCTTGCTTTTTCTATTCTACATCTGATTTCTTGTGAATGGTCCCACTGTTCGTTCACTAAGGTTCCCAGGTAGATAAGTTTGGATACCCGTTCTATTGGTATATTTTTAATAATTAGTTGGCAGTTTTCTTTCTTCTCTTTGCTCATGACCACAAATTTTGTTTTGTTGATGTTCATTTTTAGCCCATATCGTTCACTTACTTCATTCATTTTGTTCGTTAGCTGTTGTAGACCTTCTAAACTATCTGCAAATATGACGGTATCATCTGCATATCGGATATTATTCAGTCGTTTACCGTTTACAAGAATTCTATTCTCATCGTTTTCCAGAGCCTCTCTAAATATCTTTTCTGAATTGAATATCAGAGAATTGAGAATTATTTGTAAATAATTGAATATGAGAGAATTGAATAACACATTGAATATAAGAGGGGAGACACCCTTGTCGTACGCCCCGTAGAATGTTAACTGCTTCTGTTGTTTCATCTCCAGCGTTGATTTTTATGGTGGCTGTCTGGTTCCAGTACAGGTTTTGTATAATTCTGAGGTCTTTATCATCCATTCCGGTGCCTTTCAGCAGTTGTATCATCTTCTGGTGTTGGACTTTGTCACACGCCTTTTGGTAGTCCACAAGGCAGGTATAAATGTCGCAATCCATGTCCCTACACCGTTGGAATAATACTTAACAGTGTACGTACGTAACAGTATACTGAACAGTGCTTCTCTTGTTCCCACTCCTTTCATGAATCCAAATTGTGTGTCTGCTACTCTCTCTCTTCGCATATCTTATATATTCTGAGAGATTCTTTCTGGATGTTGCTGTGATTCGTGCTGATGGGCTGAAGGCCAAAGGTTTATGTACTACTAAATTAACACAAGATAGATATTGTCTTTGTAACCTCACTCCTTAGGTAAAACAACAAAACTCACATTTGTTCATGAGTTCTTCTTCAAATTCCTCCTCACCAGACATATTTACATTGCATTACATTTAAATTTTTTTGAAATAGATTAGAAAGTTCTTTTGAAAAAAAAACATCAGATTTTCCCATAGATTTTTAAATAGGTGTCTACTACATTATTTGGTCTTGAGTCCTTTTTGTGCAGTTTTTTATTAACTATAGTAATAAAATGTTTTAACATTAGAAAACTAAAAGTTTTGACTATATTTTTGTGTAATGCTGCAGCATGTCTTCCACAAGAACAACCTATATTACAAATATCTATATGATTTGTAATTAATTTTTCAATAATATTTTCTTTTAGAAATTTGTGAATATTTAAAAATATTTTTTTTTTATTTCGTCAACAAATTTTATTACGGTCTCTGTGGGATACAGCAATAATTTTTTTCCAGTCCTGTTCTCTTTTAATCGTATAAAAGCCAGTCTTTCACTACAAGTGTCGGTAGTTGTATAAAATTTTACGCATTCCTGGCAGTTGCGTTGCAAAACTTTGCGCCCAATAAATCCCGCAATGTATGCACTAGTGTTAAGCCTAATTTTATTTGTAAGTTCGTAATAGTGATCTTCTTTCAATTGTGATGCGGAAACAGGTGTAGCGAGGAATGGTTGATGGGACGTAACTATGGGTGTGGTGGATTCAACAGGAGAAGTGATAAGGGATGTTAAGGCTAGAAGATAAACAGCCCCATCATCTTCACAATTTGATGTTGTGCAATTTTTTAAAGTGTTATTAATAAGAGATGTTTTAAATGCTGCAACAAATTGCGAGCATGTGGGATTGTCATTCTGGCCACACAGTCCTCTGATCACAGCAAAGAAATTTTCCAATGGATCTTGATTGATGGATTTGGTGATTATGTATTTAAATTCGAGTTTCTGTACAGTAGTCCACAGAGCCTGTATATTTCTTATTGTAGTTATAAAATACTGCACACATGGAGGTGAAGCAACTATCTTTCCATCTCTGACGAATGTCAGTCCAGCCAATTTAATTTTGGCATCTGCCCAGAACTCATACGACATGATAAAGGACGGGAGACAATCCGAGTAGAATTTAAGCTGTCAAACAAATTATTCATAAAAAGACAAAAAGCAGCTGTATCACGTACATTTATGTCACCACTATTTGATATTAATGTCAATGCAGCATAAACTATTTTACTAAAAATTTGAACAGCTAGACTCACTTTCATTTTTTTTTTACCTTCCGGTTTTAAATGATCTTTTGTTAAATTCGTAATTTTACCATCCACGTTCAATGATTCCAAGTTGTATAAAAGTTTCAAGTCATCCCATTTTGCTACTTTACCTCCATCAAAAATAATATTTTTTATTAAAAAAATATTTCTCATACATTTCAGGAGGTGTGGAGCATCAAAAAATATGTCCTTGAATATTGTACACATACTCATTGGGACAACCATTGTCTGCACTCAAACTGCGTACTGCAGATCTGTTAGAACTGCCCATGTCACTAACTGATGCCACAATTATAAAATTTGTTTTTTCAGGAACAGCTCTCACAACTGCTATTATACATTTTTTTAGAGGAAATGTTTTTGCAGTGGATTGTACAAAATAGAACGGTATTGGTTGCTTCCATGGTTTCTTCAAACCTCGTATCATGAACACTAATGCATGATCAGCAATTTTATAACTACATTCTTCATTAAGTTGTTCTAAACCATCTACTTTATGTGTGCCCCGATTGTAATACAAATTGGGTTTCAATGAAACTTCGTCGAACATTGATATACAAACTCTGTCTTGCTGGCTCATACTTTCCGAACTTTTATTTAAATAAGAAAATATTTGATTGTTTATCCCACATTTTAATGAAAAGTTTTGTAAAAATCTGTTTAGTGTTCAGGAACATGGCATAGAGAAAAACTTACCCATTTGCCTGTATCCCCTCGGACTGCTCTTTTGTAATGCAATGTAAAATGATTTCTCATCACGCTTGATCGCTTATGCACATTCCGTAATTGACTGTGTATGAAAAGCTGCACCACTTGTGGCATTTTCTCTAATTTCTCCATGGCTTTCATAATCGAATTTGAAAATATGTCTGTTGAACCTTGAAATAATTTCTTGGCACAAGTACCATGTCTTCTTTTCATTGTTGCAATTAAATGTTTTGCTTTGACAAGCTCACGATAATATTTCCTTTTCTTAGGTGTTAAATTTACCATACGAGTTTGATCTACCATGTGCAGAATATTGTATGGCCGTTTGTCGGGACTAGTGTCTAAAATGTGGCTTTTTAAATAAATTTATAACACAGAGACAAATATAATGTACCTGTCATTCCTATTTCTGGACTACATGTAGAAACATCTGGTGTGGTCTGAAGGTCTAGATGTGAAGGTCCAGGTAAAGCCTCTTGTAGTAAAAGATCTATATAGAAAACAATATTACAATGTAGAAGTGCATAAAATATTAATAATTATAAGACAGCCATACCAGGTTCGACATTTAAAATCGTAGGGACACATTGCGATTCAGTTTAATCTTGGCAGGTGTTTGGAAACACGAATCTTCAAAGTGTTTTCCACAAATTTTGTAATGCACACGGGTGGTTAGAGGTTTCTGTACAACATCTAGTATATTCATATTACTTGTCCATATTTCCAACAATTCCAAATTTGTGGGTAAACAAAAGAACCTTAAACTTAACAAAGACGGAACAAAGCTTGAATATATAAATATACTCAACCTTTCCGGAACTCTATAATACTAATGAGTCTTTTTAGGACTACCAAAAACAAATCTCTTATGAAATTTGTCAGTTATTCTATAGCTTTCAGTCCACCTTCGTGGCACTCAACAAAAACCATAAAAATAACATTGAGTTTTAAGATCATGTCTTTCCGATACCTTGAGTGGATAGCCATCTGTGGACGCGTTTCGAGATCTATCTCTCATCAGCACAGCTCTGCTTCCATGAACAATATTTTGTAAATCACTCACTTGAAAACCCATGTGGTGTTGGGGTTAGATGTTTTTAATTTTGACATTTTGTGAGAGAGACATGACCCCATGTACATACATCTAACCCCAACACCACATGGGTTTTCAAGTGAGTGATTTACAAAATATTGTTCATGGAAGCAGAGCTGTGCTGATGAGAGATAGATCTCGAAACGCGTCCACAGATGGCTATCCACTCAAGGTATTGGAAAGACATGATCTTAAAACTCAATGTTATTTTTATGGTTTTTGTTGAGTGCCACGAAGGTGGACTGAAAGCTATAGAATAACTGACAAATTTCATAAGAGATTTGTTTTTGGTAGTCCTAAAAAGACTCATTAGTATTATAGAGTTCCGGAAAGGTTGTGTATATATATATAATCAAGCTTTGTTCCGTCTTTGTTAAGTTTATCTGATTATCTATAATGTTGTATGGTTTTACCAATTCAAAAGAACCTTAGGTGATGGTGAACCATACTACTACTTTCACAATCAGGAACCATACATTTCAAATTCATTGTCTAAAAAGTGTCATATAGTGCGTCTTTTAGATAGTTCTGATAATATGCAAAGCTTTTAGGTAGTTCTGATAATAAACAAAGCATTTTCTTTATGATAATATTAAGTGAAACATGCACTTACCTTTCAATTTGAATTATAAAATGTTGGAGAATTTTAAGGAATTAAATTACCAATATCTTGCAGAGACAATGTAACAAAATATTAGTGGCTAGTGCAGGCAGAAAAAGAGAGAGTCCATAACTTCGTTTTAGGTTTTTCTTAAATAAACAACACATGTTCCAATCCCCCAACACATGTTTCAAATCTGAAGGGTAGTTCTAGGAAAGGCCAAATCTACAACTTGTTACCCTGGCTGCAAATACGCGTTGCCTGCATATATAGCAGTTCGGAAAAACCGACGAAAACAAATAAAATTCAGAAACAATATAACCAATGAATATGCATGGACATAGGAATAATATATTCCTATATTATTCCTATGCCCATGCGAATTCTGACACGATAGCGACTTAAACAATAAACTTATGTATGTATGGTAATCTAAACAACACTTTTTCCGTGCCCAGTGCCATCTATAAATCGTTCCAATACATTACAACTTCTATCACAAGGTCACCCATAAGAGTGTCACCCCCCTGGTGCTTCCACTGCAATAGTGTTACCACTTGTCCGAATTAGGCCGTCGTCGCCCGAGGAAACTTCGGCCGATGACGGGTTAGGTGTACGCGAGCCGATAGATTTATTTAGTAATTTTTATTAGACGTACTAAATCACATGAACCGGAAATTTACTTACTACAAACTCCAAATGGTATGCATGTAATGAATAATAAAACTTTAAAAAGTAGCATATTTCAGCACTAAATTAAAGAAATGCTTTTAAATTTGTATTTTGGTTGTTTCCAGCTGCCAATAATTTTATGTTTGGATTATTCTTTCTAATAAAATCTGATTTGGATTAGGGGTAAATAGTACAGTTGTTGGTCAGTAGGTAGTGATTGGTCATAATTTGAAAACTATATAACTATAAGACAATCTTTTGGTGACATAATTGTTTATTAACAGAAGAAAATTCTATATTCTTTTCTGTATTGGATACAACCCATAACTTTGTTATAACTTAAAGTTTCATGTGTGTATTTAATTAATAAGATGAGCAGTCCGAGATTTACGTCATTTTAGACAGAAATTTACAAAAAGTAACCTTACTATTCTAGATATTTTCATGATTTAATAATGATTTTTGTGCTGATTTTTGGTATTTGTAAATGAATACAGGATTAAATTATCGAAATAAAAAGTTTTTTGATAAAAATAAAGTACTGACTGTGAAAAATATGATAAGACAATAAATATCGCACGATAAACAGTTTTTATAGTGATAGGTCATCCGACCAATTAGTATTTTGACGTTAGAGTAACTATGTGACAGTTTGATTATCTGTATATTTTTTTATAAAACTGGTAAATAACTGGCATATTTCACACGAGATTTGTTTTGGTAGTCCTAAAAAAACTCAGTAATTGTTATAAAGCTCCGAAAAGGTTGGATATATTTATATATTCAGGCTGTGTTCCGATTGTTTTAAGATTGTACCTTTTCTTACCTTTGTCATTTTATGTATATTAACACTAGTGTTTAACTTACAAATAAGAGGACAAGAAAAATATTCAGTACACAATTTTAAGGCAATTAAAAATGAAAAATCTATTTTACTTGAATTTATTTATGTATTTGTTATTGTAGTTAGTGAAAATACTAATTTATTTATTTCTAGGTTAAACACTCTAGTGTTAATATACATAAAATGACAAACGTAAGAAAAGGTACAATCTTAAAACAATCGGAACACAACCTGAATATATAAATATATCCAACCTTTCCTATAACAATTACTGAGTTTTTTTAGGACTACCAAAACAAATCTCGTGTGAAATATGCCAGTTATTTACCAGTTTTATAAAAAAATATACAGATAATCAAATTGAAGATGCTATTAATGCAGTTTAAAATGGGATGTCACAATGCATAGCTTCAAAAAAGTATGGTATTCCCAAACCAACAATTCAATTTAGAATTAGTGACGCATTCATCAAATCTACTACAGGTCCGTATCCTGTATTAGTATGCAATGCAGAAGAGGACCTAGTACGTTGGATAATTGATTGTCAACGGAGAGGATTTCCTAGAAGAAAGATTAGGACCATCTAATACAAGCTATTGTTAAAGAGTTTTTGGATCAAAGTAAAATAAAAATCCTTTCTGTGACAATGTTCTAGGAAATGGGTGGTATAAAGCCTTTCTTGAAAGGAATCCGATTTTTATTGACAAATTTTCAGAAAGAGCAACTAAAGCCAGCTCTTGTGTAAGTGAGAGTAATATTAAAAAATGGTTGAATGAAATATATGATTATTTATCAAAAATTAAATATTTAAACATATTAAAAGATCCGACTCTTGTTTCCAATGGTGATGAAACTTATTTTATGGTATGTCCAAAAATGAAAAACATAATAGCCCCTCATGGGGCACAAAATGTTTATGAAATTGATCACAGCAATTTCAAACTTAATGGAAAGACATCTTAAAAACAATGTTATATTTATGGTTTTTGTAGAGTGTCACGAAGGTGGACTGAAAGCTATTAAATAACTGACAAATTTCACATGAGATTTGTTTTGTTAGTCCTAAAAAGACTCGGTAATTGTTATATAGCTCCGGAAAGGTTGAATATATTTATATATTCAGGCTGTGTTCCGATTGTTTTAAGTTTGTATGATTATCTATAACGTAGGATGGTTTTACCAATTCGAAAAAAAAAAATAAAAAGATAAACAAAAAGAAAAACAGAAAACTTTAGAAAAAAAAAACTGACGGAAAAAAATCATAGTTGATTGAGGATCAAGAAAATATTGGTGGCAATTAAATGAATAATCATAACATTAATTATAAATTTATGTTTAAATTGTTTTTTTTTTTAACAATAATTATATATTTTTCTTTTATTAGATCACTGGAGTGTTCATCACTGGAGTGATCACTAGTTCATAATAGTTTTTCATATTTTCAAATTACTTTTATTTATTATAAAGCGTTGACTAATTACTGTAAATCCACTAGACAATCACTACATTCTTATGAACTATAACTATGTTTTTAGATGAATCAAATATTTATCTTCTTATTTTGTATAAAATTTTAAATTTTTGATTGGAATTATTATTTAAATAGAAAAGTGACATTTTTTACAATTACTAGCACTATAATAATTCGTAAATTCATTTTATACAAGCATGCAATTTATTGTTTTCATTGTTCGATTTCTAAAATGACCGATCACTGTACTGTTTACCCCTACACGATTTGGCAATTAAAATTTCGTTCAATTATTTCCGAACTTCAAATAACTTGTCTTTCAAATAACACATTTTACTCAATCAAGAAGTGAAGTCGAGTCGAGTCAAGTTTATATTAATATTGCATTACTGAATTTGTTTAAACTCCTACTTTACTCAAACCTAACTTTACTCAAAAACAACTTCTTCAATGGCAAAAACCACGACTGACATTGAATTACATTAAGATAGTTTTTGAGTTTTATGTAACCCTGTCAATTTCCAAAAAAAAAAAAAAAATATCCTGATCAAATACAAAAGATAATTATCAATTAAGTTTTGGGAAAATTACAGGGTTAAATAGAACGTAAAAGTTTCTTAATGTAATTCAATGTCAGTCGTGGTGTTTGTCAGTGAAGTTGTTGGTTTTAAGAAAGATTTTTTAGAGAAAGGTTAGTTATACTAATGAAAATACTAATGAAACAAATTTAATCATTATCTGTACTTTTAATTTCTTATAATTAATATTTTTTATTCTTCATTTAAGGATGCAGAGAAGTCCATATTCGTATTCTGCGGATAGATTTCGAGATAATCGACCATACATCAAGTTCAATTGTCCATCTAGTGTATTAGGTTTATTGATAGGAAGAGGAGGCGCTAATATTCAAGAGTTACAACGCCGCACAAATACGAAAATTAATATTCTTAGAAATAATAGTTTTGAAGTTCCTATTACTATTTTTGGTGATCCTAACAATTTTGTTAAGATAAAGAGACTTATTTTAACATTGGCTGCTAAACCTTATCCAGGAAACATTGACTCCCAATTTGAGGATATATTTTTTTCAAATTATAATCCAAATAGAAAACCTCAAATCCAAGAGCCACCTGTCCAGTCAAGTGATTCATCCACTGATCAAGGAAGTGTCGAAGACGATTGGTCATTATGGGAATCTAATGAATCAAATACCAGTTTAACACATGAAACAAAAAATGGCAACTATTACAACAATTCTAATCAAGCCAGTACAAGTGAACAGGACAACAAAAATATAAATGATTATAATCAGCCTAGTACTAGTTTTGGTAATCCTGATCACTACCAAAACAAAGAATCTACTCAGGTGGCAAATGTAGAAGAAAATGCAAGTGCCCAAGTTTCGATCTCTGAAAAACCAATAAATGATGAACCCATTGACTTTGTTAAATTAAATGAATTAGCTGTAAGTTAAATATTATATATATATATATATATATATATATATATATATATATATATATATATATTCGCGGATAGATCTTTGTGTTTTCTCGGGGATTTCTCCACGTTTCGGCAAACTAACATTCACCATTATCAGGAGATATTAAGTGACAAAGGTATACGTTTGCTGGTTAAGCGTCAAACGTATACGTATTGATTATACCGGGTTTGTCAATAAGGACATAACAATTTTGTATTTAAATAAAACGCAGAATACTTGAGATATCGGGCTGAAATTTGTGCCAGGTGTAGTACGCATGTTACAATTTTGTATGGAATTTGACGTCGTTCATATGACCACCACGACCATGACGGCAGCGAATGGAACCATTTCTCGAGATAAAACGATTTCTAAATTTTCCATTCAATTAATCAATTGTTTCTGTAGCTTGTGGCCACATATCGCTGATGTAAAGTCCATCCAATTCTGGCCAAAAATAGTTTTCCAATATGGTACGATAGCGAACTCCATTGACTGTAACATGGCAATTATTTTCATCGACGAAAAAATACGGCCCTACCACTAGGGATTGCAATCCGGTGTCATTTTCAATCCGGCCGGATCCGGCCGTATTTTCATCGATCCGACCGGATCCATGGAAATTCGGTTGATCCGATCTGGATAATTTTCTGTTGACTGTTTCCAGGATAATCGAGTGAGTGTATTATATAGGTAGTTTACACACACACACACAGACCCATTTATAATTAGACAAACAATTAAAAAACTAGTACAGTGTAGGTAACTAGTTAAATTTCATAGATAGAATTTTTAAACTTTACTTAATCTACTGAGATCACAACAATTAGGTATTTGAGCATGCTAACAAGTCTTATTCAGTCTTATATATTTATGACAGACATCATGATGAATCTGTCTAATGAATGGCACCGCAATAATGAGTTTATAATTATTTAGTTTAATCAACTTACTATAAATATCGTACTTGCCGGTGCATAAGGCACACCCTAAAAATAAAACCTACTTTTTGTGCGCCTATAACGCGGACCGATGTTTTAGAGGCAATTCTTTTGGACAAAAAGTGCGCGTTATACACCGGCAAATAATTATTTTAAGTATACATTATTTATCACAAAACCAATTTTGGTTTTGAAAAAACCATGTGGCGCCATGCGCATCACGCATTTAAAAACCTACTCATGCAACAGCGATTATTTTGCCAAAAATTAGCATCACCGGATCCGGTATATTGGATTACCTGATCCGGTTTTCCGGATTGCAATCCCTACCTGCCACACCTCCGACATGAAATGCACACCACACGCTCACTTTTTGTAGATGCAATGTAATCTCATGAAGCTTATGGGTTTGTTGCTGTCCAATAACGCATATTCTGCTTATTGACAAAGCCATTCGGCCGAAAATGAGCCAAAAGCTTTGAAATTCGGAATTTTCTCCAAATTTTTGCAGAAGAAAATCTGATTTCGGCGCTTTAAATGATACAGAGGTTTCAATTCTTGAGTTAATCTGATCTTGTAAGGGTGTAGCTGGAGATCTCCACGCAACATTCGCATTAATGTGGACTAAGTAGCGGTCTAGAATCGACTTGTTTGGTTCATTTTGAAGCCCTTACGACCCCCTTCGACCGGTGCGTTGTCTCGCTGGCCCAGGATCATTCAATAGTGAATATGTTGATTAAAATTTATTCACCATCCCAGGCGCAGCTTGTCGGGTAGGACGATTATTGCGACCAAAACTTGGAGTTAGCTGCGACTACGGAATTTCGATATTCACCATGATAAAAATTGTCTTTTTAATATGATAAAATGACATTATAAAATAAATAAACATGATAAATTGACATGATAAAAATTGCCTTGTCTGACGTTTTGACTTTGACATATCATACAAAAGTGTGTAGGTTGTGCTCCGTATTATAAAACCAAATTGTTATGTCCCTATTGAAAAATCCATTATGTATACGTATTGAGAATGATAATAATAATAATATTTGTTAATATTTTATAGCTAAATTTAATATTTTATATTTACACATACTAATCTAAAAGAAAAAAAAACAATACATATACATACACACATGCATATGTACATACATATGTAAAACATAATATATAAATATAAATAATTAAACATATAAACAAGCATATGTGGAATATTAGTTCGGCAAACGTCGAGAATTCGGTGTTCGGTTTAGGTTCTCTTATGTATTTACATTTATAGGACAGAGCAGAAGAAGCATTGTGGGCTAGCTTTCCTCCTGTTAAAAAAGATTTTTATAGAGAATTGCCAGAAATAAGCAATTTAACAGAAGAAGAAGTAACAGCTTTTAGGAAAAGTCAGAATAATATAGTCATTGAGCGGCTTGTATTAACAGGTGAAAATAAAGATGTGGACAAGCCTGTTCAAAAACCAATTCGCTTATTTCACCAAGCATTCCATGAACATCCTGAAATCATGGATATTATTAAAGGCACTACCTTTTCTGTTCCGACTCCTATTCAGTGTCAAGGATGGCCCATTATTCTAAGTGGTGAAGACTTTATAGGAATATCCCAAACAGGATCTGGTAAATATTGTTTATTTAGAGAATATAGAAACGAAGAATAATAATTAAAAACTAATTTTTATGTTACATTCAAACAAATTATAATTTTTATAACTTTTTAAAACTAATATTTTTTTAGGAAAAACATTAGTATTTTTATTTCCTGCTTATATTCATATAACAAATCAAGACCTTCCTCTTGACAAGAAAGGCCCATCAGTACTAATTATGACTCCAACTCGAGAATTAGCTAAACAAATATATAAGGAATCACAGAAATATCAATACAGGGATGTTAAAAGGTTGTGCTAAATTGCAATTTATCAATTTACAATAAATTATTTAAATATTTTTAGCATTTGCATTTATGGTGGAGTCAGTAGGAATGACCAGATTGCAGCCCTCAAACAACAGAAAATTGATATTATTGTTGGTACTCCTGGGCGTATTGATGATTTAATGGTTAATGGTAAAAACCATTTTTTCACTATTTACATACTAAATTGTAATATTATTTTTCAATTTTGCGTCTGTAATGTACTCATAACAGCACTCATATGCGTGCGGTTATAACTCGCCGAGTGTGATACAATTTTTTCAATATGTATCGGCGATTTTTTTATTTTGAAATGGCATAAAAGGGCGCAAAACAGAAAAAATAGTATAAAAAACTCGCGTTTTTCGCACCTACCCATTAGAAAACTCCATTACAAAACTCCTCGCTACGCTTTTCGTTTTCTAAACATGGACGCGTGCTGCAAAACCGCGCTTATTGAACTCGTTCTTTAATATACTATTACGTAAATATCACCATTATTCATTTTACAGGGCACATTGATCCACATTTGTTTACGTATGTCGTACTAGATGAGGGAGATCGCATGTTGGACATGGGATTTGGTCCGCAAATTCGAAAAATTTTGTTTCAGATTCGTCCAACACGACAAACAATTATGACTAGGTAACTATTTAGTTGTGTTTATTATATTTTTGTCATATATCATAAATCTTTCAGTGCTACGTGGCCAGCCGGAGTTCGATTATTAGCTCAGCGTTATATGAAAAATCCAGTGCAGGTGTATATTGGATGTTTGGACCTCACTGCTGTTCACTCAGTGACACAACACATAGAAATATTACCTGCAAATGAAGATTTGAAATTAGAACATGTACATATTTTTTTTCTGTTCATTGATTTATTATTTAAAAATAATTAGCTTTTGAGGTTTATTCGTAAAATGAGGGACGATGATAGAATTATAGTATTTGTTGGAATGAAGGCCAAAGCTGATCATATTACTTCTGAGTTGGCACTGAAAGGATTCAAAGTTACTTCAATCCATTCCAATATGGAGCAATGTGATCGTGAGCAAGCTATTGAAGATATATCAGACGGAACTGCTAGTATTTTAATAGCCACTGATGTGGCCTCCCGAGGAATTGATATTGAGAACGTAACGTAAGTTATGTACATTTTTTTTAAATTCTTTAACACAGGTCCACACATTGTTGGGTATAGTTTCCCACTGCGCTGGTTTTGAATTTTATTTTTGAATGATGTTAAATTAAGGCAGTGGTGCGCAAACCATGGGTCGCGGACCCCAGAGGGGTCGCTAAGTAATCGTTTTGGGTCGTCGAATTCGAAAAATATTTGAGGAATAATTTCAATATAAAGAAATTTAAATAACATTGATATTTTCAAACATAATTTTCTCAAAAAATAATATTGGGATTTGTTTCAAATTTGGAGATTTAGAGATATTGGTAGAACTGTTGCGGAATATTTAGCAAATTTTCCCAATATTTTAATATTTATTTTAGCAAATATTGCAGTTTTTTTGTAAATTCCACTTCAAAATCAAATTTGTAAACATTGAAAGTTTCAAAATTAATTTTCTCGAAAACTAATTTAGGGATTTGTTACAATTTTTTTTGGAGATGTTGGTAAAACTGTTCCGAATATTTAGCAAATTTTTCCCATTTTTTAATATTTATTTCAGAAAATATTGCAGTTTTTTGTAAGTTCCACCTTGAAAATCAAATTAGGAATCTTTGCAATTTTCAAACTTTATTTTCTCAAAAACTAATTTCGGGATTTATTTCAAATTTTGTGGAGATGTTGGCAGAACAGTTCTGGAATATTTAGCATATTTTCCCAATTTTTTTATATTTATTTCAGCATATATTGCAGTTTTTTGTAAATTCCACCTTGAAAATCAAATTTGTAATTTTTGAAATTTTCAAAACTTAATTTTCTCAAAAACTATTTTGCGGATTTGTTTCAATTTTTTTGGAGATGTTGGTAGAACTGTTCCGGAATATTTAGCAAATTTTCCCAATTTTTTAATATGTATTTCAGCAAATTTTGCAGTTTTTTGTAACTTCCACTTTGAAAATCGAATATGTAAACATTGAAATTTTCAAACTTAATTTTCTCAAAATCTAATGTGGGGATTGGTTTAAAATTTTATGGAGATGTTGGTAGAACTGTTCTGGAATATTTAGCAAATTTTCCCAATTTTTCAATATTTATTTCAGCAAATATTGCAGTTTTTTGTAAATTCCATTTTGAAACTCAAATTTGTAAACGTTGAAATTTTCAAACTGAATTTTCTCAAAAACTGATTTGGGGATTGGTTTCAAATTTTGTGAAAATGTTGGTAGAACTGTCCTGGAATATTTAGCAAATTTTCACAATATTTTAAAATTTATTTCAGCAAATATTGCAGTTTTTTGTAAATTCCACCTTAGAAATCAAATTATTTGCAATCAGTTATTTGCAAAATCCTAGAACATATCCTTAAAACTAGACTCCACAGCATCATAGTAAACACCATTCCTAAATATCAATTTGGTTTTAAGCCCTACTTAAGCACTCTACTACCCACCCTATATTCATCCTTTGCAATAACTTACAGGCTTCATACCTTCAACAACAACACTCAGCTGCACTATTTCTTGATATCAACAAAGCCAAAGACTGTGTTGCACACCAAACTCCTTTACAAAATGAAACAACTCAATATCCCCCCTTACCTTCTCTACCTAATTAAAGATTTCCTTGAAGAGAGATCCCTCCAAATGAAAATAAACAACCATCTTTCTCAATTTACCCCACACCATGGTCTTCACCAAGGTTCCCCTCTCTCCCCACTACTCTATAACCTATACTGCCACGACATATATAATTATCATACCGACGACAAACTCCAAATCAACCTCTCCTCCTACATCCTACAAAATGCCGACAACACCGCTCTCATCTCCCATAACAAAAACCTCGAAAAAAACACTCACGACCTACAAGCCCTTACTGACAAAACGATATTATGGCTCAATCGCTGGAGACTCTCCGCCAATCCATCTAAATGCCAACTCCTCATTCCGAACCACAGAATCTCCCCCAGCTCTCCCCACATACACTTAGGCACCATCGACGTATCACCCACTCCCCAAACCAAATACTTACGCATGATCTTCGACAACAAAATGAAATTCACCAATGACGCGAAACAACGAAAGACAAGGACTATAACAAAAAGCAAATATTTCCGTAGCCTTACGCATGGAAGTAAAGGCATTTCCATCAAAACGGCCGCTAGAATCTATAAAGTCATCTGACGCCCCCTACTTGACTATGGACAGATATTATTTTCAAAAGCTAACGACAGAACACTAAATATATTGGAAGTGGCAGAACGAACTTCATTACGACTGATCTCAAAGTTAAAACACCCAAACAACATCCTTCATAATCCTTCCAATGATCTTCTATACAGACTCTCCCAAGTTCCAAAACTCCTAGACAGACATCAACAACTGCGGACAAAATTCAAAGTTCTAAAAACAAAATTCTAAAAACCCACTATGCATAAAACGAGACATAAAAACCACTTCACGCAGACAACCCAACTAAGACGCTTTACGGATCAATCTACGACGACTAAACTCATCATCTCATCTCATTTCATTCCCATTACACTATTGTTATCATTAATATGCACATAGGTTTTTTTTTCTTCCATTTTAAATCAATTTGTATTTCCGAGCAGAAGGACCTTGTGGTCGATAGCCCTTTGTATAAAGTATACAATAAATATATTCTCTCTCTCAAATTTGTAAACGTTGGAATTTTCAAACTTCATTTTCTCAAAAACTGGGGATTAATTTCAAATTTTGTGGAGACGTTGATAGAACCGTTCCGGAATATTTAGCAAATTTTCCCAATTTTTTAATATTTATATCAGCAAATATTGCAGTTTTTTTTTATAAATTCCACTTTGAAAATCAGATTTATGTACATTAAAATTTTCAAAATTAACTTTCTCAAAAACTAATTTGGGGATTGGTTTCAAATTTTGTGGAGATGTTGGTAGAACTGTTTCGGAATATTTAGCAAATTTTTCCAATATTTTAATATTTATTTCAGCAAATATTGCAGTTTTTTTGTAAATTCCGCCATGAAAATCAAATTTGTAAACGTTGCAATTTTCAAACTTAATTTTCTCTAAAACTAATTTGGGGATTTGTCTTAAATTTTGTTGGTAGAGCTGTTTCGGAATTTTTAGCAAATTTTAATGTTTATTTTAGTAAATATTGCTCTTTTTGAAAACTCCGAATTTTCAAACACAATCAAATTTATAAACATGACATTTTCAAACTTTATCTCGAAAACTGATTTTGAGACTTGATTTTGAGACTTGAAAACTGATTTTGAGACTGACTTGATTTTAGATTTGTTTCAAATTTTGTGGAGATATTGGTAAAACTGCTTGGGAATTACAATGTTCACGTTACTTTTATCCAGGGGTCGCGATAATATTTTACAAAAAATTTTGAGTCGCAAATGAAAATAGTTTGCGCACCACTGAATTAAGGCATTATAATACAGTTGTAAAACAAGAATGATGCAAATTGATATTGGAAGATTTGGAAAAGATGGAAAGAAGAGTTCCACGAAAAATATTAGGTCCAATCAAAAACAAAGATGGTAATTGGGTTTTGAGACCAAACAAAGAAGTGTTTGGAATATTTTAGGGCAAAATATTTTAGGGCAGAATGAGTGCCCTAAAATATCAGACGAGATAAGGAAAAGACGTGTTACACTTTGTGGATATCTAGAGAGAATGGAGGGGGGCTGAATGACAAAGAGGATCCACACGTTCTTCCAGAACTGCAATACAGACAAAGATAATGTATGGGGAGGCAAGACAAAAAAGGACTTGGAAGAAATGCAGATTAAACAGGAGACCTTGCTCAACGGAGACAAATTCAGACAAGAAGTCAAGAAATTCAGAGGTTTTCAGGAAGTTAAAACAAACAGAAAAACAACTGGTGTCAAATGGTCAGATGAGACGGAAAAAGCTCATTCTGAGAAAATGAAAGTATGTTGTAGGAAGAGGAAGGAAAAAAGAAATAAATAGTTATCTTGATGTTGTCAAATATATATATATATATATATATATATATATATATATATATATATATATATATATATATATATATATATATATATATATATATATATATATATATATATATATATATATATATATATATATATATATATATATATATATATATATATATATATATATATATATATATATATATATATATATATATATATATATATATATATATATATATATATATATATATATATATATATATATATATATATATATATATATATATATATATATATATATATATATATATATATATATATATATATATATATATATATATATATATATATATATATATATACCACCAGATTAAAGTAGGATACCAAAGAATGGAAATAGATGGGAATTGGGTACCATGGGACAAGGTAGCAAAAAACGAATAAACGACCAAAGAAAGAGGGGACAGTTACACAACGACGGAACGGAAAAGGAAAATGTAAAGCTAATGTTTTGGAATGTAGCAGGGCTCAGGAAGAAATTGGATAAGGTGGACGGGTCTTTTATAGAATTCTTGAGGAAATTCGAAATAGTTGGGTTAGTGGAGACCTGGGTTCAAGAGAAGGAATGGGAAGCCTGTAAAGAGAGACTCCCCAAGGAGTACAATTGGAGGATACAACCGGCACGGAGAAAGAGTGACTACCGAAGGGCAAAGGGGTGAATAATAACAGGGGTCAGAAGAGGCATCAAGGAATCGGAGAGAATTCTAGAAGAGGTGGAGGGTCTAGTTTTTAGGGAGGTAGAACTGGAGGGGGAGTGGTAGCAGATAGCAACCGTTTATAATAATAAGGGACTGGAAAAAATTAAAGAGGGTATAAAGAGGTATTTAGAAGATATGGTCACCACAAACTTGCTACTAGGAGGTGATTGGAATGTTAGGATAGGAGAAGAGCAGGTCAATACGGTGGATAAGACGGGTGATGTGATAAGACGGAATTCTAAAGACAAAATTAAAAATGCAGAGGGAAAGGTTTGGCTGGCGTGGGTGTTTAGAGAACCAATGGGATATTTTGAATGGGTGTATTGTGGGCGACTGGGAGGGAGAATTTACGTTTGTGGGTGCAATGGGTACCTCAGTTATTGACCTAATAATTACAAATGATGCGGCAAGACGGCAAATAAAACTGATGGAAATCGGAATAAGAAGTGGGTCGGATCTTATGCCGGTAGTGGTGTCGTTGAAGCAGCAAAGGGAGAAAGATGTTAAGGCGGAGAAATGGGTGGCCAGATGGGATAAGGAGGCGACAGAAGAATACAGAAGGAAATTAGAAGAGGTAGAGTGGAACGCCATAGAGGCCATATAGACATGATGGCAAAGAAAATGGGATCTGCACTTGTGAAAAAGAAAATCAAAGAAGCGTTTCCAGGCCGAGCATGGTACGACGGGGAAGTGCGGAACGCAAAGCAAAAGTTTCGAGAAGCTATGAGAGAATGGAGAAAGGAAGAAGGGCTCAAAGTGCACGTGCTGGAAGCGAAAACAGAATTGCAAAAAATGGAGAAGAAGAAAAAGGAGCTTTGGGAGCAGAAGGAGAAGCAGCGGGTACGAGAAATCAAGACGGAAGCTGAGCTGTGGAAATTCGTGAGAGAGAATAGGAAAAGGAAGGAAAGATTACCCAAGAGCATTGCGATAGAAGAAAGGCAAAACCACTTCATGAGGATGCTAGGAGGGGTGGAGATGCGGTCAGAAAGAGATGATAGTTCAGGAGATCGACAGAGAAAGCAGGAAGAGCTCGCCGAGGATATCACCGTGACAGAGGTGGAGGATGTTATTGATTCCCTAAAGCCAAGAAAAGCGGGAGGTTTGGATGGGCTCGGAAATGAAGCGTGGAAAGAAGCACCAGGAATCTGTAAGGAGAAGTTTACGGAGGAATTGAGAAGGATAGGGAGAGGAGAGAAAAGGATACCAGTCAGCTGGAAAGTGGGGATAATTCAACCGGTGTTTAAGAGTGGAACGAGGGACGCGCTAGAAAATTATAGAGGTATAACTTTGATGAACTCCTCATACAAAATATTTGCTAAAATCCTGGATTGTCGCTTGAGGAAGAAAATCAATGAAAGGAAGCTTTTGCCGGAAATACAAGCGGGGTTCAGAGAAGGAAGGAGCACGGGGGAACACCTGGTGACCTTGAGAGTCATCATAGACCAAGGAATAAGAAAGGGATGCCTGTTTGCTCTTTTCATTGATTTGGAATCCGCATATGACTCGGTGAAAAGAAGGAGACTTTACGAGTGTTTGGGCAAGCTAGGTATCTCAGAGAGTGTAAGAAGGAACATCAGGAATTTGTACGAGGAAACGGTCTGTAAGGTAGTAGCGAATGAATGGGAATCGGACTATTTTGAGGTGAGGAAGGGCCTGAGACAAGGCTGCCCTTTGAGTCCCACGCTTTTCAATCTGTATGTGGCGGATATGGAAAAGGTTCTACAGGCCGGGCAAGCTGGAGGAGTGGTGATTGGGAAAAAGAAGGTGTGGAGCTTGGCATATGCGGATGACATTTATTATATGGTATTTGCAAAGTCGGCTAGTGAGATGAAGGACGTGATTGAAAGGCTCGGCAGGTATTTCGAAAAGAGGGATTTAAGGGTGAATGTTGGTAAAACAAAATGGATTCGGTTTAAAAGGGGTGGGCGATATAAGAAAGAAAGGTTTGAATGGCAGGGTACTGAAATAGAGGAAGTTAGTAAATTTAAGTATTTGGGGTATGTCTTTGGGACTGGATACAGTTATAAAGAACACATAGAGTATGTTACAAAGAAGGCATGGGTGGCGGCGGGTCGTATCTGGGAGGTTTGGAAAAGGAACTTTGATGGAAACTTTAGAGCAGCAGAGACCATATGGAAGGCATGTGTGCGAAGCGTGTTACTGTATGGATGCGAGGTCTGGGGAACGAAAGAGGAAGACAAGATCGAAAGGGTGCAGCTAAAGTTTTATAAGAAAGTGTTGAAACTTGATAGGTCGACGCCTGGTCACATTGTGCTTCAGGAAGTGAGTGCTTGTAAGGTGGCGGTAATAGCTGCGGAAAGAGTGATAAAGTTCGAGTATAGGGTGGATGGGTTAGGAGATGAAAGGATAATAAAGGAAATCTTTCGAGTAGTGAATAAAGAGGGGTTAAGTGGTAGAAGAGAGAGCGGTTGGGGGTTGAATAAAAGGAAACTGTATGAGAGAGGCGGGTTATCATCCGAGGGGTTGGAAACGGAAAAAAGTGCGGGTGCTCAGTGGAAACGGATGCTAAAAGAGAGGTTATTAGAAGTGGACTTCCAAGAGCGCCAATCGAAAATAGAGGCTAGTAAATATCACCAAGGCTACTGTCAGATACAAGTGCACGGCCGTGTTCCTGGTTATTTGAGGACAAGTAAAGGGTCGGACGACCAGTCAGTGTTGGCGAGATTTAGGTGTGGCAATGAAGAGCGTGGAAGGAGACATTGGATGAAGGAGGAAAGTAGAAGGTGTTTGGTGTGTGGGTTGAAGGAAGATATGTGGAGTCATTGGTTGGAAGAGTGCACGATGGCGGAGTGGAATGACCAGGAGTGAAGGCGAGGAGATGATTGGAGGGAGTGTATGGACGAGAGCGGGAAGGGACTGTCGTTTTTACACAGAGTGAAAACATGGAAAGAGCGGATGCGACGGGGTAGTTTTTTGAGTGTTGCGGTTTAGTTTTTTTTTTTTTTTTGTGAGCTTATGTCCGATGTACAGGTGTTGAAGTATAGGTTTATGGGGTGGTAAAATTTATTTTTTCTTTTTAATGGGGTTTTAGTTTCACAACTTTTTTATTATTTTTTATTGTTTTATTTTGTATGGAAATTATTTTAATTATTCCAATAACGGTTATTATTATTATTAATATATATATATATATATATATATATATATATATATATATATATCTATATATATATATCTATATATATATATATATATATATAAATGTTTTCTTACATCATTAATGTTTTTTTAGTTACGTTATAAATTTTGATTTTCCTCGAAATATTGAGGAATATGTTCATCGTATTGGAAGAACTGGGAGAGCAGGTCGACGCGGAGAAG
The DNA here is from genome assembly GCA_944588485.1 of Phosphuga atrata. Taxonomy (NCBI): domain Eukaryota; kingdom Metazoa; phylum Arthropoda; class Insecta; order Coleoptera; family Silphidae; genus Phosphuga; species Phosphuga atrata. Next base: position 8,240,959 of record OX155909.1, read on the forward strand.
CTATCACCTATTTTTCTAGACGTGACTCTAGACACGCTAAAGCTCTCATTGAGATATTAGAAGAGGCTAATCAGGTAATCAATTCTAACATTTAATATTTGTTTTTAATATAATTCTTTTTTTACAGACTGTACCCGGCAAATTAATAGACTATGCAAATACTTTTAAGCCGGGTCAAAGGCGTTTTGATTAACGTTTTGTGGTATTAATCTATAGTTTCTATAAAAGGTCCTATTTGCGTGGTGCTACTAGTTATAGATTTATAAGTACACAAATAAGAAATAGCATATTTTTCAATAAATATGATCATTAGTACCACTTTTGATATTACTAGTATCAAATGTATTAATATAGTATTGTCATATTGTAATGGTATTTTAAAGTTATTGTGAGTTGTATTTCAAGCCTCATTCCAACTGATCTATATACCATTGCAAGTTTTGTTTTCATTTCGGTGAAATTCCAATTTTTTTTTTAATTGTTGTACATTTTGCTTTGAATAAGTTGTTATTTTTCACTTTTTTGTTTTTCTATTGATAGAATGAAAATGGCTGTGCCTTTAACAAGCTTTAGTAACAATTAAATTTTTGTGTTGGCAACAATGTTGATTAAAGAAAATAGTATTACATTTCTACTTGATTTTAATTTCAAAAATCAAGTAGAAATGTTTTCAAAAAAAATCTACACAAATTTTCAAGCCTGTAATATCGTTTTTTCACGTCACAGAAACACCTCCGTTTTCACCCCCTTTAACCCCATCTAAAGTACCAAATATCTTCAGAAAAGAAATCGCCCCTTGACATGATTTCCGAAGTATGTTGTACTTGTTTTTGAATCATCATTGTAGAGATACAGACATATAACTGTTTCGATTCTTTTTACTAATTTCAAGCTTGGTTCAATTTTGGTAACATAATTTTCGTAACATAATTTCAAATCGTTGTGGTTATTAGTGCCACTTTTGGCACTAGTTAAAGTTTTATAAGAAACAAAAAAGAAATAGCATATTTTTCAATTATTGTGGTCATTAGTATCTCTTTAAATATCATTAATACCAAAACCAGAATCGTATCATTTTTTTATGGTATAATAAAGTGAGGGGATGTTTCTGTGGGATTTATTAGAGGCTTTCACTGCATGTGTCATTCAAACGCATCTATGTTCAGGTTGTTTTATGCTTTCATGAAATTATAAAAATTGTTATAAATTTTGATATAGAATATTTTGTTATTTTTCACGTTTTTTGTTTTAATGTACTGACCAAAGGCTGTGTTTCTTAAGAGTTTTATAGGAAAAATTTAATTTATATTTATATGTATGTATGGAATCTATTTTACTTGATTTTATTTTTAAAATCCAGTAAAAATATTTTGTAATAAGAATTAAATATAAATTACATCAGTTTTTCATTTCACAAAAAAATATCACCTTTATAGAAATTGTTTCCATCTATGATATTATGAATATAACCATTTCATCCCCCTAAAAATGAAAACACGTTCTCAGGTTATGCGATTTGAGCTTTGTTGAAACAGTCTTTGTTGTTGAAAACTGTTTTGTTTCTGTAAGTGAATTTTAACCTTTTGTAGATTGTAGGCTCTAAATATACAAAAAAAAATTCGCCGTAATTTATAGTAAAATGGTAATCATTACAATGTACAGTATAATCTCGATAATGCGACACATATGGGACCAGACAACCGCCAGATTATAAGAAAGAGTGCTGGGAGGGAAGAGCGCGAGCGGTCTCCAGACCGCCGGATTACTGGACGTGTCGTTCGAGTACCCAACGGCCGAATTACCGAGATTATACTGTATTTTAAAATAGTTGTTTTGTTTGCTAACAAGAGATTCGTCTCTAGTGTTTAAACGGTGCTCTCGTTAGCTTCTCTATAGACCCTTGACATTTCGTGGTTGATCTGTGCCAACGTGTCTTCTGAAATTTAGTGCGGGTGAAATTTTCTCTTTGTGTCTTACTGAGACGCCATGCTCCTGTGCTATCTCACTTGTTCAAAACCTTTGTTATATAGGCTTGTACTAAAATTGCAACGGAGGTCTTTTTGCGGAAGCAGATGCGGATGAAGAGCTTAGCCTCCGCAGATGCGGGGGATTAAGAGCAATATCAAGGAAATGGTCATATATGCTGACGACAGCAGTTTAATATTAGTTAATAGGTCGGTGGAGGACATTGTTACCGACATCAAAATGACCAACAGCACTCTAACAACGTAGTTCAATGGAAATAATCTACTCTAAACAAAGACAAGACTAATATAATGTTCAAAACAAAAAGAGATATCAAAAGTTACCCCTCCGAAATTGCTTTGGAAAATTGCACTCTAAAAATACAACAAAACTCCTGGGATTACACATCGATTACTCTCGACTGGCCAACTGACATTATAAAAAACTAAATAACGTAGTGTATGCCCTAAGAATGCCGACTCAGTGAAATTCGGCGCAATGGAGAGGAATTGCTGACTCTGAGCTCGGACCATATGTTCTACTATTGCGAAGGCCCAAGGCCAGGCGTGGTAGGAATCGGCTTTATGGTAACAAAACCATAAAAGAGTGTGTGTTTGAAGTAAACAGCGTTTCGGATCGTCTTGCTTACATTGTACTAAGACTCATCAAAATGTACACACTCAAAAGTTATCAAGGCTTATGCCCCGACATCGGATCATCCAGATGAAAAAAATGTACAAGAGTTCTACGAAGACATAAGATCCCTGAGCGATAAAGACCAAGTATACCGTAATAATGGACGACATCAACGCGAGAGTTGGTAGAAAGGACTCCGAGTACGAAATGCCCGAGGACAGATGTTTCTCAACTTCTTACAAGCAAATTCAATGTATGCTATGAACACCTTCAAAAAACAAGAGCAATGTAAGTGGACCTGGAGGCACCCAGATGGCCTACACAGAACGAGTACGACTATCATCACGGACACTAAACTTATGGTCGAGGAGGTCAATGTGCTAAATAGGTTCACTACGGGCAGTGGCCATCGTCTGGTTAGAGCGGACTTATACATGAGGCTTAAAACAGCGCGAAAAAATCTTGTAAGGAAACAGCTACCAGCTGATACTAAACTCAAAATACTACAAGCGAACGAGGATCTGTACAAGAATGCTGTTCAGACAAAACTCAACTGTGAGCATCTAGTCAACATGACTGTGGATGAGATTAACGACAGGCAAACAGCGGCATTAACTCTCATCCTCGACGAAATCACCCCACGTGTCCTGCCAAACAAACCGACGAAATTAACACCAGAGGCTATAAAGGTGATGGAACAAAGACGGCCACTGTGCAGTGAGGGAAAAGTGGGTAGTCAAGAATACAGAGACCCGCAAAAGCAAATCCGCAGTAAGACCCGAAGAGATCTGTTGGACTATAACACCCGTCTCGTACAAGAGGCTTTAGAAAAGAACAGCAGCCGAAGAGTTCTAAGGCTTCAAGCTTCTCAACGAAGTACAGTCGAACTTAAATAACTTAAACTTCTGTAACTCCATTTTTTCTATAACTTGAATATTTTTAGAAATTCATACGTTTAGATAGCATTTTACATATAAATTAACTTCCTTAACTCGAATTTTCCTTAACACGATTTTTTCCATAACTTGTAGCAAAGATTTGTATAATGGTAAAATTTTACATACAAAATTATCTCTATAACTCCAATTTTTTAACCGCCGCGTATTTTCCAAAATTTATAATGCCGGATATTGCCTACAATAAACCGTCGATAGTGTAATCCTCGGGTAGATTATCAAACATTTTATTTTTCATATTTTATGATCACCAAAAACTCGAATAAAGCAAAACTAAGAATTTACCAGCGGGTGTGTTTTAGGAAGATTACGACAGGATATTATTCTCCCGAGAATCGGTAATCCAAAAAGAGACGATATAATCGAAGATCACCCACAAGGTTTAAAAAAATAATATATTAATTAAAATTATTTTTAATTAATTATAATTATATAACATCATATTAATAATCTATACATATTTCTTTTTTGTTTATAAATATATACATATGTACATATTTATTTACTTTGAATAAATTGTGTATAGTGTATTTTACTCATTTTATAGTTATGTATTTCTATAACTCCAATTTTCTATAACTAAAATTTTTTTCATGAAGTATGGCAATTCGACTTAGGGAAGGTGGTAGCTGCTTGCAATAGTAAAGGACTTCTATGAAACACTCTACGAAAGCAAAATATCACCGAGTCAGCCACTGACAGTTCCAGGGCAAACACGACCTGTCGAAAACATCTTATCTAAAGAAATTCCGGATGTCATTCCAGAGAAAATAATGTTCGCTATACAAGAACTTAAGAACAGAAGAGCTTCTGGGGAAGATGACATATTACCAAAGATGATCAAAAGCAGCGATTAGCCACTTAGTGAAGTGCTGGCAATCCTATTAACAAAGTGCATCCTGGAAGGTAAAGTACCTGCATCTTGGCATAACGCAGTAACCACCCTAATCCACAAAAAAGGAGACATCAAGAGGCTGGAAAACTATAGACCTATCAGTCTACTGTCGCATGTCTACAAGCTCTTCTCTCGGGCTCTAGTAAACAGACTTGACAGGAAACTAGAATTCTTTTAACTCAGAGGACAGACAGGCTTTCGCTCAGGCTTCAGCACCAATGACCACCTTCAAACTCTCAAAACAGTCGTGGAGAAATGCAATGAGTACGCTCCCTGCTTAAACAATCCTATTGGGAGCGGTAAGTTCAATGGGAAAATTGCATCGGAAATTTCCTATTGAATCCTATTGAAGGTTTATTTTCCTATATAAATCTCCTGAATCCTATTCAGTTGTCCTATTGAGATACGCTAAATCCTATTCGTTTTCCCAATAGGATTTAATACTATTCAATAGGAATATTGTGGTTTCAGAATTTCCTATAGCATAATCCAGAATCCTATTCGATTCTTCAATAGGATTTTAGTAAATTGAATAGGACTCAGCATATAATTCCCCTATTGAAAAGAGGCAATTCCTTTTAGATGTTCCAATATAAATTGATACTATTCAATGGGAATATTACAGTCTCAGAAGTTCCTATAGAATAATCCAGAATCCTATTCGATTCTTCAATAGGATTTTAGAAAATTGAGTGGGACATCTCAGATTATAATTCCCCTATTGAAAAGAGGCAAGTCTTTTTAGATGCTCCAATAGGATTTGATTCTATTCAATGGGAATATTGCAGTCTCAGAATCTCCTATAGAATAATCCAGAATCCTATTCGATTCTTCAGTAGGATTTTAATAAATTGAATAGGACTTCTTAGATTATAATTTTCCCATTGAATACGGTCAAGCTGTATGTATTAATTTAGGGAATTTTTAATGAACATAAACTCTTAAGTTGAATTTTTTTTTATTTTTTCCTATTTTTCTCTTAACTCGAACTTTTATTCCCGTCCGTAAGTGGATTCGCTTTCACTTTCTGCAACGATTTTTAATCTTTTTTCACATACATTGAATTGAAAAATTCACTTTGTTTTTTACCACACTTATATTATGTAACAATGTTGTATAACTTATTATTCACAGTTATATAAATTTCTACACATATGTCGACTCGAGTTTCGACGTTGACGGTCTTTTTCAAGTGACTTAACAAATTGATGAGGTTGAATTATACCCTTATAGTTTTGGTGGGGAGCGGTGTCTGTCCGTAGATGAGGACTTAGTTTGAGATTGGGTGAGATTAAAAAGTTGGGAAAAGATTAGGTCAGTTTGCTCGTTTAGATTAACTGAGGGATTACGGGCTTTTTGAAAATTTCTAATGCCTCTAGGAGATTTAGTTTCGGGCCAAAAAAACCCGTAATCCCTCAGTTAATCTCCTAAACGAGCAAACTGACCTAATCTTATCTCAACTTTTTAATCTCACCCAATCTCAAACAGATAAGTCCTCATCTACGGACAGACACCGCCCCCCTCCCCACCAAAACTATAAGGGTATATATTCAACCTCAGCGAGTTGTTAAGTCAATTGAAAATGACCGTCAAACGTCGAAACTCGGGTCGTGATATGTGTAGAAATTTATATAACTGTGAATAATAAGTTAATAATAATTTTTCACTTTGTTTGTATCACTATCGTCGTTTACTTCATTATTTTTTTCCTCGTCAACTTCATCATCATTTTCTTCACGATCAAAACGGTCGTGCTCTTCATCATCACTCCTTTCCTTTTCTATGTTGTTATTAACTCTGTCATCATCATTTCTAGTGTGTATATTATGATTTTCTTCGGTACTTACGTATTAACGCCACCACCGCTACATTTTTAATGCTGGCGGCATTAAAAATGTAGCGGTGGTGGCGTTAATACGTAAGTACCGAAGAAAATCATAATATACACACTAGAAATGATGATGACAGAGTTAAAAGTACACCTAAAATTTTTATGATAAATCATAAAATAAAGCATTTTATTTAAAATTGAAACATTTTAAAAACACAAAATACTCATTGCTTGCAGTAGTTATATCCTCGTTTACTTCATCATCATTGTTGTTAGTTTCTAAATCGTCATGCTCTTCATCATCACTTTTGTCATTTTCTACTTCATTATTTTCTTCATTATCACTCCTTTCATTGTTTATGTCATCATTTGTTCCATTAACATGTCTTTCATTTTCTTCATTATCCGTTTCATCAGATTGATTAGTATCATTTAAGTTTTTTCATTGTCCTGTCTCATTTGTATTTTTTTCAACTTTTTATTCCCATTTTGAATGTTATTTTCTGTGTTTCTCGGTTCTGCTCCAGATTCATCTACAAGTAATCATAATTTTCAAAAATCTTACTCTTTTACGAACGTACATAAAAAGATATCGAAAAATATACCACCTACCTCTGTAATGACATTGTTTTTTGAGATCGTTTATAAGTTGGCCTATATAAAACGTTAATTTCCCAAGATGAGAATCGTATAATAGTTCTTTTGCCACTTTATCTCGATTATTATTTTTCTTCAAATATCCTTTATATAATTCTGTACATAAAACAAGTATTACATAGTATTAGATTTTACATAATTATACAATATTCAAGCTAAGCTATAATTATTTTTCTTGATAACAAACATATATGTTTGTTAGTTATATTGAATAATCTATTTATTTATATTGCATAATGTTCTATAGCATTTAATATGAGATGTATATTAAAATATATTTACTTGTAACAAAAGCAACTAATCCAGTGGTCATTTTTTCATCTACATGTTATATTTTTTATTGCGATCAAAATTGGTCGGGACAAAATTACTAATTTCTTTGGTTAGAACTGCTGTCTGGGTATTGTTGCATTTCAGGTACGCCCATTCATAATGCTTGTTATTTTGGCCTTTATACACATGATTATACACATGAAAATTACAAAAGCTAACCAAATTTCAGTATACATATATAAAATATATACATTTATTACAAGCCATGTTAACAAAAACAATAATTAATTAATGTTGCTTCGAATACTTATTATGAGATTGTGGTGGTTTGTTCAGCCAAGCGCAAAGACTAAGTATCTAAAGCCTAAGCCAGAGACAAGTATCTAAATGGCTTAGCATAGACTCTGGCATAGACTAATTTGCACCCGTGCCTTGTTGAAATAATGGCCGCTTGGCGGCGCCTGCTTCAATCTGCGCGCGCAGTTTACGCACTCTCTGTGTTGTTTCCGTTGCTTTCTTTGTTCTCTTTGTATTCTGAAACTTAGGCGCTTGGCGGTGCCAAGAATTTAGGCGCTGAATTAAAATACTTAGTTGAAATAATTTAATTTTAACAAGAGGAAATTCTTGAATTTTAAAGTGTTTTCTAGAATGATTAACGTCTTTTCTAAGAAATATTTTTTGTTGTTGGGAGTAATTGTCGATTTGGGTGGAATAGTTGTTAAAAAGAAATTTATATTCTTATAAGAAATTTATTATCACTGCCGTGCTCCCGCCAAGTCGAGCACAACAGTTTTGCTTAGGTAATAGCTTAGGTGATAATAAAAAAGAGAGTATCGTTGGTATTAAGGATAAAGTATTTTAATTAGTAGAATATGTTGCCGTGCAATTGCCAAGTCATTATATTTATTATAGAAATAAAGGTGCCTAATATTGATACGGTCACTATAAATGTTGATAAGTAAAGTTTAGATAACAATTTATAACAAAGTTGTTGCATAGGTGCTTCCATAGACACTAGCTAAAATAACTGACTTGGTCTTACATGAGATCTCACAACTTTTTATAGCGAAAGAACTGCGTTACGAGACATTTTTTACATTTTATGTTTTTGATGGGATCTCATTTCTTTTTGTAGGTCATCCTCCTTTTTTTTTCTCGAGTAATATATCTTGTCCGTCAGCTACTGATATTCTTAATGCCCAATCTCTGTCTCCATTGATTTTTCTCTGAGGCTTTGATATAACAATTTTTGACAATTCTGGACAGTAAATTTCAAACAGTAAAAATTCTGGACAGCTTCTTAGTCGATTATATTTAACGATTGCAGACTCCTGAGCTTTTATACTACCAAAGTCGACGTTAATTAGATGTAATCCACCCAGATTTGTCACTCTGGAAAGTGCCACAGTATGCTTGACCACATAGGTGAACACTGAAGAACCAATATCCATCAGTGCACTGTTTAGACTTAGAACTTGACTTTTGTGTATGGTAATAGCATAGGCTATACATAAGAAACACAAGCTACACAAAATTAAGAAATTTTTAAATAATCATTATTTCTTATTTAATGGATAATCATTATTTTTCATTAATGAAAATTTGGAGTTTGTAAGATTGCTAGAAGTACATTAGAATTTTGATGATCAATGACAAAATTAAGAATTTTTAATAATCATTTTTTGTCATTTAATGGATAATGAAATTTCAGGATTTTTTTCCTTCCGTTATAGGCTAAAGGCTAAGTAAAATTCAAAATTAGAGGTTTGTAATGTTGCTACAAGTACCTTAGAATTTTGATCGTGGGTGAGTGTGTCACTTACGAAATTTGACTGGCGATAATTCGTAAACTATAAGGTATAATTATTAGATATATTGGCACTATAGCCAGCTATAGTATGTCTCTTGATATCTAAAAATTAAAACTTCCTGCTTTATCCACAGGGTTACAGGGGGTCAAAAGTGCCGTTTCTCGCTTCGAGAAAAGATAGTACGGTTGTGCTCGACTTGGCGGGAGCACTGCCGTGCTCCCAGATAATAAATTTCTTATTAGAATATAAATTTCTTTTTAACAACTATTCCACCCAAATCGACAATTACTCCCAACAACAAAAAATATTTCTTAGAAAAAAAACGAAGTCAATCAATCTAGAAAACACTTTAAAATTCAAGAATTTCTTTCCTCTTGTTAGAATTAAATTATTTCAACTAAGTATTTTAATTCCGCGGCCAAATTCTTGGCGCCGCCAAGCGCCCAAGTTTCAGCATATAAACAGAACAAAGAAAGTAACGAAAACAGCACAGAGCGCGCGTAAACTGCGCGCGCAGCTTGAAGCAGGCGCCGCCAAGCGGCCATTATTTCAACTAGGCACGGGTGCAAATTAGTCTATGCTAAATGGCTTGGCCTAAGCCTTTGCTCTTTGGCAGGGGGTGGGCACTCTTATGGGTGACCTTATGACAGAAGTTTTAATTCAATGACGAAAATATAGATGGCTTGGTCGCTTAAACTAATCGATAGATTTCACTGAGCACCTGAAATCTCAAATAAATAACTGGTGTTTATATTTACATTAGCAAAATGTCACCCAGAGAGAAACGTCTAAAGATTATGTCGACAATGTTTCAGATATTCATTCGTTATTTTGGATATATAAGTTTTTGTCAATTTGCAAGTGTTATATATACGGTCAAGGAATTTCACAAAAAAGGTTGCAATATAAATTTGACCATTCCTACAACTACCTTTGATATCTGACCCTAAAAGTGCTGCGCGGGTGTCTCAATATGGGAGGGATTGGAACATGTGTTAACAATTTAAGAAGATATAAAACCCAAAACAAAGGACTCGTCTAAAGGATATCATCTCTGCAAGATATTATTAGTGCAAGACTTGAAAATAATTCTCCGTACATTAGTTATAATCTAAATTGAAAGGTAAGTGTGCATGTTTTAACTATATAAAACATGATTGGTTTATTACCATCATATTCCTTACTTTCAGACAGTGGATTCCATATATTTCCGATGTCTTGTTCCTGGTTGTGAAAGTAATATGAAGGATGACCCTCCACAAAGTTTTATATTTATATTTTTTAATGTAAATACTTATTTAATATATTATTAGTACATGTACATAACATATTTAACATTTTTTTTTAATTTTCACCCAATTTTAAATAAATTATATTATCGCATATATTTAATAAAACATTCATATAGCCCGCGTTTCATAATTAGTTCCATGACGAGTTCACAGATGGCGCAAACTTCTGTCACAGAAATTCCTTAGTGAGTGTCGCATCTCTCGTTAGATATTTGTCTCTGCTCTTTGGCTTGGCCTTTAGATACTTGTCTCTGGCCTAAGTCAAGCCAAAGAGGATTAGATAGAGGAGAAGGTCGCGTATAATCGACACAAGTGCCCTCTGTTGAGTCGTCTGCGTTACTGAGTAGCTGAAATTTGGAGGGAAAAGTAATACCCAGCATTGATTAAATACCATCGTTCATTTCAAGAGTTCAGTTTTAATAAAATTATTTTTGTTATTAACAACGAAAAATATGGTTGCGCGAGTTTTGGGTTCGCAACACGAATAAGTTTTTAAAAAAAGATTAAAAAATTTATTCAGGAACAACTCACTTAATACTAACAAAATAAAATGAAAATTAAAATATAATAGTTTTGACTTAACTAGTGATTACAATTATAATAATGTATAATGAATGTCTTTCCTCTCCGCATATCTTTATATATAAAAGATAAGCTGAAATGTTAGTTTCAGCACTTTTGCAGGTGCAGACTTGGTGTTGGCCTTGGGCAGCTTCCTTAACTCCTCCGGGGATAAGTTTGAGCATCTCGCGTAGCAGGTGCGAGATTAGACGATGATGTCCATGGTCTTGGAATTTTCTTTCTTGATGACTCGAGTTGTTTTCCAGAATTTATATAACAGATAAGAAGATTTATTCGTGATAGTGCGTCAGCGTTTGTATTTTGTTTTCCTTTTTTGAATATTATGTCATAATCGAATTCTTCAAGTCTAAGTCTCCATCTAATCAATTTACTATTTGGTTCTTTTAAGTTAAAAAGCCAAGTCAGTGGTCTATGATCTGTATAAATTTTGAATTTTCTACCGAAAAGGTAGGGACGAAAATATTTACATGCCCACACAATTGCTAACAGTTCTTTTTCAATTTAAAATATCGAGATTCGCTTTCGTTCAAAGTTCGTGAGGCGTATGCAATTGGTTTGTCATTTGGAATATTGCCTTGTGACAATACGGCACCTATAGCATAATTGCTAGCGTCTGTGGTTAATACAAAGTCTTTTTCAAAGTCGGGATATTGTAAAATGTGTGGATTAATTAATAGTTGTTTACAATGTTCAAATGACTGAATAAATTCTGGTGTATGTTTAACTTTAGAATCCTTTTTTAAACATGTTGTCATTGGTTTAGTAATTTTAGCAAAATTTGGTATGAAACGTCTATAGTAACCTACGAGTCCTAAAAATGATTTAATTTCTTTTGGTGTTGTTGGTAAGGGGAAGTTTTTGATAGCTAAAATTTTATCGGGGTTAGGTTTAACTCCTTGAGGGGTAACCACGTGTCCTAAATATTGCACTTCTTTACGTAAAAATTCAGATTTGTCCATTTGTATTTTTAAGTCTAATGAAAATGTCTCTTAATCGTGAAATATGTTCTTGTAATGATGTACTAAAAATTGCTATATCGTCAAGGTATACTAAGCAAGTTTTGTTTTGAAGTCCACGTAATATATTGTCCATTACGCGTTGGAAAGTACTAGGTGCATTTTTTAAACCGAATGGCATTCTACGAAATTCATAATGTCCGTTTTCTGTAGAAAAACCAGTTTTGGGTATATCGTCTGGGTGCATTTTAATTTGATGAAATCCGTTGGCCAAATCTAGTGTGGTGAAATATTGACTTTTGCCTAATTTATCAAGAATGTCAGTAATGTTTGGAAGGGGGTATTTGTCGTCTATTGTTTGTTCGTTTAATTTACGGTAGTCGATTACTAAGCGCCATTTACGTTTATTAGAAGCGTCTAATTTTTTTGGTACGATCCAAATTGGACTGGACCACGGGGAGGTGGAATTTTGAATAATCCCTTGGTTTAGCATTTTAGAAATCTGTTCTTTAACTTCGGATCTATGTATTTCAGGATATCTATAACTCTTGGTATAAATGGGTGATTCATTTTTTAAATTGATCTTATGTTGAATTTTGTTTGTGAATGTCAATGGAATTTGATCGCAATAAAATATCTAAACATAATTTTCTAATTGATTCTCGTTCTTCTGAATTACAATGTTCTAGTCTTAAATTTTTTAAATTTGATTTTAGAGTATTGTCATATGAAGTAAAAGAAGAAATCTCTTCTGTTTCCATTTTATTAACAAAATTTACGGTGCAAGGGTCGATTTCATTAATTTCAAAAGGTGAAGTTATATCTATTTTTGCTAATTTTTCGCTTGAATTTATTATGGTAGTAATTGCAAAATTGTTGTCTACGTTTACTAGGGCTTCAGGCATTTCTGTATTATTCGAGAAAGCTGTGTAATTTAATATTCCAGTTCCTTGTTCTAATTTTACGGGTAATTTTACAATTTTTTGAGTACGGGGTGGTATTGTAATTGAATACGTCTGTAGGTTATTATAAATGATTGGTATTTCTGTTAGGGGTGTTGTTAATTTTCGAGATTTTATATTAATATTAGCTTCTAACTGGTTAAGTAAATCAGCTCCTATAAGTCCGTCGTAATTTTCAGGAAATTTAAATAAGTAGAATTTATGATTTTTTTTTATTTTAAAGATATTAAACATAGGAATTTTGGCTATTTCATCGTGAATGGTCATTGCATGTGCTGTCTGTATTTTAAATTGTTCGTTGGTAATACAATTTTTATAGAATTTATAGGCTAATGAGGGATCAATAAGGCTGCGTGAACTGCCTGTGTCTATTAAAAATTTAGCTTTTAATTCGGGAATGTTAATATGGGGAAGGTTTATAGGAATGCTATTTAGTTTTATTATGTCTGGTCGGGATTCGGGTAAGTCATTTGAAAATTTGGCTGTTGGTGGGTTTCTTCTGGTTGATAGTTTAGATTATGATTGTTATCATATTCTGCGTTAGCATTATATGAGTTTGGATAATCTTGTTGGTCATAAGAGTCTTGATAATCTTGGTAGTTCTGGAGATTGAAATTTTCTGGAGATTGAAATTTTGGGAGAGAAGATACCGGTTGAACGGTCGATTCGGTACCTCGGTGTGATCCTCCAGGCGGGTCAGTGGGGATTACACGTGTGCCATGCCGCCGGCAACGCGGCACGCGCATCACAACAGGTGGCGCGTCTCATGCCGAGGGCCTCCGGGCCTGGTGAGGGTAGGAGGAGGCTTATGGCCAGTGTGGCCACTAGTAGACTCCTATACGCGGCACCGGTGTGGGCAACGGCGGTGAGGGGTAACGCTCGTAACAGGGAGCGTTTGCGACGGGCACTACGCCCGGTGGCCATCAGGGTCGCCCGGGCTTACCGCACTGTTAGCATTGACGCCGTGGAGGTCATATCACGGATTCCTCCCGCGGACCTCCTTGTTATGGAGCGCGCGTCGGTGAGGGACGCAAGAACTTCTGGTGGGAACCGCGGGGAGGCAAGGAGGGCTGCTCGGGAGCAACTACTTGCCTGCTGGCAGGAGAGGTGGTCACGTGGCGGAAACGGCGCGTGGACTCGTCGTCTCATCCCTGATTTAATTCGGTGGATGGGGCGAGGGCTGGATGAGGCGGGTTCGTACTTTCTCACCCAGCTTCTTACCGGACACGGGTCCTTCCGAGCGTATCTCCATAGGATTGGGAAAGCCCCAGACGACAGGTGCATATCCTGTGGAGAGGGCGTGCGCGACGACGCGGAGCACACTCTCGTGGCGTGTCCGCGTTGGGAGAAGGAGCGACAGGCCCTGGCGTCGGCCCTGGAACGGGAAGTCACGGTCGAAGCCGTGGCGGGTGGCCTCGCCGGCGAGGTGGGGCGGGGCGTGTGGGCGGCCTTAAGCCGATTCGCGGCCACAGTCATGCGGGCTAAGGAGTTGCCTGTGCGGGAACAAGGGCGGTAGAGTTTTTTTTCTTGTTTTTTTTTGTTTGTCTCTGTTTTTGTTTTTTTTATTATTACTTGTGTTGTAATTGTTGCAATTGTAAATGCTATTGTATAGCATATTTTGCTTTACTTTTTTTTTTACTTTCGTGTAAATACTGTTGTATTTTTATTCGAAGGGTGGGCAGAGGCAGTAATGCCATCGCTGGCGGTCCCTCTGTCCTTCCGTTTTGAGTGGAGTCACTTTGGAAAAAAAAAAAAAAAAAAAAAAAAAAAAAAAAAATCTTGGTAGTTTTGATGCTTTTGTTGGCCATAAGAGTCTTGATTGTCTTGGTAGTTTTGATAGTTTTGTTGGTCATGAGAGTCTTGATAGTCTTGGTAGTCTTGATTTATTTCTTGTGTATATAAATTTTCTATTGCAAAGGTTTGTCTAGGTCTAGAGGTGTTTCCAGAGCTAGTGTCCATCGGTTCAGGTCTATAGTTAATCGGTGAAAAATTCTTAGTCATGTGACTGGATCTTGGGTTGAATGGAGATGGTTTTGGTTGATTATTAAATGGTTGATGTTGTGGAAAGTTCGGTTTTGAAATAGGAATGTTAGTGGATCTTGGTTGATAATTTGGTTGGTACCTTTGTTGGTAATTGGGTTGAGAATTTGGTTGGTATCTTAGTTGGTAATTAGGTTGAGAGTTTGGTTGGTATCTTTGTTGGTAATTGGATTGGAAATTTGGTTGATATCTTTGTTGAAAGTTAGGTTGAAAATTTGGTTGATGATTTGGTTGAGGTTTTGGAGGATAATTTTGTCTGACATTTTTCATTGGGACATTTTGAATTGGGTAATTGTGTTTCGAATAATTGGGGTTAAATAGTGGTTGCGGTCTGTAAGTAGATTGCTGTAAATTCGGATTATGTCCAGTGTTAACATATTTAAAATTTTCCTCTTCTGTTACAAAGGCTAAGGCTTGTTCAATCGAATTGGGGTTTCTTAATCTGATTACTAATTGTGTTTGATATGGTAAGCCGTGAATGAAAGTTTTTAGAGCAAAGTCGTCGTAATGGTTAATTTTAATTTGTCTTTCGTCTTCGTCTTCAATTGTAGAATTTAATTTAGAAAATAATAAACTTCGTGAGTCCTGTATCCTCATGCCAAATTGGATAGGGGTTTCGTTTCTTAGAGGTTTCATGGATATTAGGTCTTGTATTAGACAGTCTGTACCTCTCTGATCTGAAAAGGTCTGGTTTAATGCATTTTTTATTAAATGCCAGCTATTTAGTTCTGTCCTGGTGTTAATTAAATCGGCAGCACGATCTCTTAACTTACATAGGACCGTATCAAGCAAGCAAATGTTTAATGGGTCGTTTGCGTTTTGAACATTTTGAAAAGTTTGTAAGAAATGTTCGCATGAATTTATAAATCTGTGTAACTGTCTTGAGTTGCCGTCAAAGTGAGGGATGTTATCGGCTTGGTAACGTAATAGTGGTACATTTAGTGCCATTTTGATTAATTTTTGTGGATTATTAACTAAACTAATTCTTATAAACGAATTTTATAAGATTTTGATTAATTTTTTGATTGATTATTTTGAATAAAATTGTCTTAGAGAAATTCAAAAAGTGTTTAGGAAATTATTTAAAAAAAGGAATGAACACTTACATGAAAATTACTGCGATGAGTTTCATGTTTTTTCTTTCTTGGTTATTCTTAATCTAATGCCTATAGGATCTGGAGAAGTTGTCCTTTTCCCAGGTCTTCTTAATCTAACGAGTCCCAGAATAGAGTCGAAGTTGGACTTTCTTCAGGATGTTCCTTTGTGTTGAGTGTTGTTGTGGAATCCGGAATTTCCTTTGGATCTTGCAACTTTTCCTCGATGGAAGTTTTCGTATCTTCAGGATCTTCTTGTTTCGGCTAGGCTTAAGGGTTGATACCCAAAAACAATTGTTTGATACAGAGTTTCGCCTAGATCCTACCGACTGCGCCAGTTTTGGGTTCGCAACACTCGAATAAGTTTTTAAAAAAAGATTAAAAAATTTATTCAGGAACAACTCACTTAATACTAACAAAATAAAATGAAAATTAAAATATAATAGTTTTGACTTAACTAGTGATTACAATTATACTAATGTATAATGAATGTCTTTCCTCTCCGCATATCTTTATATATAAAAGATAAGCTGAAATGTTAGTTTCAGCACTTTTGCAGGTGCAGACTTGGTGTTGGCCTTGGGCAGCTTCCTTAACTCGCGCGATCTGTGTAAAGTGAAAGGGTGCAGTAGAAGAGCTGATCAAGATAAAAATCACACCTTTTTTAGATGGCCAAAGGATGAATTCATGCAAGGAAATTTTACTTAAAATTAATTATAATTTCTCAAAGTATGGTTAGCAAATGATTATGGATCCTTACATGTGAATATAACATTTTTGTTGTTGTTTAGAATAAAAAAATAAAACTTTTAACCCTTTAAAATTAACCTGATTTAAAAAAACGATTATTACAAAAGTATTTTTAATACTATTAAATCTTTTGAATATGCATGCTTTTCGAAGAAAGATAAATAATGAATTGTTTTAAATTGCGGAACTCAAAATTAATTAAAATGATTTAAAACAATTCCAAATACTTTTGAATCACAAAATAATAGTCTGCACTGCATTTTTTTAATATAGTTTTCAATCATTTTTTTCATCAGAGACATTAAGATAATACTTTAATTATTATATAAATATATTTATATAGACGCCAACAATGGAAAGAGTTTGCTCACTACGAGGGACCTGCAAAAAATTTATTAATCTGTTCAGATCATTTTGAAAGCAAGTATATTAAAAAAATACTCCACCAAGGCTATTATTAGTTTCAAAAGCTGTGCCAACTTTACTTCCACCTATTAAGACTTTGGAGGGGTCAGAAGGTGATCCAACTACAGTTCCAATTCGAAAGACTTTCGAGATGCCTAAAGTTGTGCCAAATACTCCCCAAACAAGTACAGAAATTCTTGTCATTTATTCCAATTACCAAGGAAATATATTTGAACGTCCGTCTTTGAAAGGTATTGTGTTTGAGTTATTTATAGAAATACAGAAAAATATTAAGAATTTTACTAATAACTAAATACTTGAGAATAATACTAATATTTATATTGCATTTTTAGGTGATTCCTCACATAATGACAGAGGTTTCATATTCAAAGAAAAAGAAGTTGAGCAATTATTACAGCCGCAGGCCCCTGTTCAATGTAGTACACCGAGAAGAAATAAGATGTTTTTAAGAAAGTTTACACTTTCGACGTGCACCCAAAATGTGTTGATTTGTTAATCTTACCGAAAAGTGACTCTACGTATCATGAATATAAATTATTTACAATAATGAAAGATTAAGTAGATAAAAATGGACTGCATTATTCTACTGAAATGCTTTTCACAGCTGTGTTGAGGTGGGATAAAAAATTTAAACAGATCATTGATAATTACATTAATAGAAAAAATGTATCAGTTCATTTTAATTCCGAATTATGGAATGAGTGTACAGATTTTCAATTGTGTTCTTTGGAATCAACTGATTTATTTTTTTAAATATTTATAAAATCACGTTGTTTCTGGGACAGTTCTGGGACGTTGTTTCATTAGACTTAGTCAACTGAAAAAAAAGACGCGCTTACTGCTGCAAAGAAAAATCAAAAGAAAATGTAAAAATTTGTGACATTGACTTCAGAAGGGCCATCAGCGAAGAAACCTCAAGAAAAAGAAGACCATTAAGAAGATATTGATTGAAAGACCAATTATTATTAGACCAATAATAAAGACCAAAAATTATTGATAAGATGATATTTAGATTTGCCAAACTTTTTTACATATATATTTGTCAGAAATATTTAATAAGTTGTCTGTTACTACTCGTGAAGAATCAATTTCGATTTTGTCGAAATATTAGTAATTTATAGAACATTCCATGCGTCACCAACTACTATAAAACTTTTGAAATTTTTCAGCAAACAACCAATTCATTTTTAATAAAATAGAAAATCAAATAAAAACAAGTAAATAGCGACGAAATTTACATTTTCTACCTAAAAATTATATTGTAAATATCTAAATTTTTTATAAAAAAAATATTTAAAAAAAGAACAACCAGACTTGTTACTCTTGAAAAGAATAAGAGTAGCAACTGTAAAACCAGAGGTAAAACAAAACTAGAAAAACGCCACAATAATCTTTCACAACTCTATTATTGATTATTTTTGTTTAAGTACAGTCTTCTTTTACAACAAAAATATGTCTTCTTGTAAAATACAGGGTGCCAACATAAGATTAATACTAAAAAAAAACTGCAAGCAGAATTGCCGCTTTTTTTTCAATAGTTACTTGCTCAAGTTGTGTTTTATGGCCGGCTTTTCAAGACAAACAATTGTTTTTTATTTTGATTATATTATAATATTGGTTAGGTTAGCCTAGGTTATATATATATATATATATATATATATATATATATATATATATATATATATAATAACCAATATTATAATATAATCAAAATAAAAAAAACAGTTATAATAATTTAAAATATGAAATGTCTATTCTAATATTAGAAACATCCCATAACAAATTGACCACTTGACAAACTTTTTGATTCTTTTGAAATTTTAATAAATTATTTTGCCTAATGAGAGAAGCCGCCTTTGACCTTTATCATTTTTTTTTTGACAAACTACAAATTAATTATATATTTTTGAAAGAAAAAAAACAATTGTTTGTCTTGAAAAGCCGGCCATAAAACACAACTTGAACAAGTAACTATTGAAAAAAAAGCGGCAATTCTGCTTGCAGTTTTTTTTAGTATTAATCTTATGTTGGCAAAATTTAAGCATCCTTTCTTGGATGTTTTGGTACAGAAGAGACCTGACGGCACCTTGAGTCACACCGTGTACCGGAAACCAACCCATACAGACAGATATCTGAACGCTTCTTCGCACCATCATCCCAAACAACTAGCATCTGTAGTAAACACTCTTACCACCCGATCAAAAAGACTAGCCGACCAGCTGAACTTACCGAAAGAATTGAGGAACTTACGAGAAGCTCTTTCTTCAAATGGATATCCAAACAGCTTAATATCCCGAGCTTTTCGTCGTACAGAGAACAGTAGCCAGAGAACTGAAGAACGCCAGAAACCCGTTAGCACAGCATACCTACCATATGTTCATGAATCAACTGACAAAATCTCCAGAATTCTTAAAAGACACAACATCGACACCATTTTCTAACCTAACCAGAAAATATCTTCCATGCTACGCAGCGTTAAAGACACCATCCCGTTAGAATCCCATGGAATTTACGAAATACCTTGCGGAACATGTGAACGAACCTACATTGGACGTACCAATAGAAAAATATCTGCTAGGATTCAAGAACATGTAGTTTCAGTCAGACACAGAGACAAAGTTTCATCGGCACTTGTCTAACACACAAACACCGGTCACTGGATGGACTTTAGAAATTCAAGGACTCTTGCACAGATTAGCCACGAAATGTCACGAGTATACAGAGAAGCCATAGAGATAGAAAAACGAGACTACTGCATGAACACGAAAGACGATTCCTTGAGACTGCCCCCAGCATGGCGACCGATCATATCCACCCTCAAAATGCAGCCCGACACCCCAGACTCATGTACGACCAACAAGACAAACAAACAACCGAACCGAAGCACCGCACACAACGCGCATGACCCGAAGCCAGACAGCTATAAGTAGTCGCACCGCACGAACGAGCCTCACTCGCTCCTCCGCTGTCACAAGATGAACACGTTTATTCCGACAACGCCCAACGAAGCTCTCGCAGCAAAATTCCTCGACCCCGACTACCTGGACACCGTGGACGACAGCGTCCTCGTAGAGATGATAAATTATATAATTAAACTGAAAAAGACCCGAATCGCCAACGAGAAACCCCTTCAAACCGACACCGAAAAGACAACTGAAGCTGCCCCCGAGAAGACCAACGAAGCCGCCGCCGAGAAGACTAACCAAGCCGCCGCCGAAAAAACAAAAGAAGCCGCCCCCGAAAAGAAAACTGAAGCCGATGCCGAAAAGACAACCGAAGCCGCCCCCAAGAAGACAACTGATGCCGCCCCCGAGAAAACAAATGAAACCGCCGCCGAAAAGAAAACCGAAGCCGTCGCCGAAAAGAAAACCGTAGCCGCCGCCGAAAAGACAAACAATGCCGCCCCCGAAAAGAAAACTGACGCCGCCCCCGAGAAGACAAACGAAGCCGCCGCAGAAAAGACAACCGAAGCCGCCCCATGGAGAAGAAATACACCAATGGACACTCACAGCCCCACCGAAGCCGCCCCCAAGCGTAAACCCGACCAAGAAGAACAGCAACCCATCACCATCAACGAGAAGACCAAACACATCAGGACCACAGGCCCCTGGAGAACAACCACAGAAGATGAAACACAGAAGAAGCAACGAAGAAAACCGAGAACCACACCGAGACAACAGGACCCAACTGTAATCAAGTAAAGCTAACGAAACCCAAACTCAACGAAAGACAAACAACAGACGACACAGACAAACAAACAGACTAAAAAAAAAAAAACCAACGACAACCAAACCGCAAGACGACGGAACAGCTGAGCGGAAGGCTCACGACCGTCAAAAAGCAAAGGACACATGATGAACGAGCTCTCAGTCAAGTGGGTGACACTCTTATGGGTGACCTTGCGATAGAAGTTGTAATGTATTGGAAGGATTTATAGATGGCACTGGGCACGGAAATTGAAAATTATTTAGTATTTAGATTACCATACATACACATATCTAAAGTTTATTGTTTATTTCGCCATTATGTCAGAATTCGCATGGGCATAGGAATATAGGGGTAAACAGTACAGTGATCGGTCATTTTAGAAATCGAACAATGAAAACAATAAATTGCATGCTTGTATAAAATGAATTTACGAATTATTATAGTGCTAGTAATTGTAAAAAATGTCACTTTTCTATTTAAATAATAATTCCAATCAAAAATTTAAAATTTTATACAAAATAAGAAGATAAATATTTGATTCATCTAAAAACATAGTTATAGATCATAAGAATGTAGTGATTGTCTAGTGGATTTACAGTAATTAGTCAACGCTTTATAATAAATAAAAGTAATTTGAAAATATGAAAAACTATTATGAACTAGTGATCACTCCAGTGATGAACACTCCAGTGATCTAATAAAAGAGAAATATATAATTTTTGTTAAAAAAAAAACAATTTAAACATAAATTTATAATTAATGTTATGATTATTCATTTAATTGCCACCAATATTTTCTTGATCCTCAATCAACTCTATGATTTTTTTCCGTCAGTTTTTTTTCTCTAAAGTTTTCTGTTTTTCTTTTTGTTTATCTTTTTTTTTTTTTTCGAATTGGTAAAACCATCCTATGTTATAGATAATCATACAAACTTAAAACAATCGGAACACAGCCTGAATATATAAATATATTCAACCTTTTCGGAGCTATACTGGGTGTCCCATTTTAACCCGCCAGTAGCGATAATTCTGAAACATTGCATTGAATCAAAAAGTGTTCCAAATGAAAAGTTAATGGTTCTGAGGGGGACATCTGATGCCGTAGACTTTTCCCCCCCAGCCACCCAAGGAGGGCGGGAACAGGGGGCAACTTTAAAATCTTAAATGGAAACCCCTATTATTTATTGCAGATTCTGATAGAGGGTTAAAAAGTATGTAAGTTTTATCCGAAACATTTTTTTTAATGGTCGAGAGATGGCGCTGCAAATGTAAAAATTAGGTTTTTTGTCAATTAAATTGCGAAAATCGTCACGTAATTAACTGTTATTATTACTTAAGACTTACTCACAACCTTACAAGGTTGTTTTTTTCTCAGCCTGCTCAAATACTACCCCCCCCCCCCTACAAAGACGTAAAGTACTCATAAATAGCTTAAGTACTTATTTTTCAAATTAAATAATGGGAAAATAATTCAAAAAAAGAATGTTTTTTTCAAACAGTGTTTGACCACACCATCATGTTCTCGCGCGTGGTTGGAGGATCGCGGAAGACGACGTCTTTCAGGTAACCCCCAAGGAAGAAATCAGGCGATGTCCGGAGATCGGGGTGGCCAAACAATAGGTCCTCCGCGACCAATCCATTGCGCTGGAAACAGCTCATCCAAATGTTGTCGAACCGCACGAGCATAGTGTGGTGGGGCACCGTAATGCTGGAACCACATCGTCCTCCGGGTACGCAAATCGACTTCTTCTAGCAGCACAGGAAGATCGTTCTGGAGAAATTCCAGGTACCTCGCGCCATTTAACGTCCTGTCGAAGAAGAATGGTCCGATTATCTGCGAGCCGAGAAGTCCACACCACACGTTGACACTCCATCGCTGCTGTGCGTTCACTTGTCGAACCCAGTGGGGGTTTTCAGCACTCCAATAATGGGCATTGTGGATGTTGACGAATCCGGTATTCTGGAAAGTGCACTCGTCGGAGAACAGGACTCGGTGGAAGAATAAACGGTCGCGGTCGATCTGCTGCACAGCCCAGTTGCAGAAACCCACACGATTGGCGAAATCATTTCCATGAAGTTCTTGAACGCGCATGATGTGATACGGATGGAACTTTGCCGCGCGGAGTAACCGTTGAGCCGTCGATTTCGGTATGCCGATTTCTGCCTGGATTTCTCGGAGACTGATATGGGGATTGAGGTGTACAGCTCCAAGTATGGCGATGGTGCGGGGGTCGTCATCCACAAGATTCGCTCGAGGTCGGTGTCGTTGTAGGTGACCTTGGCGCAAACGTTGTTCCAGCCCTCGCATTGTACTGCGAGACGGACACCGACGATCCGGGAATCTTTGGCGATACAGTTCTACTGCATTGGTGTAATTGTTCAGCGACTCTCCAATGACTTTTAGGATGTCCACAATTTCGGTCGGTGAGTAGTCCATGATTACTCAACGACTTGGCTTTGCGTACTGAACTCATTTTTAAAAACTAAATTTAAAAAAGGAACGAAAATAAAAAAAATCCAAGAAATCTTAATCTCGTGTTTTTTGTGAATTTGGTATCGCGTTAACGTGCACTCGTTACCGGAAAATTGTGTAAATTGTCAAGAGTCAAAGATTCATCCGAGTTACCAACCAATTAAAAAGAGTGTATTTTTGTGGATTTTCCGAGGGCGCCTATTTGATTTTACTATGTGGGGGGCCCGGTCCAACACTTTTTGAAAAAAAATGACATTCTTTTTTTAATTATTTTACCATTATTTAATTTGAAAAATAAGTACTCAATCGCTATTTTTGAGTACTTTACGTCTTTGTAGGGGGGGGGGGGGGGGCGGGGGTAGTATTTGAGCAGGCTGAGAAAAAAACAACCTTGTAAGGTTGTGAGTAAGTCTTAAGTAATAATAACAGTTAATTACGTGACGATTTTCGCAATTTAATTAACAAAAAACCTAATTTTTACATTTGCAGCGCCATCTCTCGACCATTAAAAAAAATGTTTCGGATAAAACTTACATACTTTTTAACCCTCTATCAGAATCTGCAATAAAAAATAGGGGTTTCCATTTAAGATTTTAAAGTTGCCCCCTGTGCCCGCCCCCCTTGGGGGGCTGTGGGGGCAAAGTCTACGGCATCAGATGTCCCCCTCAGAACCATTAACTTTTCATTTGGAACACTTTTTGATTCAATGCAATGTTTCAGAATTATCGCTACTGGCGGATTAAAATGGGACACCCAGTATAACAATTACCGAGTCTTTTTAGGACTAACAATACAAATCTCATGTGAAATTTGTCAGTTATTTAATAGCTTTCAGTCCACCTTCGTGACACTCTACAAAAACCATAAATATAACATTGTTTTTAAGATGTCTTTGCATTAAGTTTGAAATTGCTGTGATCAATTTCATAAACATTTTGTGCCCCATGAGGGGCTATTATGTTTTTCATTTTTGGACATACCATAAAATAAGTTTCATCACCATTGGAAACAAGAGTCGGATCTTTTAATATGTTTAAATATTTAATTTTTGATAAATAATCATATATTTCATTCAACCATTTTTTAATATTACTCTCACTTACACAAGAGCTGGCTTTAGTTGCTCTTTCTGAAAATTTTTCAATAATAATCGGATTCCTGTCAAGAAAGGCTTTATACCACCCATTTCCTAGAACATTGTCACAAAAAGGATTTTTATTTTACTTTGATCCAAAAACTCTTTGACAATAGCTTGTATTAGATGGTCCTAATCTTTCTTCTAGGAAATCCTCTCCGTTGACAATCAATTATCCAACGTACTAGGTCCTCTTCTGCATTGCATACTAATACAGGATACGGACCTGTAGTAGATTTGATGAATGCATCACTAATTCTAAATTGAATTGTTGGTTTGGGAATACCATACTTTTTTGAAGCTATGCATTGTGACATCCCATTTTAAACTGCATTAATAGCATCTTCAATTTGATTATCTGTATATTTTTTTATAAAACTGGTAAATAACTGGCATATTTCACACGAGATTTGTTTTGGTAGTCCTAAAAAAACTCAGTAATTGCTATAGGAAAGGTTGGATATATTTATATATTCAGGTTGTGTTCCGATTGTTTTAAGATTGTACCTTTTCTTACGTTTGTCATTTTATGTATATTAACACTAGAGTGTTTAACCTAGAAATAAATAAATTAGTATTTTCACTAACTACAATAACAAATACATAAATAAATTCAAGTAAAATAGATTTTTCATTTTTAATTGCCTTAAAATTGTGTACTGAATATTTTTCTTGTCCTCTTATTTGTAGGTTAAACACTAGTGTTAATATACATAAAATGACAAACGTAAGAAAAGGTACAATCTTAAAACAATCGGAACACAGCCTGAATATATAAATATATCCAACCTTTCCGGAGCTTTATAACAATTACTGAGTTTTTTTAGGACTACCAAAACAAATCTCGTGTGAAATATGCCAGTTATTTACCAGTTTTATAAAAAAATATACAGATAATCAAACTGTCACATAGTTACTCTAACGTCAAAATACTAATTGGTCGGATGACCTATCACTATAAAAACTGTTTATCGTGCGATATTTATTGTCTTATCATATTTTTCACAGTCAGTACTTTATTTTTATCAAAAAACTTTTTATTTCGATAATTTAAACCTGTATTCATTTACAAATACCAAAAATCAGCACAAAAATCATTATTAAATCATGAAAATATCTAGAATAGTAAGGTTACTTTTTGTAAATTTCTGTCTAAAATGACGTAAATCTCGGACTGCTCATCTTATTAATTAAATACACACATGAAACTTTAAGTTATAACAAAGTTATGGGTTGTATCCAATACAGAAAAGAATATAGAATTTTCTTCTGTTAATAAACAATTATGTCACCAAAAGATTGTCTTATAGTTATATAGTTTTCAAATTATGACCAAGCACTACCTACTGACCAACAACTGTACTATTTACCCCTATTTATACAATAAGTAAATTTACTTAAAATATGCTTTTCGCGCTTTAGCATCAGCGAATTCGGTTGGAATCTTGGAATGTGAGGCCCATTGCCTCTTATTTCTATTTTATTTCCTGGAAATAAAATGTAAACTTTATTTAAAAAATTCATTTTAATATAAAACTATAATTGTTATAGATAGTATAAAATTAGAGAAAAATGTTAAAAAGCTCGAAGCTATGCAATCAAGTATACAGAGCTACATGATGCATTCCATATGCTATTAACTTTAGTCGCTCCCTCTCTAATACCCAACTTATCTGTGATAAGAAAAACTTTGGACTTTGAATAACCACAGTCCTGTTAGAACGTACAACAAAAGGTTTACAATAATGTGCACTCTTTTTAGTGTATATAAACATATTAATAGAGGTACTACTCTAATTAAGGTAAGATTTTCGTAATTGTTTGTTATATGTAACTTTCTCCATAATATTTTAGATACCCACTAGAAACTTAAACCTTTTAGAGTACCAAAGCAAGCATTTACTTAAGAAGAATGGATTGGCAGTACAAGATTTTTGCATTGTTGATAGCAGCGGAGACAAGGATTTAAATAATTTCAGTAAGTTTGGATTTTATAGGTTAACTCTATATCAGCGTTTCCCAAATAGTTGGTCACGGTGAGCGAAATGCCGGGTCGCCTAAAAAACTCACGAAAATCTTTGCTGTTTTTTCATGAATAAAAAAATTGATTATCAAAATAAAAAAGTACATTCTGGCAATTGGCAAATGGGTGATTAGAAAACAAATAAATAATGACGAAGCCATGAACTCTCTGATTAGCACAGATAAACAATCTAGTTATGTGCAAGTTCTGAGAGACCCACACACTGTTTAATGATGTGGACAAGAGATTTGAGAATGGCACTAACAAACAGACATTCAAAAAAAGAAGATGTAGTCATAAATCTGACCTTAAATTGAAGATTATATATAATTGCAATTCAAAAATTGTGCTGATGACAAGCCATTATGCATTACTAGAATTTATTTATTGGTCCCATAAAAATCTACTCACAGGGATGTAGGACATGTCAAAACAACATACAAATAATTTCACACCTACTAACATTATACATTACTAAACTTAACTGAAACCAAATTAACATCGAAAATGGTATTGTACAGTCAAGCAGAGAAAGTGGATATGATTCTGATTTATGATGACATCGGCACAAACTCTGTGCGAGCGCAAGAACTTTATGCACAACATTATCTTGACAGAATAGTGCTCAATTTGCCAACTACTTAATTGAGGATCATAAACTACTGCAACTAGAAAGGCAATCTCTGCGTCTTCGTTTGTTTTAGTCTTGCGTCGTTTCTTTTTGCGTGGATTAACACTGCCCGTTTCACAGAATAAATGAATAATTCAATCAAAACATTGACAGCAAGGATGATTTCTGTCAGGATAACATTGTGCATAAAGTTCCTGCGCTCGCACATAGTTTGTGCTGGTCTTATCATACATCAGAATCATATCCACTTTCTCTGCTTAACTGTACAATACCATTTTCGATACTGTTATTCAAAGTTATTTCTAATGGATACACTTGTCAAATCATTTCAAGGTCATGATTCTATGGGTCGCTGGATTCGTCTGAATAGTGGCTACAATGTTTTGACAAAAAAATAACATGTTCCCGTTTGAAAAACCATTGATGATCCTGAGAATGCATCACCTTGACAAGAAAGAATTTTTAACGACTGTGTCAGCCCTTCGAAATCAATAAAATTCTCTTTTGACATTTTTTTCGTCAACCTAAAGGTAACGGATATATTGTATATATGTATATATACAGTCGAACTTCCCTAAGTCGAATTGCCATAGTTCATGAAAAAAGATTGGAGTTATAGAAAATTGGAGTTATAGAAATACCTAACTATAAAATGAGTAAAATACACTACACACAATTTATTCAAAGTAAATACATATGTATGTATTTATAAACAAAAAAGAAATATGTATAGATTATTAATATGATGTTATATAATTATAATTAATTAAAAATAATTTTAATTAATATATATTTTTTTTAGTCAGTAATTTTTAATTGTTTTCCATAAAATATAGCACCTTGTGGGTGATCTTCGATTATATCGTCTCTTTTTGGATTACCGATTCTCGGGAGAATAATATCCTATTATTATTACCTTTATTGGCATATTTACAACAATTACTATAAGGCTAACAATACAACATATCAAAACAAAAAAAACAAAACAAAAAAAAACACATGGAAACAATAAAAAAAAGAACAAAAAACAGAACATAACAAATAACCCAACCCAAAAATACCCCAAATACTCAAACTTAAAAAAACTACACTTTAAAGAAACAAAAAAAAAACAATAATTCTTCGCCCGCACTAACTTTTCTCTCTCCCTAAACTCTTTCCACAATCACTCCCTTCCGCTCTAAAATTTCCCGCATTATGGGCCACCCGCTACCTGACTCGTCCATGCACGCTTCCCAGTCTTTACATTTATTTTTCTTTCCTTCTTCCCATGTTAGCCCTTTGCATTCTTCCATCCAATGTGCTCACCTGTCAGTACCCTCTCCGCATATGGTACACAAATTCTCCCTTTCATTCAACCAGTACCTTCTTACCTTTTCTTCGTTGCCGCACCGAAACCTGGCTATCCTATTTTGGCTACCGCTGGACCCTCTGCTTAGGTACAAAGGGTGTCTGCCGTACACTTGTACCTTGTTGTACTCCCGATTGTACCTGCTTTCGTCTATACTGCTTTGTCGTATCTGCAGCTCTATCTCCCTACTCCTTTCACCCAACAATTTTTCATACTTTACGCCTTCCCTTTTCATCCTTTCTACCTCCTCTTTCGACAACCCTACTTGTTCATACATTTTTTTCCATTCATTTCCCCATTTTGTTAGTCTAATCCCTCCGACACCTTCCTTCCTTAAACTATTGAACACCTCTTTCACTATTCTTTCATTCCCTAACCTATACACTTTCCTTTCGTATCTTGCCACTCTCACTGATGCTTCTACTGCAACTTTATACGCATTCGCTTCTTGTAGCACCAGGTACCCTGGCGTACTCCTGTCTAATTTCAACGCCCTTTTTATAAACTGGAGTTGTACCTTTTCTACTTGTTCCATTTCGTTCATACCCCAGATTTCCGCTCCATACAACAAAATACTCCGAACACACGCTTTCCACACTATCATTTTTGCCACTAAACTATCTTCAAATTTATCTTTCCAAGCATTCCAAAACCTATTAGCAGCCACCCATGCTTTCTTACATACGAACTTATGTGCTCATTATTGGACCCATTACTACCAAACATAAATCCCAAGTATTTGAACCTGCTAACCTGCTCTATAACCTCTTCCCCCACATCAAGCTTTCCTCTTTCTTACCAACTTTCTTTCTAAACACCATCCACTTAGTCTTCTCTACATTCACACTTAACATTCTTTTCTCAAAATATCTTTTAATCCTTCCAATCATCTCTTTCATTTCCCCTTTTGTTCTTGCTAAAGCAACTATGTCATCCGCGTAAGCTAGATGCCACACTTTCATCCTACCTATTACCACTCCTCCTGCCTGCCCATTTTTTAAACCTTTTCTAAGTCATTTATAAAAACATTAAATAGGACAGGGCTAAGTGGACACCCTTGCTTTAACCCTTTCCTAACCCAGAATCTTTCGGATTTTTTTTCACTCATTCTAACTCTGCAGCTTGTCTTGCCATATAGATCTGTAACCGCCTTCACTAGCCAACCACTAATTCCTTTTGCTCTCATCATTTCCCATAGCATGTTTCGGTTTACTGTGTCATATGCCGCTTTAAGATCTATAAATACAGCATACACCTTTCCACCTTTCTGTGCCAGCTCTTGATCTATTACGTATTTTAAGGTAACCAGCTGGTCCGTTGTTCCCCTTCCTTTTCTGAATTCCCCTTGTACTTCCGGAATCACTTCCTTTTCCTCAATTTCTTCCTGTATTTTCATCTCCACTACTTTTGCATATATCTTATATGATGTATCCATCAGTGTGATGCCTCTGTAATTTTCTGCTTCTCCCTTATTTCCTGCTTTGAAAATTGGTACGATGTCCCCTTCCCTCCAGCTTTCTGGAATTGCTTGGTGTTCTTTGAAAATCTTGTATAATTCGTGGAGTTTTTTTTGTATTGAAACCGGCGCTAGTTTCCACGCTTCATTTGGGATTCCATCCGGACCTGTCGCTTTTTTTCTTTTCAGCCCACCCAGCACTTGCTCCATTTCCTCCCACATAATTTCTGGTCGATGGCCTTCTTCTTCTTTTCCGTCCTCTTCCACTGTCTCCTCTGCTCCCTTATCTTCTTTTCCGTCCAGCAACTGCATAAAATGTGCTCTCCATCTTTCCATCTTAATTTCATTGACTTTCCAGGTTGCTTTTTCCACATTTTTGGCAATAAACTTCCATATTTCTCTTTCACTATTGAGCTTCCTAGCCTCCTCCATTTGTTTTCTTTGCCACGTTCCTTTTTTGTTCTTCACAAGTTCTTTCATTTGATCCTTCATATTTTTTAATTTATCTGGAGTTCCTCCGCTCTGTCTCCATCTCTTGACATCCTCTCTCAACTGTTTTTTCTTGGAGATATATTCTTTATCAATCCATGCGCTGTTATAATGATCACTCCTGACATTTTTCCATACTATCGCCTCATGGACTTTAGATACCAGTTGTTCTAGGCTATTTATTGATTCTAGCTGACAGTTTTCCATATCGCTATTTTTATTACTCTTTATTCCATATCGCTACTGATTTCTGCTTCTCCGTCTGTCCACTAACCACCGTTTTTCCTTTTACCGTTACTTCCAGCGGGAAATGATCCGACTCTATCCTGTTCCATACTTCCATGCTGATTATATCACTTGTTGCTGCCTCGTTTGCTACTACATAGTCTATCACTGACATCCCTCTTCCCCCTACATACGTTGTCTCTCCACTCCAATGTGTACGGGACCTAACCGACACAGAGAACAAGGAAGTCAGCCCGGATTCCCGGGAAGACGACCTTGACCTCACACTCGTAGACATGAGCAGTCCAGCCATGTCTACAGAGGCAGAGGTAGATGTTCTTGTAGGGACAGAGGAGGACTTGCCGCCTCCTGTCACAAAACAAGAATGACCAGCAGGCGCACCAAAATAGCCCAAGTGAACATCCATCATGCCAAAGCAGCTTCAGCTGTGATGGCTAGGATGTTCACCAAGCAGCACCTAGGGCTAGCGCTGCTTCAAGAACCCTGGACCTACGGCGGTAAGATCAAAGGCCTTAGCAACAGGGAATGTAAGTTGGTATGGGACAGCCGTGAGGTCTCCCCTAGAACTTGCATTATGGTAAGAAATGGCATAAATTACTTATGTCTTTCAGAATTTTTAACGCGGGATTTAGTACCGATTCAGGCTCTCATCAAGATCGAGGGTCTCCACCGCGAAGTAGTGATCGCATCAGCATACTTCCCTGGCGATGGTAACAGCATACCACCCATTGAAGTACAAAAGCTGGTGGAACACTGTATTAGGAGAAGGCTGCCACTCATCCTGGGATGTGACGCGAACGCACACAATGAGATGTGGGGCAGCACGGACACTAATAAGAGGGGTGAGTACCTTTTAGAATACCTCATTAAAGAGAACTTAATTGTGTACAACGTTGGGAACACACCAACATTTGTCACTAAAGTCAGAAATGAGGTACTGGATATTACGGTAGGTAGCGCTAACGTTAGTAAACTAATTAAAAAGTGGAGGGTTTCAAGTGAGCCCTCAATGTCAGATCATAGGATCATAGAGTTTGAGCTGGAAGGAGCGAGTGAGGAAAACACCCCCATTCGAAACCCCAGACAAACTGTGTGGCCTATGTTTAGTTCCCAACTAAAAGAAAACCTAGAGCAGGTGACAGTGCGGGGTAGTATCAAACACTACACCGTGCTGGAGCAGGCTGTAGGAGAAATAAATGTAGCAATCACCACGGCATTTGAATCCAGCTGCCCGGTAAAAACCGTGAAGGAGCATAAGGACGAAAAATGGTGGAACAAAAATTTGTCTACATTAAGAGCAAAAGTACGTAGGCTTTTCAACAAAGCCAAGCAATACGGAAATTGGCTAGAATACTCTGAGGTGCTTACCACCTACAACAAAGAGATCAGAAGGGCAAAAAGGGAAAACTTTAGGACCTTCTGTGAAAACATAGAATCCACGCCGGTGGCAGCTAGACTGCACAAAGCACTAGCGAAGGATAGAGTGGAAATGACAACCACTCTCAAGAAATCGGATGGGACCTTCACGGAGGATGAAGAGCAAAGAGCTCTCCTCCTACTAGAAACCCATTTTCCGGGATGTAGAGTATACAGGGAGACCGAGGGCTTGATGCAACCACGGAAACCAAGTCGGGCCGACTGGAAGAGGGCAGCGTCCATCTGTACGGAAAACCGAATCAGATGGGCTATCGGCACTTTCCAGCCTTTTAAGGCCCCAGGAGTGGACGGACTAGTTCCTGCCTTCCTACAAAAGGGAGAGAGAGAACTAATGCCGTATCTTCTAAATATCTTTAGAAGTAGCTTAGCGCTCGGATATATACCGGAGCTATGGAGAAGGGCTAAGGTGGTATTTATACCGAAGGTGGGGAAGAAAGACACCACTCAACCGAAGTCATTTAGACCCATTAGTCTAACATCTTTTATGTTAAAGACAATGGAGAAGGTGATTGATAATTACCTTAGGACTATAGTGCTGGTAGGTACACCACTACACAGGAGTCAGCATGCTTACAGAGCAGGGAAATCCACAGAAACCGCCCTGTATCAGCTGACAAACGAAATAGAAGCAGCACTAGAGATAAAGGAAGTAGCGATATGTGCCTTCTTGGATATAGAGGGAGCTTTTGACAACACCTCACACGAGGCTGTCAGCGCGGCCCTCGAAAGAAGGAATATCGACAGCACTATCTCAAAGTGGATGGGAGAAATGCTGAGAACTAGAACGGCGGAGACACAAGTGGGAAAAGACACCATTAAGATCTCCACAACTCGAGGGTGCCCACAGGGAGGTGTACTATCACCGCTAATGTGGAGCCTGGTAGTTGATGAACTACTGGTTAGGCTAAACGACCTAGACATCAAATGTCAAGGTTACGCCGATGACATAGTCATAATGGCCAGAGGAAAATTTGAGGGAACGCTCTGTGAAATTGTTCAGAGAGGCCTCAAAGTAACTAGTAGATGGTGTCAAACAGTGGGATTAAGACTCAACCCGAGCAAAACCACGGTGATACCATTTACTAGAAGGAGAAAACTAAACTGCCTACATCCCATACTCATAGATGGGAAGGCAGTAGAATACCAACAGGAGATAAGGTATCTGGGTATCACACTAGATAGCAAACTCCTATGGAATAGACACGCTGAGGCAGTGGTAGGTAAAGCCAAACGCGCCCTAATGGTGTGCAGAAATCTGGCAGGAAAAACGTGGGGTTGTAACCCCACTATCCTGCGATGGATGTACACCATGATAGTGAGACCTGCAATCACTTATGGGGCGGTTGCGTGGGGAAGTAGAATCAAGCTGGCCTCTATGAGGAAACAGCTTGAGAAGATTCAAAGACTGGCGTGTGTCTGCATCACGGGGGCGATGGGGTCGTGTCCGACAGCAGCATTGGAGCTGCTGCTGGATCTGACTCCGCTGCACCTTGTGGTGGAGAGCGCCGCCAGATCGGCGATCGTAAGGTTCAGCAAGGAAGGAATGGGCAGAGGCAAAATAATCGGGAGCAGAGACCGAAACAGCCTCGCTACCAAGATCCCCTGGCTGGAAGTACCAAAAGACGAAATGGTATGCAAATACCACTTCGAGAAAAACTACACAGCAATGTGTAGTAGTAAAGCCGATTGGAGCGACGAATCCTCAGCATACCACATAGAGCAAAATGCCATCAAGTGGTATACAGATGGTTCGAAGACAAAGGAAGGCACTGGTGCAGGAGTGTTTGGACCTCGTACCAGATACTCCGAATCCATGGGAACATCCCCAAGTATCTTCCAAGCAGAGGTACACGCAATCGAAAGATGTGCACAGTTTAACCTCGACAGGAAGTACCGCAAAAAACGAATTGCTATCCTGTCAGATAGCCAAGCAGCCATCAAGGCCATTAGCTCATACACCATCAGATCCAAACTGGTATGGGACTGTGTGGGGAAGCTGAACAAGCTTGGCAGGGATAATAAAGTAACGCTATACTGGGTACCAGGACACATTGGTATAGACGGAAACGAAGAAGCCGATCACCTAGCAAACAAGGGATCCAGTAGCCCCTTTATAGGTCCGGAACCCTTTTGCGGTATGAGCGTGAACACCATCCGCAAAAGTTTAGATGAAGAAATAAGAAGAAAATGGATGAAAACCTGGGAAGAACTTCCAGGGCTAAGGCAATCCAAAGTGATGCTGGGATCTTTTAACCAGAAGAGAACTAAAGCTTGCCTGAAACTAAGCAGGAACAAGCTCAGAATTCTGACAGGAGCCCTGACGGGACACTGCAGACTTAGGAAACATCTCAAGGCCCTAGGCCTAGAGGAGGATGATGGATGCAGATTCTGTGGCTCAGCAGAGGAAACCCCCATACATCTGTTCAAAGACTGCGGAGCATTACTCCGCAAGAGACAGATGTACCTTGGGGCTCACTGCTTGAACACAGAGGAGCTGCAGGCCTTGAATCCCACCCAGATTCTGAGATTCCTAAAGGAATCAGGATTAGAGGAGGCGCTCTAAATGGGTAAGTACACCAACACTTGGAGGAGGAAGGTGGGGTACAATAGATCTATAAAGGTCGCAGTACAAGTCGTCACCACCATATCTACAATCTACAATCTACAATCCACTCCAATCTCCCTCCGTGCATCTATTTAATATGTTCCATTTTCTTTCCTTCATCCAGTCAAGCCATTTTCTACCATTCGCGTTGATTATTTTGTCTTTCGATTTTCTTGTTACTTCATGTCCTCCTTCCCCGAGATTCCCAACCTGGCTCTCCCCTATTCTTACGTTCCAGTCCCCCGCAATTATAACTTTAGACAAGGTTTCCTCGTTTGCTTCCGTCTCTATTTCCGTTAATAATTCTTTTAGTCTTTTATTATTATAGACTATAATACATTTCCATTTATCCCCGTTTAATTTTATCTTTCTTATTTGAATCCCTTCGCCGTAATCTTCTCCCCTATAATTTTTCTCTTCCTCTATGTTCTTCTTTACTCCGGTTATTAAACCGCCTCTTGGTCGCCCCATGTTGAAATCTCTTTTTGCCCATTGGCACTTCCACGCGAAGTTATCTGGCAGTTAGTTCTTCACCTCCTCCCAATCGTTTTCGTCAATCCATGTTTCCACTATTCCAATTATATCGAAGCTCTTCTTGTAACCAACAAGTTATCCTTATAATCCGCTCTTAATTTCCTCTTCAAACCTGCTACATTCCAACACAATATCTTCGTTTGCTCCGTGACCTGCTGGTTTTCCATCTCCCTATTCTTTCTTACTGAAATTTTATATCCTTTATTCCTGTAACATCATTGTAGTGGTACCACCTCTGGTCTACTTCCATTTTTCGGTATCCTACTCTTACAAACTTGCCTCTTTCCCTCAATTCTTTAGCTTTCTGTCTTATCTCCCTCTGCACCTCTCTTTCCTTCTCTGTGAGATCATTGTCTACTTAGACCTGCGATCCTTTTAATTGGTTTTTCATTTTCATTATCCTTAGTTTTTCCTCCCAGTTATTCATTTTAATTAATATTGCTCTGGTTTTTTCATTTGTCGGGCTTCCTATTTTGTGCATGTTTTGTACCGCATTTATTTGAAATTTGTCCCTTAGCAAGTCCTCTACTTCCTTTTCCCACGTAGCTTCTTCTTTAATTCCATTCATAACTATGTTTAACTTTCTTTCTTTCTTATCCTTTTCTTCCCTAAAATTTTCAATTTTAGCCAATTTCTCTTCCATTTGCTTTCTATCTGCTTCTATCTTACATTCGCTGTCTGCACTTGCCTTCTTTAAGTCTCTAATCTCATTCTCCAAGCCTATAATTTTCTCTCTTGCTAATTTATTTTCTTCCCTCATTGCTTTTAGTTCCTCTGTTAATTCCGTTCTCCACTTTTTCTCCTCTCTTTTATCTTCTTCTAATTTCTTCGTGAATCGCATCAGCTCGCGTTTTATCTCCGCCATTTCCTGGACCACTGAGAGATTTGCTTCAATCAGTGAACGATGCGATTTGTGGCCCTCCTTCGGGCTAGCCTCTTTTGGGTTGGTCTCCTTTTTTCTCTTAGAGCAGGGGGAACGGCCTAGCCGTTTTTTAGATTGGAATGGGTTGGCCTGTTCACTATCGGAACTGCGTTCCTGCTCACTATACTCCATGTTATCCTTTATTTTTCTCTTTTTTTCTTTCTTTTCTTGCTACCGTTATCTTTGCTTTCTTTTCTTTTTTTTCTTTCTGTTTCCTTACACTCAGCCCCCTTTTCTCCTTCCTGTTCTCCTGGTATGATTTCTTGGCTTTTGGGGTTTTCGTGGCCCCTTCTGTCGTAGGGCTGCGCTGGAAATTCGACGCTAGCGAACTACCAGCGGTTATACTCGCAACTAAACTTTTTGTCAAACACTCGCACGTCTTAATTACTCGAACTCTCGAAACGAACCCGAATAATATCCTGTCGTAATCTTCCTAAAGCACACCCGCTGGTAAATTCTTAGTTTTGCTTTATTCGAGTTTTTGGTGAATAATTATAATAAAATGTTTGGTAATCTGCCCGAGGATTACACTATATATATATATATATATATATATATATATATATATATATATATATATATATAGATATATATATATATATATATATATATATATATATATATATATATATATATAGTGTAATCCTCGGGCAGATTCAATCATAACAAAATAAATACAACAAAATATATATATATATATATATATATATATATATATATATATATATATATATATATTAGGGTGGTCCTTAACATTTTTTTCGTCTCAGAAATGCCCTCCCATGGTCCGAAAGTGTTCTAATTGATGAAAAAATATGAAGGATAATGTGACCCGATGGTTCCCTTATCAAAAACCCACTTCTACAGCCGAAAAACCGTTTTTCAGCTGAAAAATGAAGAATCAGTCAAAAATTATTGAGGGTCGGTAAAAATCATCAGTTTTACCATCGGGAGCACATAAATATTGACAATAAATGCTCTCCATTATCAGGTGTACTGAGAAACTAAGTCGCATAATCGTGTCAGGCGATTCCAGCCTTCCCTATGCACCTCGAACAAAAGTATTCGAAATAAGAAATTTTTCACAATGAAATTTCATCACTTAATGATTACAAAAACATGAGTTGTGAAGATTTTACTAACCTTAGAGTCAGATAGGCATCAAGTAGACGATCGATTAGTAGACAAGATTGACGATCCGTCTAGAATGAATTTAGAATTTATATTTATTTAGAATGAATCTAGAAAAGAGCTGTATTCGAAAAAAAATTCCAGGTACCACAGGAACCCTTTATTCAAAAGACTGAAAGATAATTGGAGTCAATTGAGGAAAACTAGCTGTGAAAGTGGCATTGCAGACCCTACAATACAAAGTTTTCTTACAGATCATATACAAGAGATATATTCTTTTACTCGTAAAATGATGAATATGCCTGGTATCAGAGATGACTACAAAGAATTATTGGAACTTACACAAGTCTTTCTCGACCTCCAGGAGCAATGCATCACGCCAGATGGATGTCGAAGGCAATATATTCTTTTAAAATTTATCTTTTCAGAAAGCAATTTCAATTATCCACTCAGGATAAGAGAGGTTTGAAAGAAGTTTGTGTTTTTATTGTTTTAATTTATGTAAGAGTTTGGTTCAAATCACCCATTGCAGCATCGGCCGCAAATAACGATTTGTCATTTTTAAAACAACTTCTGAAATATGAGTCTATTGACGCAGACATATCGAAAATAGCGCTTAAAAAGTTTATTAACCATCTATTGTGTTTAATACCAGAAACCGCCGCTTTAGCTTTTTATGATGAAGAAATATCTACTGGAATGAAAGAAAGAATGATTGCAAAATTGGATGTGGTTGATAGTTTTGTATGTGATAAGAGAATCGTTATCCAAGCTAGAGATATTGTAAATTATAAAGACATTGAAATAGATCAGTTTATAAATTCGAAATCAAAGGAATTATTTGAAAGATTTTCAATTGATATAACATTTTTGAAATATAATCCTAAGCACTGGACGAAAAATAGAAATTACATTGAAGCAAGAAATATCGTCAAAAATATCAAAGTTGTTAATTATACTGCTGAAAGGGGCATTAAGTTAGTGCAGGCTTACAAAAATAGTTTTACCAAAGATACAGAACAACGACAATTCGCATTATAAGTGATAGAAGGATATAATAAATTGTATAAAGACTCTAAGAAAAAAACGCTATTGCAAGAATATCTTTAAAAAAATTATTAATTATTATTCAAGTTAAATTTCATTAAGAAAAAACCTATTATAATATCATGTTTGTGTAATTTTAATGAATCTAAACATTGCATACTTGTTTATTTAAAAAAAATTGCGCTTTTAGTCATAAAATATTCTATAAATTCATGATGTTCTTATTATAAAACCATTGCCAAATTATTTCAAATTATTTCAATGATGATTTTAAAGGAATTCATTCTAGACGGATCGTCAATACTTGATGTCTATTTGACTCCAAGGTGTTAGTAAAATCTTCATGACTCATGTTTTTGTAATCATTAAGTGATGAAACTTCATGTGAAAAATGTCTTATTTGTGAAATAAGACAATTTTGTTTAATTTGTTATATTTTAGAGAAATGTTCAAAATTTTGTTGTGCAATGGGAAGGCACTCGAACTTCCCTAAGTCGAATTACCATAGTTCACGGAAAAAAATCGAGTTATAGAAATTACATAACTACAAAATGCACAGTAATACACTTTACACAATTTGTTGAAAGTAAATATGTACCTATTTATAAACAAAAAGAAAAGTACATTAGTAATATAATGTTATTTTTGCATGTTTTTGAAAAAAATTGAATTTAGATTTTCGCAATAAAAAATTGAATCTTTCCAAACAATTTACACATCGATTTTCTCTTCTTGTCGTCTAGTTTCAGTGTGCCAGAAATGATTTCGCTAGGATTGTTTCCAAGAGGATCGTAGAGAACCGAAAATGCAACTTTTTTCCTGATCAAAACGATGGTTTTTTTGGCGTTTTTTTCAGAAAATTTGAGGGTTTTTTTTTTATTTTATCCGAATCAAATAGATGTGCTGAACGCGAATTTCCAGTTTATTCGATACAAATGGGCAAAACACCAATATATAGCCTATATCTTGTTTATTTGTGACTTTAGAGCAAAATAAACTAGAAAATCGTTTTAGGCACCTAGATTTCCTACGGGGAACCAAAAAAAAAAACGAACAAATTTTTCAACAAAACTTTTCCCTCATTTCATTCGAAAAATATGTGCTTTTTCGGTTTTTTTCGATATCCGAGAACGGTAAAAAGCAGCGAAATCATACACGACAAGACGGACAAGCTAATGTGTAAATTGTCCGGAGAGATTTAAAAATTCGTCGAGAAATTTCAAACTGAAATTTTCCCGAATCTCGATTTGCTAAGTATATGTCTCGGAAACGGTTGCAGATAATCAAATACGGATTACGGTATCGTTATAGCGAGATACGGTATCGTCGATAGTGAACCGAAAGAGCTAGCGAAATATAATTTACATATCTGTAATCAGCAGCAAAAATTCTTTTAGTAACGTTTATAAATTTTGATGTAACTCTTTTTGATGTAAAAATAACGATTTTGACAAAATCGATTTTCTCCAATTTCGTCGTTTCCACTGTCTAGACTCCCCGTGTCGATGGTATTTCTTAAATGAAAGATTTCTAGGGAATATTATACACGTTAATATAGACTAATTTTGGGACGCTGAATCGATTGGTGAAGACTAGAAGTGTATGTGGTCGGCCGTTCAAAAGTTATAACGGAAATATAAGATGATGTTCAACGAAAAAATATATAAAACTGGTTTATTTGTAACTTTAGAGCGTAATAAACTGGAAAACCGTTTTCAGCACTTCGATTTCCTTCGGGTAACCTAAAAAACATCACGAAAAAAAATTCCAAAAAAATCATTTTGTTCGAAAAATATGTGCTTTTTCGTTTTTTTTTCGATTTCCGAGAACGGTAAAAAGCAGCGAAATCATTTTCGGCACACAGAAACTACACGAGAAGACTAACAAGTCGATGTGTAAATTGTCCGGAAAGATTCAATAATTCGTCGCGAAATTTCAAACTGAAATATACCCGAATCTCGAATTGCTAAGTAGATGTCTCGGAAACGGTTGCAGATAATCAAAAATGGATTGCGGCATCGTTTTCAGAAGGTCATTTTCCTATTAAGACACTAATTAATCGCTAATAGTCACTTTCCTATTAATACACAAGATCTCTACTCGAGTGCAGAAATTTCTTAAAAATTTCTTCAATTTTAGCAGGCGATAGTGAACGGAAAGAGCTAGCGATATATAATTTGCATATCTGTAATCAGCAGCAAAAATGCTTTCAGAAACGTTTTTAAATTTTGCTGAAACTAAAAAAATAACGATTTTGACAAAATCGATTTTCTCGCATATAGTCGTTTCCGCGGTTGAGACTCCCCGTGTCGATGGTATTTCTCAACTGAAAGCTTCCCGGGGAAAATTATATACGTTTTCCGACACATTTTTGGATGCTGAATCGATTGTTCAAGGCTGGAAGTCTCTGTAGTGAGCCGTTGAAAAGTTATGACAGCGTCAAATCAGTCGGAAATGCGAGGTGGTGTACAGCGAAAAAATATATCAAACTTGTTTATTTATAATTGTAGAGCAGGGATCCCCAACCCTTTTTGCACTCAAGTGCACATTCTAGGAAGTCGGTGGGACGACGGGCATCTTTTTCTATTCAAGAAGTCCTCATCTGATACATAGAATTTTATGAAAATGTCGTTTTGAAGGTCAAAAATTTCTTTCTATTCTTATTTGAATAATTTCCAATTTTACACTAGAGATCTCGGAAAGTCGTGAATTTCCCGCAGACAATCTTAGTGTATTAACAGGAAAATGACCTTCTGAAAACCATGCAGCAATCAGTTTTTAAACAGTTTTTGATTATCTGCAACCGTTTCCGAGATATCTACTTAGCAAATCGAGAATCGGAATAAGAACAGAAAAAAATGTTTGACCTTCAAAACGACATTTTCATAAAATTCTATGTATCAGATGAGGACTTCTTGAGATTTTGAACGGTCGGCGAGTGCCACGGTACCCGCGGGCATAGGCCACTGCTGTAGAGCGTCATAAACTGGAAAACCGTTTTCGGCACTTCGATTTCCTTCGTAGAACCAAAAAACGAAATCACGAAAAAAAATTCCAAAAAATTTTTCAACAAAAATTTTCCATCATTTCGTTCGAAAAATACATGCGGTTGCATTTTTCGGTTTTTTTAGAAAACACGACAAAACGAAATAGTCGATGTGTAAATTGTCCGGAAAGATTCAATAATTCGTCGAGAAATTTCAAACTGAAATTTACCCGATTCTCGATTTGCTAAGTAGATATCTCGGAAACGGTTGCAGATAATCAAAAACGGATTGCTGCATAGTTTTCAGAAGGTCATTTTCCTGTTAATACACTAAGATTGTCTGCGGGAAATTCACGACTTTCCGAAATCTCTACTCCGGCGCCGAAATTTCTTAAAAAATTCTTCAATTCTTGCAGGCGATAGAGACCGGAAAGAGCTAGCGAAATATAATTTGCATAACTGTAATCAGCAGCAAAAATGCAATTCGTTTTTAAGTTTTGCTGTAATTCAGAAAATAACGATTTTGACAAAATCGATTTTCTCGCATTTCGTCGTTTCTGCGGTCTAGACTCCCCGTGTCGATGGTATTTCTTAACTGAAAGCTTTATAGGGAATATTATATACGTTTTCTGCCTAATTTTGGGACGCTGTATCGATTGCTGAAGACTAGAAGTCTCTGTGGTGAGATGTTCCAAAGTTATGACAGCGTGAAATCAGTAGGAAATGCGAGATGGTGTATAGCGAAAAATAGATAAAACTTGTTTATATGTCACTTTAAAGCGTAATAAGCTGGAAAACCGTTTTCAGCACTTCGATTTCCTTCGGGTAACCAAAAAAAATCACGAAAAAAATTTTCAAAAATTTTTTCAACAAAAATTTTCCATCATTTCGTTTGAAAAATATGTCCTTTTTCGGTTTTTTCGATTTTCTCGGAAAAGGCAGCGAAATCATTTTCGGCACACAGAAACTGCACAACAAGACGAACAAGTCGATGTGTAAATTGTCCGGAAATAAAAATTTCAGCAGGCGTCAATTTTAGCAGGCGATAGTGAACGGAAAGAGTTAGCGAAATATAATTTACATATTTGTAATCAGCTGCAAAAATGCTTTCAGAAACGTTTTTTAATTTTGCTGTAACTAAAAAAATTACGATTTTAGCAAAATCCATTTTCTCGCATTTTACCGTTTCCGCAATCTTGACTTCACGCTTCGACGGTATTTCCTGATAACGGCCTCCTACGAATATGATATACGTTTTCCGATGCAGAGATGCAAATTATACAAAGAGCCGTATGTGGCTCGCGAGCCGTGCTATTTCATCCTGAAGCATGGACTGCCATGCTTTAAAAATAAGCTATAACACAAATATCTTGTCTATAATTTTAATAATTATTTATAAATACCTGATTACAAAATGAAAGCAAAACATTTATGCAACTATATTGTAAAATTAGAGACGGCTACTTTATCCATCATTTAAAATTTTGTTCATTTTTTGTTCATACACTATTGGTTCTATCTTGATTGGAGAATAATGATTTCCACAATACTGCTCTACTATTGATAGCTTTCCATCTATTAGTAACCTTCGGAGTGTTTTGATCGGACTACGGAGTAGAGATGAGCATGGGATCCCATCGATCCATCCCATCTCATCGTCCCATGGGTTGGAATGAGTGATATGACCGTGGGATTGGATGGGAGGTAACGACAATTTTGTATGGGACGGAGTGGAACGAGTTTTAATAATCCAGTAAATCTAGGTCGTGCATAATTAATTGCTTTCAAATAAGAGGCTCTTTATTTTACATTTGTTTGCAGACACAAGTAGGCTTCAAAACGCAAATCACTGTATTTTTTTGCTAGATTTGTCTAGATTTTGCTTTTCTGCAGCGCGTATCTTTTTTGTGTAGGGTTTGGTTGTGTTAAGTTTTTTCACGACGCTCCGCCGCAGTCTGTTGGTTAACGAATCGCTCTTGTACAGTTCAGCTAGTATTTTTCTTTTGTGAAAAAGTAATGTCCTATTTTAACTTTGAAAATTGTGCAGCCTTGTTTTTAACGATTACATTAAAAATAGACAATAATCAAAAATTATCGTTTATCGTGCAAATACGCAAATTTTCAATATGTCCAGCCCAAAAGATTTCTGGGATGACGATGTAGTTCCTAAAAAATCTTCCGAACCGTTTATGACGAAAAAGAATTACTCATTGTTCGAACGAATTATCGTTACAAGAACCGGAAAGAAAGTCTGCTGTATCGAATTTTCCTATACAGCAGACTTTCTTTCCGGTTCTTGTAACGATAATTCGTTCGAATTTAATTTTTC
Organism: Phosphuga atrata; assembly: GCA_944588485.1. Taxonomy (NCBI): domain Eukaryota; kingdom Metazoa; phylum Arthropoda; class Insecta; order Coleoptera; family Silphidae; genus Phosphuga; species Phosphuga atrata. Next base: position 8,284,587 of record OX155909.1, read on the forward strand.
CGTAATTTCTTTATCTGACAATGAGTAATTCTTTTCGGTCGGGACCGGGTTGGGATGGAATGAATGGGATGGGATGGGACGAACATTTTAGGTTTGTGGGATCGGATAGTGGGACGAAAATGTGATGGGATCTGGAACGAAAAACTCGTGCCATGCTCATCTCTACTAGGGAGTAAGTTAGAGAGTGTGCTGGTATTAACATCTAACTCCTCATCTTCAGATGAACCTTCTTCATCAGAATTAATGAAGGTGGCTTCAACAGGATCAATTTTGTTCGTGGATAGGACACGAGCTCTTGGGTGTTTGAGTGTTGACAAACCTGAAGTTCCTGGTTGCGTAGAAGTCGGAATCCATGTTGCCTAAGGTTCTGGAAATGGTAAGTTGGTTGTTGTATTCGGATTAAAGGCATCTTCAGGAATTACATTTGAATTGTAAGGATATAACCCTGTAGCACTAAATCCTGATTTGATGTTTGATGGTGTCATAGCTTGATCCTACACTGGTGTTAAGACTTTTCCAAAGCGTTGTTTGGTTAATGTTCTATCGCCATAATTGTGCCAGTACAGCATTACTTGTTGGTCCCAATGACATTCGAAACACCGAAACACTGATTTGTCAAGGGGCTGAAGCTCATGGGTTGTATTAGATGGAAGGCAGCATAAGACAATATTGTACTGATCAGCAGTCTCAACAATTTCATAGTTCAAATGGCTATTGGCTCTATCAAAAATGTGTACGCAAGGACCTGAAGGTTTATAGCAACCAAAATGATGCAACCAATCTACAAAGCGTTTCGATGTCATAGAACCTTTCTCAGTCATACGACAAACTGAACCAGAAAAATCATCTGAATAACCTGCTTTCATTCTTTTACCCTTCAACAGTATCATGGGAGGAATTGCTGGACCAATTGCGTTTGCGCAGGAAACGACCGTTATGTTTTCCCCATGTTCATTTCCGATGATATGAACTCTAGTTGAAATACACCATTTAAGTACACCTTTTTTGGCTAGAGCTTTTACAAAATTTTTTACAAAATGGTCTTCAACAAAAAAATTGTTTAATTTCTGAACTCTAGCTTTGAGGAACTCTAGGTTTTGAGAAATATTAGGGTTTGCATTCAAAAATTGCTTTGCTCATTTATGGCTTGCAATTTGCATTATATCCAAAAACTGATGTTTTATTTTATTTTGTTTGCAGTATTTGTATACACATAACCTCAATATTTTGGTTGTTATTGGGTACCACTTCTGCCAATCGTACCATTCGGGCACAGAGTACAGCATTTTGTTGTTCAGAAAGCGTAAACTTTCGCCTCAACTTAGCCTTGAAATTGGAAGCTAATATGACATATCGGCGAGGAGTTCTAAGGGGAATACCAAATTCTTTTGCAACTTTATACTCGGTCATTTTTTTCGTAGCAAATGCCACTAAAACCTTCTCAAGGTCTTCCTGAGTTCACTTGCCTCGCTTCTTACCAACTACTGAACTCATTACTGAAAATAAAACCAACTAGTGAACAACAAGAAATAAATCACATATGTAGGTATGCCCAATATGCTCTAAGAAGGCCATATTGATTCCTCCCTACACGAGAACATATTTCTTTATAAAATTAATAGACGTCCAGTAGAAAAATAAAAAGTGGTTATGTCATTAGAAAGCAGAGTAAATATGTTATGCATAGTAATGTAACATGTAACTTCCTTACTTGCAGTATTTTGTAATAGCTTATATTTTGGGTACATTTCACAATTTGCAAGCGATCAATTTATTGTTTCTTCTCTAATAGCATCGGACCTCCTCATCGAACTTCCTTACTTGCTCTATCTGATTATTAAAATCCGTTAATTTTATATATTATCGGAAAATTAGATCCGGCAACTGTGAACAAATCTCAAAACACTCGGAATGAGAAATTGGAAAGAAGCGACAAATGGTAGAGCGGAATGGAAAAAGATCGGCGAGCGGGCTAAAACTTACACAGGGTTGTAACGCCAAAGAAATAAAAAACTGTGAACAAACACTCGCTTGGAAAATAATCGCTCAGGCCACCACAGTTGTGTACTAACACTGATAGAGGAATACATAAAATCAGCTAAACGAATGTTGTAAACATGCTATTAACCATCATCATGTACTAACCCAGCTCTGGTGATTAGGCCATATTGAGCTGCAGGCCATATGGGGTATACCTTCCTTACATAGTTTATTTTTGAAATTTTTTAACGTGAAAAGTATGAAACATAAAAACTAATTATAATGTCAATAAAGTTGATTTTTTCTACACAGAAATGTTCGAATAATTTTCAGATGTAAAAGAATATGTCATAAAAGCTCAAATTCTTGCTGGTGGACGTGGGAAAGGATATTTCTCAAATGGATTCAAAGGAGGAGTAAAAATTACTGATAAGTAAGTATTGCAAGTACATAAGAGTAAAATAAGAGTGACTCAATTTTAATCAGAAATTAATATGACAAGAAATAAGTTGCAATATTGATAAGAATTTGATATTAATAAGAAAAAATATTGCTACACATTCAACACATTGCAGATAAAACGTTGCGTGTGTACAGGAAAACTGCGCGGAGACGGTACAGTTGCATACAGAGCTAAAGAGCATAGATATCCATGAACTGTGCAGACAAGTCGGCGCATGTGGACGGTAGCTCCGTTTTCCGATTCATTTTGTTCCTCAGTTTCTTTGTACGTGTTTATTTAATATATTATTATTAATTAATATTAATATATTATTATATCTCTATAAAGAGCAACTTATATAATTATTAATAAATTATATCTCTATGTTAAGACCCAACAATTTTATTTTATTTTATTTAGTCTTAAAACCATTTTTTAAATTTTGTTTCTAAAAGTAGATAATATTCAATTACATTAAGATTATGCTAAACAGTTTCTTAACAACACAGCATGCCAAAATTGACCAGAGTAGTACCTTCTCCATGACGATGTCACTAAAACTGTGCGAAATATACAAATACAACTGCATCGTGTGGACGCTCTACAAATTGCAACGTTTTCAATCCGTCTTAAGTCTGCGCAGACAAAACGTTGTTTAAAACGGAGCGGCTGGACCGGCCTTTATAACAACTCATTATCGATTGGTGGCGGTGCGGCATTTATATCGCATCGATATTTTTTGTTTATGATTTCCAATTTGAGATATTTTGAGTAATTTCTATAGAAGATAAACTTTTATGCTTTGTTAAACATTTCTTTATTAAAATACATATAAGAGTAACGATAAATGAAAAAGTACCGATAAATTATAATAAAATATATTATTTTTTTTGAAGAACCACATTTTTATTATAATCTCTAAAGGGGCTCTAAAAGGTGGAAAATATTTTTTCCGTGTTGACTATAAATAAAAGCGTAGACCGTCGTGAAAAGCGTCAATATATCTTAGAGCAGGGGTCTCCAAACTACGGCCCGAGGGCCACAACCGGCCCGCGGACAGATTTTGTCCGGCCCGCGGAGAGCTAGCATACTTGAAAACTCCTTTTAGAGAACATATTTTTTATGGCAAATTAAATTTAGTTTACTGAAGTATTCTAATTTTATGTTGAATAATTATTAATATGACATCTACATTGATATGGTCATGGGCTAACTACTCAATGTTATGAGGCTTATTGCTTATAGGCGTTGTAGGCTTATTGTTATTGTTTTTGTGATAAGTTGGATAAAGAAACACAGAATTGTAATGAGTAAAGACATGTATAATATGCAGAAAATTTAACTTCAGTATATAATAACTAACAAATTATTGAAATGAATCCAACTAACATTTTCTACATTTTAAATAAAAACATAACTTATAACAAGCATAATGACATATGAAATACTAATGAGATTTATGTAATTGAGATTTTCCGCTGACAATAGTTTGTAGTTGTGGACTAATTTTACTTGTACCAATTATTAAAAGAGATTTAAGATGCTCATCAGTTAATTTAGATCTGTAAACATTTTTCGTGTACTTCATTTTGGAGAAGGCCTTCTCACACAAATAAGTAGTACCAAAAACAGAAAACAGCCCACGAGCAAATTTATGCAAATTATCAAATTGTGTCAGTGGAAGACTCTTATAAAATTCCAACAAATATGAGTTTTGATATTTGTTCTTAATTATATCACTGCACTGTAGATCAATCATTTCCATTTGAAGTTCCGGGGCTAGGGTTTCAATGTCAGTATCAAAAGGATTCTGAAAAATCTTAATTTGATTTGCAATGGCATCAAAGTCCGAGAAACGAGTATCAAAATTTATTTACAAAGCACTCAAAGTTTCGATTGCAAAATCGATAGGAAACTCCGTCTCAGTGATGTGGCTGAATATTTCACATGTTTTAAAATGTGAAAAACATTTACTTCGTAGTTGTGATTGAAACAGTATCAATTTCTTCCGGAATGATTTGATATTAGTGTATAAATCAGGAAGATGCTGGTTTTCTCCTTGCAATCTCAAATTCAATTCGTTTACATGTTTTGTCAAATCAACATAGAATGCTAACTTCCACAGCCATGCGTTGTTTTGTAATTGAGTAAGAGGGCGATGCTTTTCATTCAAAAAAATTTCGATCACTTCTCGAAGTTCAAATAAGCGCTGAAGGACTTTCCCACAACTAAGCCAACGTACGGCAGTATGATAAGGTAAGTCATTTTCTCCAATCTCTTCAATAAATTGTCGGAATTGTCGGTGATTCAGCCCAAAAGATCTGATAAAATTAACAGTTGATATGACTGGTTTCAGAACTTCAGACATATCCAAACATTTTCCGCACACAGACTGTTGATGAATGATACAATGTAAGACTAATGGTTTTGAACCACCGTCATTTTCTACAGCCTTTGACACAAGAGCGACCAGTCCTTTATCTTTCCCACTCATGTTTTTGCCTCCATCAGTTGTAATACATTTCAAGTTTTTCCATCGAAGGTTCTTTTGATTAATGGCCATTTCAACTCCTTTAAAAATATCTGTACCAGTAGTTGAGCCATGAATACTATACATATCAAGAAGTTCTTCATGCACTTCATAGCTTTTATCTGCTCCTCGAATATAAATCAACACCTGAGCAGTATCCGACACATCTGTTGACTCATCCAAGGCCAAAGAAAACCACTCAACATGTCCATTTTTGTCGAACAGTTGAGAGGATATATTTTCAGCGATGTTTTCTACCCTTCGAGCCACAGTGTTTGCTGACATACTGACAGTTTTTAATAAATTTACCTTTTCAGGGCACATTTCTTCGGCTACTGCAATTATGCATTCTTTGATCATTTCTCCATCGGTGAATGGTTTTCCACGTTTTGCAATTTCAAGAGCCACACGAAAGCTGGCACGAATTGCAGCCTCTTGTTCAGTTTTGAGTTTTGTAAATGAAGATTGCTGCGATTTCAATCCGCGCTTCATAGCTTCGAATTTTTCTGTCCGCAAACTTCCTGTATATTTTGAGTAATTTTGAAAATGTTTTGTTTCATAACGTCAAAATGACGTTTAATGTTATATTCCTTGAGAAGGGCTATGCTTTCATTGCAAATCAAACATAGCGCCTTTTTACTGGACTCAATTACGAAATACTGAATGTTCCACTGATCTTTGAATTTTCTGCATTCACTGTCAATTTTTCGCTTCTTTTCCATACTACTAAATCACACACAAAAGCAACAATTCAAATCAAAATACTGTTACAAAGATGTCTTAAACTTAAACACGCACAAACACGTTTTAAGGAGGTACGCACTATTTGTCATAAGGAACTGACCTGTGGTTGCGCCACTAGCCTTCTTATATATTCCAATTACTGCCATCTAGAAGTGAGTGGAAGACACCAGAAATTATTATTTCTCATTTATTTATTTCTCGAACTAACGAAATTATTCTGTACGTGCTATTAGCGCCATCTGTTAGCGATAGAAGGTACTACCTATTTCCGCTTGTGTCCACCAGATGTCATGTCACGTTACTCTTCATGGCTCGTACTCTACGACTAATCTAGAAATTACAGATAATGACAGGAAAATGAATAATATGCAGTGTTGCCGCTTTGCAGACTTTAGTCCGATTTGCAGCCTTTTTTAAACGTTGCGTACTTTTTCGGACTTTTTTTTTCATCAGTGGACTATTTCACTTTTTACCACCGGCAACAATGATAATATGGTTTTGGCCCTCGGAACTTACTGGAGTAATCAGTATGGCCCTAAGGCTGGAAAGTTTGGAGACTCCTGTCTTAGAGCTTCGCGCTTTATTTATACTTACAATTAGAACGGAAAAAAATAGTTTCTCCTTTTCAAAATCAGAATTGTTGAATTTTAAAATTAATCATAAAATAAACTTCGAACTGATGATCTATGTCAAGATGATGAAAAAGACACGGAATATTGATCATAGCTTATATTTTACAAAAAAACCATTAATTTTTAGGTAAAAAGATTTATATTTTTTTAGGTTTAAAAATGAATAAATGAAAATAATCCTTACTTATTAAAAAGTAACAAAAAGCTCTCACAAGTGAAAGAAAGTGGAATGTAATCGAATAAAATAAAAAAATAATAATCCAAAGTTGCCGCGCCGCGGCAAACAAACTGCAAGCTTGAGGTGCCCACAAATTCACGAAAACAAATTGATATCTATGATACGAAACTATGTCAATGATAGAGTTCTCAGTTGTCTACATCTCAGTTCTTATTATTATGGATTATTATGGATATAAAAAAAATAATATTTGCGGTGTAATTGCCGCCGCACTGTTAAAACTAGTTTAAATATTGAAACTTAAAAGTTATACGAGAGAGAAAAACAATATTGTCTACTATCTAGATCAGGGATGGCGAACCTTTTTGAGTAATGGATCAAATTTTGTTCATTATATTTTTCGTACTAGCTCGTGGTAGTAGTTTCGTACTAGCTCACACCAGGGCAGTGACATCACTTGAAAAAAGCAGGGAGGTCAAGGCCTACTTTTTTGTTCTCACTTTTAAAGGCTTTTGCAAAATTAAAGTTTCCATCCTGTTTTACAACTTGTACTTTTGCGTTATTTATATATTGTTGAGTTTTTGAAGATTTTGATATTATTAAATAGTTACATTTGTATCTTTTCTTCAAAGATTATAATTTCTAGGAAATCATTGTATTCATATCGTACGTGCTATTAGCGCCATCTGTTAGCGATAGAAGGTACTACCTATTTCCGCTTGTGTCCACCAGATGTCGTGTCACGTTACTCCTCATGGCTCGTACTCTACGACTAATCTAGATATCTAGTATAACTAATAAAGTTTTTTTATAAAAAACATTTCTTAAAAACAACTACTTCACTGGCAAATACCACGACTGACATTAAGTATTACATTAAGAAAGTTTTTTGGGTTCTATATAACCCTGTAATTTTCCCAAAATATCCTGATCAAATACAAAAGATAATTCTCAATTTATATAGAAGGTTATATAGAACCCAAAAACTTTCTTAATGTTATTCAGTCATTCAGTAAATGTCAGTCGTGGTGTTTGCCAAGTAGTTGTTTACTACAGTCAAGTAGTCAACTTTGTTGACGATATGTATACAATGATTTCCTAGAAATTATAATCTACTTTTGCAAGTGAAGAGCAAAAAATAAAGCTCAAAGTAACATATATATATATATATATATATATATATATATATATATATATATATATAACATATATATATATATATATATATATATATATATATATATATATATATATATATATATATATATATCATCAATGAATAAACCCATAAAACTTCCTGATGTATTGTACAATGAAATCCAATTAAAGGATGTGCAATTTGCTTAAGAAATTGAATAAAACCAATGTTTTTCTCCGCATGTCTGGTGTAACAGAAACAATTTTCTGTAGGTCAATATATTTATCAAATTTTTTAAAAACATCACGACTGGTACACTTCCCTTTCAACGTTATTAGTATCAATAGCTTTTCTTTCATAATATTTCCTGATGTATATCGAACAGAAACTACTAGTCAACCAATCTTTTTATTCTCTTCAATCACACTATTTATCATACCATTCTGTTTGGTATGCTCTGGGATTTGTACCGTTTGTTATTCTTTTTTTAACCTCAGCCATATTACAGGTATACAACTAAAGTAGGGAAAGATAGTTCCTTCTGGAGCCTCCTCGTTCCTCGCCCTTTTTCGTCGCTTTTTGATCAGCTTTAAAAAGCTTTTTAATCAGCTTTTAATTAGCTTTTTGATCAGCTTTAAACAGCTTTTTAATCAGCTTTTAATCAGCTTTTTAATCAGCTTTTAATTAGCTTTATGATTAGCTTTTAAACAGCTTTTTGATCAGCTTCTTAACAGCTTTTTAATCAGCTTTTTAACAGCTTTTTAATCAGCATTTAATTAGCTTTATGATCAGATTTGAAACAGATTTTTGATCAGCTTCTAAACAGCTTTTTAATCAGCTTTTTAACAGCTTTTTAATAATCTTTTAAACAGCTTTTTGATCAGCTTTTTAATCAGCTTTTGAACAGCTTTTAATCCACTTTTAAACAGCTTTCAATCAGCTTTAAACAGCTTTTAATCGGGTCTTAAAAACAGGACCAACTATATAAATCCATCAGTCATGTCTCAGACCTTCACACTATAAAGTACTACAAAAGTGCTCTCTGTGAATTATTAACCGCCGATAGAATTAGACCCCGACACATTATATTGCTTAGGACTTATTGGATTTCACACCTACAGTACTATTCCAAATATTTAAGAAGATCGTAACATTCTACTTGAGTACGCGGATAGTAAACAAATTAAAATACCAACTGGCTCATATGAGATATTCGGTTAGAGCTGAAGAGTATTAAGTGAGAGGGAGGGGGAGGGTGAGAGGGAGAGAGAGATGGGAATTAATTTTCACGGAAATCGCATAAAAGCGGTTGTTTCGGACAATTCTACCACTCGACATTTACATCGCAGAAAGTTAACACCTATATTCAAAAATAAACTATTATCTCTAGGATATAAGTTAAAGCGACAGTATGGATAAAATAGATATATTCTCCAAAGTTGACTATGAGGATACTATCACAAAGAGTGAATTTCACACGTATTATCCTATAGCTCAAAATTATAGAAACAATGATGAGATTCGTATTAGGATTCAACACCAGGATATTTACACTTATCCTAGCGAAAGTTATATTTCCCTTATATCGATTTATGTAAGCGGAACCGTTAATTTTCCGAAACTCATTCCACCTGCAACTACACACAACTTTGAACTTGTGAAAAATGCATATGCGTTTTTGTTTGAAGAAATTTGCTATGAATTGAATGGAGTTGAAGTAGATAAGAATCGAGATGTAGGAATTACAAGCACGATGAAAGGATTACTCTCCAATACCAAGCGAGATCAGCATATACTCGACCTTTGCGGCTGGGCTGAAAATGCTACAAATGTTACATACTTTGATAATAACAGAAAGTTCTATGCTCTAATTCCATTGAAATATTTATTGGGTTTTGCTGAGGATTATACAAAAATGTTAATTAATGTAAAGCAGGAATTAATTCTACTACGAGCTAGAACTGATGTGAACTGCTACAAAGGAGATGCAAATATAAGATTCAATATTGATCAAATTTACTGGCGAATTCCCCATATCCAACTCAACGACGAAGCTCGATTGAATGTATTGGACACACTCGAAGAAGATAAGCCGATATTAATACCGTTTCGTAGGTGGGAGTTGCATGAACTACCTGCTTTTAAAAATACCGATAGAGATATCTGGTCTGTAAAAACATCTACAGCTCTGGAGAAGCCTCGATATGTTATAATTGCACTGCAAGAGGGGCGAAGGGACACCCATGCAAAAAACGCATCCGAATTTGATAATGCATCGCTGCGGAATATGAAAATTGACCTAAACTCGGATTCATATCCATATGAAAACTTAAATCTTAATATGGATAGTGGTGGTTATGCACAACCACCACTATTTATGGAAGTGGGGTCTGGGGGGTTGGAGGTGGAGTTTTAGGGTGAAAGTGGGGGTTGGGGGCATGGTCTAGGGGTGGGGTGTGTGGTCTGGGGCGGGGTAGTGGTGGGGGGCGAGGAGTGAGGAGGCTCCAGAAGGAACTATCTTTCCCTACTAACTAAAATAGTAGTTTATGATACAAGTGTGTGAAGAAAGGCACACGAAGTTCATTATGCATGAGATGCGAAGTTTAATCGCAATGGGTGCTCAAAAGTCTTTCGCACACGCTGGTATGACGTGTAAATAGTCATTACCAACGTACTTGAGTACAATTATTACTACACTCCCATATCCTCGCTATCCTATTCCTACTCGCATCACAAAAGGCGACTAGACGTACACTGCAATCAATATCGACACCTACATGCCGTGGGATACGCAATGTATCAAGCAAAGGAAACTCCTGTGCGAGCGCGGAAAAATGTCTTACTATATTATACTAGGTGCTGGATCGTCCCAGCCACTATGGCTCAACCACAATTCTTTAAATAGCAGTTTGGCGTAAAGAATTACTGGCGCGACTAACCCTAACACGTCAAATAATCGTGCTACTACCGAGAGTATATTTGTCTTCGTACATTTCTCAGTTATTTGTGACGTCATGAAAAATAAATTGTCAGCAGCAGATTCCCATGACAGACCTAACACCTTTGAAGATGTATTTTCAGTGTCAAAATCGAGTAACTTACGATAACTGTCGGGAAGGTTATTCATCAGATTTGGTGAATTGCTTGACCATTTCACCAAGTCTTCTGGGTAAAGAGGGCTTATGTCAGTAGCCAGCTGTCGCACAGTGCGCATAGCTATGTATAGACTTGACTTGAGACCAAAGGGAACGCAGTTAAACTGAAAGGTGCGTACTAACTCATTCTCACTGAATCGATATAATATACGCAAATATTTACGCTGGTCAATAGTTATACCGATGCGTAAATACATTTGTTTTATGTCTGCGTTCATTGCTACTGGAAATAATCTGAATTGTAATAATAACAAGAACAGATCAGTTTGTAAATTAGGACCGACGTGCAATATGTCGTTTAATGATAATGATAGTCCGGTATGGGTCCTGATGGTTGGGTCCAGCACGATATGTGGCATCCGCTTCTCAGGTCGTTCCACGGCGTGGTGTGCAATATAAAAACCCGAATCCGTCAAGTCGGATTGATCCACTTGACTAAGGTAACCCTTATCGATATATCCTTGATATATTCTTGAATCACCTTGCTATAGTTTTCCCTTAAATCAGGTGATTGACGAAATTTCCTTTCTAAAGACAAATCTCGGTTCAGCAGCTGCAAGAGAACTGCCAAGTTTAGTTGGATCTTTACAAAACGGCAAAGATACCACATAAGGACCCATATCGTCGCGCTTCACTGATGACGTAAAAATGTTTTCACACTCTGTCTCTTCAGGTGATAAAAAACGAGTCTGAGGTAATTCCTCTAGTTCCCAAAACTTCTGCACTAAATCGTTCAAGGCTAACGCAGTATAAGCCGCAGTGGGCATAACGTGGTCATTGCGTGGGTAATCTCCCATCAAAATATAACCAAACGTGGTCAATAATGCAGGTGGTGCTCTCGATCCAGAATCAACCCAATTCCCTAAATAAATATATGGGAAGAGCTGAGCACCCAACATAACATCTATATCTCCAGGAATATTCCAAGTTAAATCTGCAAGTGGTAAGCCCTGTAGATAGTGTGAAGTACTATCCCATTCTATGAAATGCGATGGCAATTGATCGGTAATGTATTCTACCACTAAGGCATGTCTAAGTATACTAAAGTATATCTAAATCTAAGTATACGTAGCCGATAATCGAAAAATAAACCGAAATTTGACAAAGGAATTTATTACTAAAAGGTATTTTAAGTAATAAATTTAAGTAAAAAGGTATTATACACCACGGTTGGTGTTTGCCAGCGAAGTAGTTGCTTTTAAGAAAGTTTGTTAAAGAAAGATTAGTTATACAAATGATGTTAACTTTGTTGACGATATGTATACAATAATTTCCTAGAAATTATAATCTTTGTAGAAAAGATACAAATGCTACTATTTAATATTATCCATACTGATGAATGTTCATTAATTAATTGATAATTATTTTTTGTATTTGATCAGGATATTGTTTTTTATTTGGGAATATCACAGGGTTATGTAGAACCCAAAAAACTTTCTTAATGTAATTCAATGTCGGTGTGGTGTTTGCCAGTGAAGTAGTTGTTTTTAAGAAAGATTAGTTATACAAATGATGTTAACTTTGTTGATGATATGTATACAATTATTTCCTAGAAATTATAATCTTTGAAGAAAAGATACAAATGCTACTATTTAATATTATCAAAATATTCAAGCTCAACAAATTATAGATAATCATACCTTTGTGATTGAGAAACTTTAATAAGAAAATAATAAAAGCGTTATTGATCATTTCTAAAAGTTCTAAAATCAAAGCTTGGGTCACTTAAAAAGCCTGTGTGGGTCAGTGTCTGACCCGCGGGTCATAGATTCGCCATCCCTGTTCTAGATAAACGATGTAGGGTAGATTTTCGTACACTTTAGATTTAATTTGATCCCACAAAGAAATAATTAAAAACCGACAAATCGCGATCCCGAGAGAACACTCTCAAAACTCCTATATTCCCTAATTATTTATTAATTATGGGTTTTGTATTGAATTAAAAAAATATCGAATTGGTAAATCCATCCTGCGTTATAGATAATCATACAAACCCAAAACAATCGGAATACAGCCTGAATATATAAATATATTCAACCTTTCCGGAGCTCTATAATAATAACTGAGTCTTTTTAGTACTACCAAAACAAATATCATGTGGAATTTGTCAGTTATTTAATAGCTTTCAGTCCAGCTTCGTGGCACTCAACAAAAACCATAAACATAACGTTGTTTTTAAGATCATGTCTTTCCGATAACTTAAGTAACTGAGCCATCTGCAGACGGGTTTCGAGATTTATCAGTGCAGCTTTGCTTTTAAAAAAAATATCGGTTTTGTTTTGGGTCGCATTGGAACCTGTTGAACTCCTTTAGACAAATAGGATATATGAGGTCTTGCTCATACCATATATTGTCTATTGGTAAACGGAGTTAACTGTTTTCATCGTTTAATAATGTTTGTAACATTTACACATAACGTTCACTATTAGCAACTACTGCATTTATAAAAATATGAGCTCTTTGTCATTTGTATGGACGAAAGTATCTATCTTTCTTCAAAATTGTTTCGTTTAAGATCTTTTGTGGTTTACGTATTACTCTGCGGCGATATTTTTCGACCCATTTTCCAATTGTCTTGTGACTTGAACCTGTGGGAACATTAACTTGTTGTCGGGATCTCTTCAGAGTCTAAATAATTGAGTTACTTCTAATAAAATTCTATATTTCAGGGGTGTCCAACCTTTTTGTTTCTCTGTGTCGCATTGGAAGAAGGCATGGAATTTTTAGCCACAAGTATATTACAATAGATTAAGAGACATGTATATAGCTCTATAGCTCGACTTTGTGAAACTTCTTTATTGGTGTATGCTGTTGAAATAAATAAATTATCGGTTTTGTAATTCATTAAAAATATATCAGTATTGTTTTGGGTCGGCATTGGAACTTGTCTTAGGCCGCGGGTTATACACAAAGTAGGGATTGCAATCCGGTGTCATATTCAATCGTAAATTTTCCTGGAGGAAAATTATCCTGATCGGATGAACCGCATTTGAACCGAACTTCGATCCGGCCGGATCGATGGAAATACGACCGGATCCGGCTGGATCGAAGTGCGATTCATCCGATCAGGATAATTTTCCCAAGCCCAAAATATATTATATAGGTAGTTTACACACACACACATACACACATTTATAATTAGACAAATAATTAAAAATCTAGTACAGTAACAAAACATCAGACAGATCATCTGTCTAATGACACATGGCACAATTATCACAATAATGAGTTTATAATTATTTAGTTTAATCAACTTACTATAAATACCGTATTTGCCGGTGTATAAGGCGCATCCTAAAATTTAATCTACTTTTTGTGCGTCTATAACGCGCACCTTTGTTTTAGAGGCAATTTTTTTGGAAAAAAAGGTGCGCGTTATACAGCGGCAAATACGGTAATTATTTTAAGTATACATTATTTATCACAAAATCAATTTTGGTTTTGAAAAAACCATGTGGCGCCATGCGAACCACGCATTTAAAGTATCTACTCATTCAACAGCGCGATTTTTTTACTAAAAATTGTCATCACCGGATTCGGTGACCAGATATACCGGTATATTGGTACCGGATCCGGTAAACGTTTAGTGATGCCGGATCCGCCTGATTACCAGATCCGGTTTTCCGCTTTGCAAAAACTTCACGCTCAACGGAATCTTTGACAGTTAAAATTATTTCTTTTTCTTAATATTAATTAAAAACTCTTAATTTGTGTTCTCATGAGATTTTTAAGAAATATTTATCAAACTCCATATGTTTTTATTCATATTTATATTGTCCTTAGGCGAAACGAAATCAAAGGAATTGTTAACAATATGTTGGGTCACAAATTAGTTACAAAGCAAACTCCAAAGGAGGGAATTGAAGTAAGGAAAGTTATGATTGCTGAAAGTGTAAATATTAAAAGGGAAACTTATATTTGTATCCTAATGGATCGTCAAAACAATGGACCAGTAATTATTGCTTCACCGGCGGGAGGAATGGATATTGAAGGTGTTGCTGAAAAAACACCAGAATTAATAAAAAAAATATCTATTGATATTTTCAAAGGAATTACAGATGATATGGCTAATGAGTTAGCAGATTTTCTTGAATTCAAGGGTCATTTGAGACCCAAAGCTGCATATGAAATAAAAAATCTTTGGGAGTTATTCAAAAAGGTGGATGCTACACAAATTGAAATCAATCCACTAGTAGAAACTGATGACGGAAAAGTCATTTCTGTAGATGCCAAATTAAATTTTGACGATAATGCTAAATATAGACAAAAAGATATTTTTGCGATGGACGATGATTCAGAAAGTGATCCAAGAGAAGTAGAGGCAGCTAAATATAATTTGAATTATATTGGTATGACAGGAAATATTGGGTATGTTTTGCTGCTTTTTAATTATTAAATCTCTATTCATCTTCATATAATTTAATGGTTTAATATAATTATAATTTTAGATGTCTAGTAAATGGTGCTGGCTTAGCTATGGCTACTATGGATATAATTAAGCTTTATGGTGGAGATCCAGCAAATTTCTTGGATGTTGGTGGTAGTGTAAAAGAAGACCAAGTTAAAAAAGCCTTTGAAATCTTAACAGAAGATACAAATGTAAAATCAATCCTAGTTAATGTTTTTGGTGGAATTGTAAATTGTGCCACAATAGCAAATGGAATAGTATCTGCCTGTAAATCCATGAAACTTGATATTCCATTGGTTGTGAGATTAGAAGGAACCAATGTTAATGAAGCCAAGAAAATTATTAAGGAATCTGGATTGAAAATACTTTCCGCTGAACATTTGGATGATGCTGCCCAAAAAGCAGTAAAAAGCCTAACTTCATAAAATTCGTAGTCAAATATTATATAGATGTATTCAGTTTTTAACATTTGACTAAATATATTTTTGAATTAATTGATTCTTTTACAAAATATGTAAATTTTAAAAAATAATTAAACTCGTTTTTTTTTGTGACGTGGTGCACATACAGAGCTATATGTGCAGTGGAAATATAAACACGATTCAAAAGAGCGTTGAACATGTTCAGAACAAAATGTAAGTATCGATAGTTTTTCGATGACTTATTGTTGTGTTTAAAGTATGTACCTGTTATAAATTATTTTTTTCTCCATTTTAAAATAGTACCTAATTGCCTTACAACTCGAGTTTTGTACTATACTTTATCTACGACCACACTAATTTGTTTCTGTTTCATAACTAAAATATCTTTGATGTAACAAATTTATTTCTTATTGTTTATTTAATCATCATTATATATATATATATATATATATATATATATATATATATATATATATATATATGTGTGTGTGTGTTGTTTTGTTTTCTCGGGGATTCCGCGTTGATGTTGAGGGTTGGTTCTGAAAAGAACCGGATTCTCGACGTTTCGGCGAACTAATATTCGCCATTTTCAAGAGATATATGCGTCCGTGCGGGTCAACCGTTAGACGCATACTGACAGCTCGTTCATGTGTCCTGTGCTGGTCTGGCGGTCTTGAGCTTTTGCCCAGCTGTGCCGCCGTCTGGTGGTTTGTTTTTTTTTCTTTTTTTCTTTTTTTTGTCTGTTTTGTTGTCTGTGTTTCCTAACGACCGGTTTCTTTTCTTTTTTTTTTCTTCTCGATGTTGGTCCTTAGTTCGTCTTGGTGTTGGTTCCTGGTTTGCCCTCGTGGAGGTTCCTGGTTCGTCCTTCGCCCTCGTGGTGGTTCCTGGTTCGGCCTCGTGGTGGTTCCTTGTTTGTTCTCGTGGTGGATGCTGTGTCTCTCTGGTTTGTTCTTGTTGTTCCTGCCTGTTTTTTGTTCCTGGGTGCTCCGCTGGGTTCGGGGATGTGGGCTTGGGCTTTCCTGTGAAAAAGAAAGATCAGTTATTACCTATGTTGTTGAGGTTTTGGATGTTTCCATTTGATGTTGATGTTGTAGTTTGCTGCGTTGTTGATTGTTGGGTTGTCATGCGTTTCATGCGTTCGAAGCTTTTCGTTGCTAGTTTTTCTATGTGTTGCTTGATTGTCTCCATGTTTAGATCGCTGTGCAGCTGCTCATTGGTCATGTACCATGGCGAATCTGTTATTTCTCTCAGAGTTTTGTTCTGGATGATTTGAAGTTTGTAGATTTTCCATTCTTTGGATTGTATCCAGCACGTCGATGAGTACGTCATTGTCGGCCGTATTATGGACTTGTAGATTTGTAGTTTGTTCCTTATGTTCAGCTTGCTTTTCCTGTTTAAGAGCGGGTGTTCTGAAAATGTAAGAGCGTTGTCTAGGATTACGCCTAGATATTTGATTCGGTTTTCCCATTTTATGTCTGTGTTGTTGATTCTCAAGCAGCTACTGGGTTCGTGCTTAAATTTTTTCTTCGTGAAGATAATTGCCTGTGTTTTTTCTGCGTTTAGTTTGATCCTCCAGGTGTTACACCAGTCGTTAATCCTGTCCAGGTGATTTTGGAGCCGTTTTGTTATGGCCTCGGTCGAGTATCCTCTTGTGAAAATTGCCGTGTCGTCTGCGTATAGTGCAATTTCTGTGTCGTTTAGTTTTGGGATGTCTGCGGTGTAGATGCTGTAAAGGAGGGGGCCCAGGACAGATCCTTGTGGGACACCGGCTGTCATTGTCTGAGTTGTGGAGATGCTGTCGTTTATTTTGACTTGGAATGTTCTGTTACAGATAAAGGACGTCACTAGTCTGATCATTGCTGTTGGGATTTTAAATTGGTGCAGTTTGTATATTAAACCTAGGTGCCATACCTTGTCGAAAGCCTTAGAGACGTCCAGAAAGACGGCTCCCGTGGCTAACCCTTTGTTGAAAGCGTCGATTATTGCTTCGGTTATTCTTGTCGTCTAATAGGTGGTAGAGTGCTCTGTTCTGAAGCCGTATTGTTCGTCGGGTAGAATACGTTTGTCTTCAGTTATTTCTGTCAGTCTTTTGTGTATTACTTTTTCTGTGCTTTTACTGAGACCTGTCAGCAGACTTATTGGTCTGTAACTGGAGGTGAGGTTTCGGGGTTTGTTCGGTTTCGGGATTAGAATCGTTGTTGCGTGTTTCCATTGGGTCGGAAACACTCCAAGTTTCAGTGCGGCGTTTATGATTTGTGTTATTCTGTCTATTGCGTTCGGTGTTAAAAAGCCTGGTGCTTTCTTGGTTTTTAATTATACCTTTTATTTCTTCCGGTGTTGTTTCCTCTATTTCCGTGTTTTCTACGCTACTATTTAGTACTCTCAGTACGGTTTCGCGTATTTCTTGCCTTTGCGGAGTGGGTGTGTGTCGGCGTTCGGTTTAAACTGCTGTGCAAGCGACTTTGCGAATTCCTCCGTTTTCTCCTCATCCGTGCTTGCTACAGTGTCGTTTGTTGTTTCCAGTGGGGGAATTGTTCTCCTCTCCTTGTTTCTAAGATTCTTGGCTAATTTCCACGGTTCCTCTATTGTTTCGTTGATGCGTTCTAGTTTGTCTTCCCATTCGGCGTTGTGCTGTTCGCGCAGTGCCCATTTCGGTTGGTTTGTCAGTCTGTTTAAGACGTTCTTGTCCGTCGGTGCCAGCGTCCGTTGGAATACCTTGTTAGCTTTGCGCTTTTCTTTTAATAGATTCCTGATTTCCTGTGGGAGGGTTGTTGTCGTGTTGGCTGTCCGTTTCCTTGTGGCGGCCTCGAGTGCTGCTTTTATTTCGTTTTCTATCGTCCGTGCTGCTTCTTCTAGGCACGGGGGGCTTGTAATTTCTGTACAAGTGACGTTCGTCAGATTATCTTTGAATTTATTCCAATTTATGGTAATTTTCTCTATTGATTTCCTGGCCGTTTTCGCTTGGAGATTTATGTGCACTGGGTTGTGATCTGAGCTCAAGTCTGTGATACAGACTATTTCCACGTTTGCTGTGACGTTTTTCATGACGGCTATATCCAAAATATCCGGCATTCGCTGAATTCCTGGAAAGTGTGTCGGTTCGCTCGGTACAATTTCTTGTAGCTTCCGGTTTTCCGTGTACCTTAGTAATTGTCCGCCCTTTGTGTTTGTCACTCTGAAATTCCATTGCGAGTGTTTAGCGTTGTAGTCTCCTGCGGCTATGGTACCTATATTTCTGTCGAATATTTTGTCCAGGTCGTCGGCGTTTATTTGTTTCTGTGGCGGAGAGTACAGTGCGTAGAGGGCTACGGGTCCGTCGGTTGTCTGTACTTCTACTCCCACCGTTTCCGTGTCGGTGGTTGTTTCTACTTCCGGCAGTTCGTGGTGTTTTATGTTCCTTTTGATGATGATGGCGACTCCTCCTCCGGCTATCTCGCCTCTGTCTTTTCTGTAGACTTGGTAGTTTGCTATGTTCAGTTGGTTGCAACGTCTGAGATGCGTCTCGTTGATCAGTGCCACGTCGACGCTGTGTTCGTTTAGGTGTGCTACCAGTTCCTGTTTCTTGTTTTGTATTCCGTTTGCGTTCCAGAATATAAGTTTCAGATTGTCTCTAGTTCTTCTAGTGGTCATTGTTGAGTGTGAGCATGATGGTTGTGATTCTTCGGGTGAACTTTTCTGTGTCCTCTTTGCTGTGTCCCATTTCGGCAAAATCGAGCATCATTTCCGTCAGTTCTGCTCTGATTATTTCGTTGCTATTACTTTTGTTTCCGCTTGTTGACGGCCTTGTCTCCGGGTTGGGGTTGTTGTTTTTTCTTACCGGTTTCGGTATTTGGCTAGTTGTCGGTGTTTGGGCTGTTTGTCTCGGTGGGGGTTTTGGTCTCGTTTCCTGTTGTCGTTGTTCTGCTTGTCTAGCTATTTCCGGTCTCGCCGGGCAGTTTCTCCAGATTGAGGTGTGTTCGCCTCCGCAGTTTGCGCATTTCGGCGGCAGTGTTAGCGGTTTCTCGCACAGGTGCGTGCTGTGGTTCTGTCCGCATTTCATGCATCTGTATTCGGCGTTGCACGTGGCCGAACAGCTAGCATCGGTGACATTGTGCGGTTTCTCCTCGTGTTTTCAGCGGTTCCATTTTCACGTTCAATCCGCAGAATCGATCCATTTGGTAGATGGATTTGTATTCCTTCCCAATTTCTATCAGGACCATTTGGATTGGCGTGGCTTCTCTCCCTTTCATCCTGGTCACTTTTATGGCCGGGTATCCGTTGTCGTTGAGGTTCTCTTTGATTTGTTCCTCCGTCAGGCCGCAGGGAACTCCCTTCACTACGACCTTCAGGTTCCTTTCCGTGCTCAGTTGGTGCGTGTGAAATTCGTAATTGTCCTCTTTCATTAGTTTGTACATGTTTCGGTAGTCCGTGATTGTTTGGGGCTGGATTCTTATCCCGTCCTTGGTCGATGTTGCCCTGGTGTAGTTTATATTGTTCCTGTTGAGCTTCTTCGAAAGCCCTGCCCATTTGTCCTTGTTTCGTAGAACTATTGGTGTTTTGTTGTTGGTGTTTTCGGTGGGGGTTTCGGTCTCAGTGACTTCGTCTTCGTCGTCGTCGTCGTCACTGTCCCTTGTGTTTAAGCATGCATAGCTATTCATACTCACCTGCGGTCCTCGCAGGCTTGACGTGGTTGGGCTCGCAAGCTTTGCGGTTTTCTTTGGAAACCGGAAGGTTTCCTCGTCCTCCGGGTCGGTTTTGCGCTTGGGGGCGGCCTCGGTAGTGCTGTCTGTGTCCATCGGTTGGGTTTTCCTCCTCGGGGCGGCTTCGGTGGCTCTCCTCGGGACGGCTTCAGTTGATCTCTTCGGTTCGGCATCATTGCTCCTCTCGGCGGCGGTCGATCTGGTCGCGGCGGTGTCCTGGGGTTGTTCGGTGGCGGTGGTCTTTATCATTTTCGCTATTTGGTTGAATAGCTTCTTCAGGCCGTCCTCGCTGATGGAGTCCAGGAAGTCGTAGTCCTTGATTTCCATGATGGAGGCGGCGGTTCCGTTGGCGCTGGTTTGCATGATTGGGTTCATGTTTTCTCGGTTGGGTTTTTTTAAATTATTTTGTCAAATAATTGCTAAGTTTAACGTCTGCTTCGTTCGAAGTTCGGTTAAGCTGTGTTAAAATGGAATAAGAGTGCGCATATATATATAGGTAACCCAACATGGGCGTAGCCAGGGAGCCAGCCCTCCGCCCTTCGCAGATATTATACTCATCGCGGATCGTCTTGATGATGCACAAAGAATTCCAGATGACTTAAATAATTCTACCATAAGACGGATTAAATATCAATATTTCAAAATCCGTATTTATTACAAACTTAGTACCCAGCTTAGGGACCGTACCCATACTACGTGACCCATTTTTTACATTTTTTTACCCCCCTCCCCCCCGTCGGTGACCACCCGTAGTATATGCCAGCACCCTCCCCCTCCCCCCTAGTTTTCACGTAGTAATTCATAAATATAGTTTTAAATATATTTTTACAAACAAAAGTTAAAAAAAAAGATTTATTTTTGTCTTTATTACTACGGCGCTTGCAGCGTGACAACAAGTGTGCGCGCATATCCTATGTAGAAACATATTGCAACAGGAATTATACAAAAACAACAGAACAACAGAATTATACAAAAACAAAAGTCTTTTTTTCTTTGTTTCCTCAGACGTGATTACATTCTCCTCATCAACGGCCTCGACGTTTATCCACTCCACGCTTTCCTCCACGACACACAAGACCTCCTGTGGTCTCCTGGAGAGAATCCGTAGAGGTCTCACGCGAGACACGTCCACTGCACGACCATGCACGTTTTTGCGATAGTTGTTCATGGAAGTTTTTGAGGCAAAATAAATTCCACAAATTGAGCACGTCCTTCCGGTGATGCCATCTTTAATAGATGGACAATATGAATCGTAGGGTATTTCTCTACCCTGTGAGAGATCCGGACGTAGTGTTATACACTGTCGCCCAAAAAAAATTTCCTTTCCGACTTCATCTGGGTTTGTTATACGGAAAGGGTTTTGTGACATTGGAAAAGGTGCCGGCAAAAATCCTTGGTATAGAATATTTCTAAGTGCACTGCGGCGTGGAGCGCAACAGGAATCATCGACGCACTTCGTTATTTGAAGAAAATATTGACTTTCACGAACGTGATTTGCATACCAGGTGTCACAAACTTCTGCGGTTTCCGGAAAGACTTCCCCAGGAGGCACATATTCTGCTATCACGTTGTAGCCGTCAATAACCACCTGGGACCAAATCTCAGCCAATGTTTCGCCTGATAATAATTTAGAATATATATATATATATATATATATATATATATATATATATATATATATATATATATATATATATATATATATATATATTGTTGTATTTGAGGTTTTCGCGGATAGATAGATGCTGAGGGTTGGCTCTGAAAAGAACCGGATTCTCGACGTTTCGGCGAACTAACATTCGCCATTCTCAAGAGATATATGGGTCCGTACGGGTCAACCGTTAGACGCATACTGTATAGACGCATGCGTCTAACGGTTGACCCGTACGGACGCATATATCTCACATATATATATATATATATATATATATATATATATATATATATATATATATATATATAAATGGTATCAATTTTACCTGCATGCTGAAAGTTTTTTTCCTTGAGAATCGAGATGGGATCCATAGTGTTCATATGGAAGGACTACCGTGGCTAGCTCACGGCTCAAGGGTGCCATTCTTCGCTCAACTCGGTTGTAAGCCGATCGACCGGGTGCATTCGTTAACACGAACAGCCCATCCAAATCAAACTTTTTAAAGTGGGATATACAGTTAGATATCACCTTTTTGTAACGTGGATTTTCATCCGGTCCTCCATCCACGGATAAAATCATCACAGGCTTGACTTTTCCATCTTTTCCTAAGGTCAGATTTTTAAAATCATCTAATGTTAGCAGTTTGATGAGGTCTTTGGCGTGAGTTGTTGCTGTCGAACTGCTATGTATTCCACTGCGGATTGCGATATAGGTTGGACCAGGGTATGTAACAGCTTCTTTCCTACCCATGCAGTTCTCTTTGATTATGATACCAGCATATACCCAAGGAATCAGTTGATGGCGTTCTCCAACAGCAAAATCGTGGCCATGGAGGCGCACTTTATAATTCAGATGCATTAAAACAGGAGCCTGTACTTTTGCAGCCGTTTTTCCAATTGGTACTTTTGCTTTATCATCTTGAGAAATAAACACTGCCTGTTCAGGTCCAAGTAAAGATGAAAGTTCCTCAAGGCCGTTAACAGTAGCCTTACAGAAATGTTGATCGACGTGATCTCGGTGTCTATCTGTTTGGGCTCGACACAGTCTCACAGGTACAGTTGTGACATGGCGCTTGCCCTCTAAGGATTCAGAATACTTTGGCATCAGCCTACGGTATGTAGAGGTTCGTGAGAACAAATATCCATCTTCAACAAGCCGTGCATGCAATTCATCAAGAGTCTTACAAGTTCTCAATACTTCTGATCTGCGTCGATCAGCAGCTGAACTTCCATGTGTTGCTATATCGCAAATTACTTGAAGAAGGCGTGACTGATTTTCTTCAAGTGAAGGGCGTCCTGGCTGTGTCCTTATAAACGAGGATTGCACGTTGGGATGAGCGGATTTCAGTCTCAAAATTTCAGCTTTTTGTTTTGCTCTAAATTTTCGCATGTTCTTTGCACGGACTATTTTGTTCTTTAACTCCTTATTCTTCACATCAGTATCATGCCTTAATTTTTTTATTTTCTTCTCAATTCCATCTTTTCCAAGTCCAGCATCTCGCTTTTTTACGGTAGCATTTAATTCTTCAAGTACTTCAAGTACTGAAATTTCAGGTTTCAAAGCGTCCTGTTTTGGTGTCGGAGCTGTTGTAGATACAGAAGATTTATTATTATTATCACTGATACCTTCGGTGTTGGGAAGCACTTTGAGATCGGCTTCATGTGTGGCTGGAGGTTGTCGTGCAGGTAGCTACATTCACCAAATACAAAAAATAGTTCAATTTTCATTACCAATGTTCATACATGCGAAAGCAGAAACCATACTTTAAAAACATGCAAATAAGACCATACTTAAAAAATATGCAAATAATATAAAACCATTTTAAGCATTCAACAAAATACGCTCAGAATACTCATATTCACGAAGAAATTAAGGAGACCCCGACTAGGAAAATAGTGAGGCATGCCGAAAGATCTATTCGGGCCTAATGAGGCATTCCGAACTGTTGCCAAACTGTGGCAAGCCTCATTCGAATCTTGTGCCGTAATAATTAGGAAAGCCTAACTTAGGCAAATCTTTAGAAATCCTAACTCCCACCTAATGAGGCCTTCCGAACTGTTACCGAACTGTAGCAAGCCTTATTCGAACCTTATATGGATAACCAAAGTTTTATAGAACTTAGGCAAGCGATATTCGTTTGTTATTAGGAAAGTCTGTGTCATAGCCTAACTTAGATATATCTTTGGAATTCCAGAAACATTGAGTTTCATTAAGCGCATGCGTCCACACACTTACTCCTTCCAAAAGACTATTTCCATACTTGACTAAGATATAGCTTCAGTTACTAACTATTCTTTCAAATACTTTATAGTGCATCATACATTTCGTATTTTTAAGTGCAAATGTGGCTTCCGCATGTGTTCCGAATGAGGCTTCCTAATTAGAAACGAAGGCGGACGTGCGTTACATATGTCATGACGGCCTAATGCGGTTGCCTCATGCGGAACGAACACTGAGTTCGGCATGCCTCATTCGTTCCTAACAAAAAACGAACTGAAATTCCTAGTTGGGACGAGCGCTTCTTAGTCCAAAGCTGACAAAGTTCCTCGATTTTTAACAGTGTGAGACGTTCCAGCTCTTTTGGATTCTTTTTGTGCTCATTCCTTAAAGGCACCCAAAATTCATTTGTCTTTTTTTGTATTGTCTGCATTGACAAGGAATCCTTGTGACATTTAATAAATGCATTGTATAGCCGATCATACAACGACATTATTGTATCGACACGAACAAAACTATAATAATATTTATTATTAGATTTTTACAAATGTTTAGAAACGCTATATTTCTAAATTCCTTCTGATCTCTATTCTCACTTCCACACGCTCATCCCACCATAAGAGAAAGCAAGGCGGCCAATAAGAGGGTTACATTTTAAAAAACGCCATAACAGTTCGCCGGCATTTTTCAAAGTGCCCTAACATGCCGCTTGTCTCTTTGAAAGGCAATAACTTGCCGCCGCCGATACGACTTTGAAAGGCCCTAGCATACCGACGCCGCTGCGTCTTTGAACAGGCCTTAAACGCTAGGTGAATAACATGGTTGCGACCGTTACTACGTGTAATCTATACTTACACTGAATTGAAAAAATCAATATTCGGCTATTCGGCTAGAAAGCCTGCAGAATATTCGGTATTCGGCGTGTGGCCGAATACACTATTCGTTGCAAGTCTAAAAACAACCGAAATTAGGAAATTGGAATCTTTTATAATTAATACCTGGAAGAATGTATTATCAGCGGCGCGTAGCCGATGCAATAGAAATAAATCACTGTTGTAAAAGAACTAAAATAGAAATAAAGACTGAATAGGCATAACGAGTGTTACATGAATATAGCTCGACATTTCCCTGGACGGCTTAGAGGAGATTTACTACGTGACCAAAACCTAAGACCCCCCGCCCGGCCCAAGCGTGGTATTTTGAAGACCCCCCTCCCCCCCCCTCAACGGGTCACGTAATATGGGTACGCTCCCTTAGGTACATCGACAGAAGGCGTCCTATTAGAACAGATGTCATCCTATAAGTACGCGTCACGTAATATATAAGTAAGGTCACGAGGTTAAGAGTAATAGAGACAACCAAACCCACGAGATAACCTGAAGAATAAGACTAATAGTAGGGAAAGATCCTATGTTCTATTCCCTCCTCACTCCTCGCCCCCCACCACTACCCCCACTACTACCCCACCACTACCCCCAGGGTAGGTTAGCATTAGATTAGTTGGGATAGGTTAGGAATGACGCGCGCTTCATTCCTAACCTATCCCAACTAATCTAATGCTAACCTACCCTACTGTTAACTCAACTAACCTACAACCTACCCTAACCTAATCCAACTAATCTAATGCTAACCTACCCTAATGGCGCTTCATTCCTAACATCTGTAACCTACCCCAACTATGTGACCCCACGCTAAAGAGGGTGTGAGGTCTATGTGACCCCACGCTAAACAGGGTGTGAGGTCTATGTGGCCCCACGCTACACATAACCTTTCCATCCACTTGCATCCACTTTCCATCCACTTTCCATCCACTTGCATCCACTTTCCATCCACTTTACATCCACTTTCCATCCACTTGCATCCACTTTACATCCACTTTTCATCCACCTGCATTCACTTTCCACTTGAAAAAGCTGTTTAAAAGCTGTTCAAAAGCTGATTAAAAAGCTGTTTAAAAGCTGATTAAAAAGCTGATTAAAAGCTGTTAAAAAGCTGTTTAAAAGCTGATTAAAGTGGATGAAAAGTGGACGGAAGAAGTGGACGGTGGACGGAAAAAGTGGACGGTGGACGGAAAAAGTGGACGGAAAGTGGACGGTGGACGGAAAAAGTGGACGGAAAGTGGACGGTGGACGGAAAAAGTGGACGGTGGACGGAAAGTGGACGGTGGACGGAAAAAGTGGACGGAAGAAGTGGACGGTGGACGGAAAAAGTGGACGGTGGACGGAAAAAGTGGACGGAAAGTGGACGGTGGACGGAAAAAGTGGACTTAAAGTGTATGGATAGAATGCGGCTTCTCGTACATTCTCAATTTATTAATAAAGCTATCTACATCAATCCCTGAACCATCAATTCTATAGCTGACACAAGCTTGGATAATGTTCTGCTGGACCGGCTTCACCGGCTTCAGGTTTAGGGTGAATATTCAGGATCTAGACTCCTCTTCTTCCCACCATTATTATGTTTTCTTATATGTCGCTAGGGGTAGTAGGGGGTAGTGGTGGGGTAGTAGTGGGGGTAGTGGTGGGGGGCGAGGAGTGAGGAGGGAATAGAACATAGGATCTTTCCCTACTACTAATATTGCCAGCTTTTAGTAAATCAGACTACATATAAACATGCTGTATGTCTTAAATGAATGTTTTTAACATGTGCATCCTTATGGTCTTAACCTACGGAGCAGAAATACTAACATGGACAAAGAAGACGTTTCCAAGATGGAGTTCGCCCAAAGACGCATGGACCGGTCATACCTGGGCATATATTCAAGAAATAAGGTACCGAATACCGAAATAGGACGCAGAATAGGAGTGGATAAGATGCCTTAAACAAAATCATTGAACTTAATTGGAACTTGGCGAGACTAACAGACTATATAACTATGTAACTAGTTTGTAGTTTAACGTCAAAGTGACATAAACGTATTTTTTTGCTCTCCCTCCTTTTTCGACCCAGAAGAGAGGGTTGAAACAGCAAACGCAAACTCAAACCGAAAGGAGGAGGG
Source organism: Phosphuga atrata (assembly GCA_944588485.1). NCBI lineage: Eukaryota > Metazoa > Arthropoda > Insecta > Coleoptera > Silphidae > Phosphuga > Phosphuga atrata. The sequence continues at coordinate 8,311,764 of OX155909.1, forward strand.
TGGTCGATCGGCCGAATTGACCAGAAACGGGAAACCAACTACAATTGGGGAACCGAGGAAATCAGACAAGAAACCCCATGGATTTACAACCGAATTATTTACGATTAAATGCTACCGCATTCGGGGCGGCCGATGCGCCAGCGCCGGGGACCAGGGACGCTGGTGAGAAATGGACTACTGGCCAAAGACTCAAATTTCAAACTGGGCAAACGAAACTGGGCGTGTTTGCGAGATCCTATCATCGGTCAAAAATTCCAAATCGAGTTACGCAATAAATTTTCTGTGCTTGAGAGCAATCGGACGATATCGATGAGGAAGAAGAGCAAATGTCAGGTTCAATCATGGAGTGTGCCGCTCAGCTATGTCCGCCGATTCGTCGCCGGACACAAGCCTGTATTACGAACGAGTGTTTGTACTTGGTGGATCAACGGAATCGAGTCTAGCACGTCGTTTTTAAACAATACCGCCGATTGAATAAACAAGTACGACATCGGATGAAGATGGAACCAGAGACGTATTGGAACAATGTCGCGGCTGAAATGGAGGAAGCAGCATCGAGACACAAATACCGAACTTTATATCAAACCATCAGAAAGTTGAGCGGGAAGACAAAACCAACAAACGATGATATCAAGAAAGCGGATGGAACTTTCGTTAGTTCTCCAGCTGAGCGTCTGCACCGGTGGAGAGAATTCTTTAATGAACTATACAATCACGATCCGCCACAGGGACCAGTGCCGACACCGCTGATCATCAATAAACCAGTTATCTCGTTTCCCGATGGCGACCCAACGATTGTTGAAGTCAAGACAGCAATAAAATCGCTGAAAATTGGGAAAGCGCCAGGCATCGATCAAGTTACCGCTGAGATGATCAAAGCCGGAGGCAACATTTTGTTACAACGGCTTTACGACCTTCTACTTCAGATTTGGCATTTGGAACGAATACCGTCAACGTGAAATAAAGCGATCGTAGTCCCCATAAGAAAGGCGATAGCCGGGAATGCAATAATTACCGTGGCATCAGCCTCCTATCAATTGTCGGGAAGGTATTTATGAAGATCATTCAATCACGACTACAGAAACATCGAGAGGAAACAAGTCGAGAGGAGCAAGCAGGATTTAGGCCAAATTATGACTGTATCGAGCAAATATTCAGTTCAAATATTCAGTTGATGGAAGAACGTATTCGGTGTGGAAAACGGACAATTATCATCTTTATCGACTTTAAATCTGCCTTCAACGGCATCCACTGGCCTTCTTTATGGTCAGTATTGGAAACAGAGCATGTGCTTTTAAAAATCATACATCTTCTACGAGCGGCCTACGACGGTTCAGCCAGCTGCGTACGGATCCGCAACGAATTATCGGACGGTTTTCTGATCCAAACGGGAGTTCGACAGGGAGACTTCGCTTCCCCACTGCTTTTCAACGTGGTTATAGATGTCATTATGAGGAAAGCATTCGATGGTCGACGAGGCGTCCGATACGATGACACCAACTTCATTTCCGATCTGATGTTCGCCGATGATACCGCTATTTTTGCCGATACAGATTCCGATGCAACAGATATTCTCTATAACATTTCCCGGATCGCCAAATCCTATGGACTGAAAATAAACGTGTACAAAACGGATCGCAGGCCAATGTTCATCTTAATGGTACTCAAATCGAGCACGGGAAAGAATTCAAATATTTGGGTTCACTGGTGCAAGAGAAGAAAGTGGCATCGGCCGCTGACATTCATAGCCGGATTGCGTCGCTCAAATGGTGCATATGAGTAGGGAAAGATCCTATGTTCTATTCCCTCCTCCCCGTAAGGATTTACATGGGGTTGCTCCATCCATAAGATTCCCATTGAGCCCGATGGAGCAAAACTACCCCATCACCTAACCGTAGTTCCGAACGTGTCCGAGCGCGTATGTGTAGATGGCGCGCGAGCGCGGGGAAAATTCAAAATGAGGGTGGACATATTTAAAGATAGGGGTTCAATTGAGATTATGGGGTTTAGATTGACAAGACTAGACAGATAAGACTAGACAAGACTAGACAGACAAGATAGGACTGATAACAAGGAGAAGTTAAGCCAAGACAGACAAGACTAGACAGGACTAAACAGGTAAGACTAGACATACAAGTCGGACAAGACTAGACACATAAGACCAAACAAGACTAGACTAGACTAGACACACAAGAATAGACAAGCGGTGAAAATTACGGGCGGGTAGCGGGGAATCGTGTGTGCATGCATAATTGGTTGCAAACATATTACGGGTTTATTCAATTGAGATTATAGGATTTAGGACAAGAACATATAAGACTAGATCACATCCTGCGATACTTATCTGAATAATTTCCTATGTGTAAGCGAAATTTCTTAAACTTGTCTATGAACTCGATCGTATTAATTATTTCAAATAAAAAAGTATTTCTGATATTAAGTTTAATTTTGAGTGTGTCATGGTATTGTTTCTTTTTTAAGTTTACGTAATCAGTTTAGTATTTGAACTTGAAGATTTTAAATGTGTATCAAGAAAATAACATTATTTTAACTACGACAGTGAATGTTTATTTTCAGGGCGCTTGATAAAATATATAAACAATCATGTCCCGTTTTAAAATTACAACCGCTGCATTTAAAAACTACCGCAATAAGAAACGCGGTCTAATTAATTCAGTATTTGATCTCGTAAATGCATGTGAGTATGACATATCTAAATCGTGAGATAGAAAACGCGAAAATCAGTTTCATGTTTCATTTTATCTGGATGCTAGTTTGAACTTATTCGATGTATTCTGAGAAATTTGGATGAGTCATACATGCATAGAATCGTGGGAAGGTTAAAACCGTTGTTGAAAACCAGCAGTTGAGTCAGCAACCAGCAGTGAGAGTCAGCATTTTCCTGTTTCAACCTGTCTGGATGAGTCATTGAACTCGTGATACATTGGCTTATTGAGTCTACATACTGAATATTCACCCTAAACCTCCAAGAAGATAAAGTTGGAGCCATAGACAGTCAACAATACCCAACAAGGTTAAAGTTTGCGGGAGATCCTTCGATTACAGAAACAAACACAACAAAGCAACAGTGAAGCTGGTCCAGCAGAACATCATCCAAGGTTGTGTCAGCTATAGAATTGATGGTTCAAGGATTGATGTAGATAGCTTTATTAGTAAATTGAACAGCCGTTGTACGAGAAGCCCCATTCTAGCCATCCACTTTCCGTCCACTGTCCATCCACTTTCCGTTTACCGTCCACTTTTTCCGTCCACCGTCCACTTTTTCCGTCCACCGTCCACTTTCCGTCCAATTTAATCAGCTTTTAAACAGATTTTAATCAGATTTTAAACAGCTTTTGAATCAGCTTTTTATCAGCTTTTTAATCAGCTTTTTAATCAGCTTTTTAATCAGCTTTTTAATCAGCTTTTAAACAGTTCAAGATCAAATACTGAATTAATTAGACCTCGTTTCTTATTGCGGTAGTTTTTAAATGCAGTGGTTGTAATTTTAAAACGGGACATGATTGTTTATATATTTTATCAAGCGCCCTGAAAATAAACATTCACTGTCGTAGTTAAAATAATGTTATACTTAATAGCAGAAATACTTTTTTATTTGAAATAATTAATACGATCGAGTTCATAGACAAGTTTAAGAAATTTCGCTTACACATAGGAAATTATTCAGATAAGTATCGCAGGATGTGATCTAGTCTTATATGTTCTTGTCCTAAATCCTATAATCTCAATTGAATCAACCCGTAATATGTTTGCAACCAATTATGCATGCACACACGATTCCCTGCTACCCGCCCGTAATTTTCACCGCTTGTCTATTCTTGTGTGTCTAGTCTAGTCTAGTCTTGTGTGGTCTTATCTGTCTAGTCTTGTCCGGCTTGTATGTCTAGTCTTACCTGTTTAGTCCTGTCTAGTCTTGTCTGTCTTGGCCTAACTTGTCCTTGTTATCAGTCCTATCTTGTCTGTCTAGTCTTGTCTAGTCTTATCTGTCTAGTATTGTCAATCTAAACCCCATAATCTCAATTGAACCCCTATCTGTAAATATGTCTACCCTCATTTTGAATTTTCCCCGCCCTCGCGCGCCATCTACACATACGCGCTCGGACACGTTCAGAACTACGGTTAGGTGATGGGGTAGTTTTGCTCCATCGGGCTCAATGGGAATCTTATGGATGGAGCAACCCCATGTAAATCCTTACGGGGAGGAGGGAATAGAACATAGGATCTTTCCCTACTCGTATGGAAGAAGACGAACACATCCACAAATACCAAAATTCGTCTATTCCGGACGCTTATCCTATCAATTCTTTTGTATGCAGCAGAAACGTGGACACTACTTCAATCTGACCTCAACAAACTCGAGGTGTTCCAAATGCGTTGCCTAAGACAGATTATCCGTGTTTCAATTCGTGATCGTCTGCGGAATGAGGAAATTCGAGCTAGATGCGATCAGCAACCTCCGATTGTGGAACAAATACAAACACGCCGTCTACGATGGTTCGGTCACATTTGCAGAATGAATGAAAATCGGCTTCCACGCAAACTACTCTGGCGGAAGTGGCCGCCCGACTGGAGGATTCAGCGATCAGCGCCGAAGAAGATGTGGATAAAACATGTAGAAGACGACCTCAAGAACCGACGACTGGACCTCGATGAGGCCAGGGATATTGCCATTGATCGGAAAGTGTGGAAGCGAATCCTGAATGAAGCAAAAAATCCAGCGGCACCGACAGCAGCGTATTGGTTACGAGAACGACATCCTCGACAATCGCCAGCTACGGATTAAAGAGAAGAAGAAGAAGAACATACTATAGATGGACCATAAAACTATTGGAATGGCGACCAAGAGCAGACGCCTACCGAAGCAGAGGTCGATGAACCGACGATGTAAGATATATGTATATATATATATATATATATATATATATATATATACTTATATACATATATATATATATATATATATATATATATATATATATATATATATATATATATATATATACTTCGACATATTTTGACATTTTTTTAAGTATCTGTCTTTGTATACAAATTTATGAAAAATAATAAATGAAAAATGAAAAAAATTACATGAGTACAAAGGAGAACGAGAACCATCAAGTCAAAATCATAATCTTGCGTAAAATGCAAATGCAGACGAAAAAGAAAGGGGCGTTTTTTAAAAACTAATATAAAGTTATATTTATGGCCTACGCAAGTTACGATTTGTTGGAATTTGTTGCTCGTTTTCTTTCGTAAGTTTTAATTTACAGAGAATTCTTTTGGATAAAAAAAAACTTGATATTAAGTATATATTTATTCGAAATATGTATGTAAAGTGGATTTAAAAAATATCATGAACTTTCTCATAATCCTTAATAAACCATATTATGATGATTTTGGTTGTGTTTATTCAATTTTTTTAGTAACATTACACAAACCAAAAGAAGTCCCAATAGTGCTATAACCAAACTCACTAAAATATACATTGCATGCCTAAAAGCACCTGTAGGATCTGAAATCAATAAAAGACAATTGGTGTTTTATTACTAATATGACAAAATTTAATTTTTAATGAAATATGTTATTTTAATACTTTTTAGATAAGGTTTACCGTATATTTTAAACACAGTACAATTTATAGCACAATAGGGAATATGCATAAATTTTTCTAATTTGCTTAATGCACTTTTTACTTCATTTTAACATAGTAAAAAATATAAATACTGTTGAAAGTGTTTCAATTAATTTAAAAAAAAAAATATATATATATATATATATATATATATATATAAAATATAGATTAAATTGGACCTGTTGGAACGATGACGTCGCATAACACATTACATTCAGTGTTGCATAGCATATTTGCATAGACAGTTAAGGATTTTCAGTTTGAATTTGCTATTTCGTTAATGGAAAAAGCTAAAAAACCATTTTCTAGATATTGTATAGTACCGGAATGCAAAAACACTATTATAACTACACCAGATAAAGTGTTTAATAAAGTCCCAACCGAGGTGTATAGTCCAACATAGTGTATAGTGAACATCGACGCCGAAAAATGTCAACGTGCACATACCATATGTCACATACCATATGACTAATGGTGATGCGTTTCGCAAATTTGAATTTCGCTAGCATATTTTGGACTTTTTGATTTAAATTTTTGGAATTAAATACAAACTAAATGCAAACGGAACCCACCCTGAATATATAAATATATTCAGCCTTTCCGGAGCTCTATAACAATTATTGAGTCTTTTTTGGAATACCAAAACAAATCTCACATGAAATTTGTAAGTTGCAAAGAAATTTTAAGCAAAGCTGTGCTGATGAGAGATAAATCTCGAAACGCGTCCACAGATGGCTATCCATTTAAGGTATCGGAAAGACATGATCTTAAAAACAATGTTATTGTTATGGTTTTTGTTGAGTGCCATGAAGGTGGACTGAAAGCTGTAAAATAACTTACAAATTTCATGTAAGATTTGTTTTGGTAGTCCAGAGCTCCGGAAAGGCTGAATATATTTATATATTCAGGCTGTGTTCCGTTTGTTTTAAGTTTGTATGATCATCTATAACAGCTATTCTCAACCGCTGGTCCGGCGGACCACCAGTGGTCCGCGGAGAAATTTTACTGGTCCGCAGACAATTTTTTGTATCCGCGAAAAAAATTTACTTATAAAAAAAAAATAATAACTATTTTAATTTATAAATTTACGAAATACAAATATCTTAAACTAATTTTAATTCTATGTAATTTATGATTAGTACGGCACTGAAAAAAAATAAAGAAAAATAATTACATATCTTCACATTTAAATATTATTGTAAGTAAATGATAATAAAAATGTTACAATTAACTTGTAGTAGTTCTACTAACAGGTAGATTTTTGGTGATGGATATATATTTTTCCTTATTTTGGGGGATGATATCAATTTTTTCCTCGTCAGATCCAAATTCTTAAATAAATAAATGAACATCATAATTCGACTTGTTATGGAAAAATACCGGGATCATTTTAGGTATTTTAAAATTCAAATTAAAATTTGAGTGGGCGGCTCCCCGAAATTTACCCGTTAAATGATCGTGATCGGCGACTTTGTCTGTTACTTGTAAAAAATTATTACATATGTGACAAGAAGTGGCCGTATCGAAGGAATTTTGCTCATCTGCAGTTAATTTAATCATCGGAAGTATAACGCTTAAATGTTCTCCGTATAATTCCTTAAAATCTGCATAGAGGTTCTGACAAAACAATTTCGGGCAATCTTCCCCGGTATAAGTGAAAAATTTACTCAATGAGTCATCGCATGAACATTTTATATTATAGGCGAAACTGTACGGTACATGGATATGTGTCTGATTAGTATAGCTATTGTCAGGGTTCGGTGAGCATGTATCAACAGGTTTTAAAATTGATTCAAAATCTGCGTATACAACAAAGGGTATACGCATTTTTCTAACGAAATTTTGAAATTTTAATATATTCCCCGGCATCATATCACCTCTCTTATGTTTTACAAGGTCTTCCGTCGGCATAATAGTGTAAATTTTGCTGTAGTCATTCAATTTATGTTGATTGAACGCGAACTCATTTGAAAAAAAGGTTAAACAGCCGTCATATAAATATTTTTTTCTACAATCTACCGAGATTTGACTTCTTACAAGCCGTGAAATATTTTAAATATAAACATAATGACCATTAACCCCTTCTTCCAAATATAATAAATTTACATGTCTTTCCCTAGTCGCATTAGTATGGTAAATTGGTCCTACTACGTCATGTTGTGTAGATTTAAAATTAAACTCCAAGCTATAAACATTAATACTAATATTATTCATCTGTTCAAATTTAGGAATGTCTTTGATTCTAAGCGGAAACTCTAATCTGTCATATTTTAAAATTGAAGAAAAGTAGGGATATGATGCCGGACGATCAGAACTCACATTCGTGGGGTGTAATGCGGATACAATGCTCCATAAAAAACAAAATTCGTCTACATTCTGAACATTGATACAAGCTTTCCGATCCTTAATCTCTATTGGCAGTTCAATAAATGACGTCCCACGTATTGGTTTATATTTATTGATATTAATTTCTAAATGGGAAATCTCTCTTAGTAACCAACCCGAATCTTTCTCCTGAAACTCGCTACATTTGGTTTTAATTTTGGCACACATACTGTCATAAATTTCATCAAAGTTACTTATGCTACGTGTTATTTCGCGATGTTTTGTGTTAAATGACTTTAATTCACCTTTGTGTAGTAGTTCTTTAATACCTAGTAAAATTTTGTTAAAAAAATATCACTGGTCCGCGAATCTTTTGTTTAAATTTTACTGGTCCGTGGGCCAAAAAAGGTTGAGAAACGCTGATCTATAAGGTAGGATGGTTTCACCAATTCTACAAACTAAATGAGAAAATAATGGTATAGGTGTAATGTCAAGATCATAAAGTATCGGGGATAAAAAAATCAAGTAAATTTAAATTATTTGCATATTCCCTATTGTTTTAGATTATCAAAAGGGCTTAAGATTATGTTTGTAATAAGTGTATGATATTTAAAATATTTGAATAACTATATATTTAGTGACTATTCAAAAACAAATGAAGAATACTTAAGATATAATAGTGCATTATTTTATAGTGCCAAATAGTTAAAAAATAAAAATCGATATAAAAATTTACTAAAATAAATTATTTTTTTACATACTGATAATAGGTCTCAATAACTGATATAATTTAATCAATTATTGCTGTTAAAGCAATTTATTCCTGTTTAAGTCTATTTGCTTCTAGCTGTGATTCTTCTAAGCTAATTTTAGAGATTAAAAAAACTGGCATCATATGCATTTAGAGTAGGAATTTTGAGTGAAAAAGATAATTAGAAAAGTAGAAATTTGTAGAGAATTTTGCAGTACGAATTTTGATAATATGATACCAAGTCGGTCAAGTATAAGACAAATAAAGTAGGTGCTAACACCCTTCCCTGAGGAACCCCCTATGTGACATTATTTTTGAACGGGGACGTTTTCAGGCAACTGGTCTCGGGGGGTGTAATAGCCAACTGGTCTAGGAGGGGTAATTTAAAAAAAATCATAACAATAAAATAACAAAATTTAGAAGAAAGGGCTTGATGCTGACACCTACTTTTTAAACTAATATCCAGTCGATAAACAACTTTGGAAAAATGGTAAAATAAAGGAGTAATATGTTGAATATCGGTAATTTTTAACAATAAAAATGTAAAATTGATTATTAAAATATATCAGTATTATCTGAATTATTTTTATTACCTGTACTTATATGCATTTCTTTGGTATTTGCATTTGAATGGCTGATATTGGCTAGTTTTGGTATTAAATTCGTCCAGAATGAACTCTGTTCGTACAGCTCCATATCACTAGTAGGTTGACTTGCATATATGTCAAAAGTTTCTATGTACCATTCCTTTGCTACATATACTTTCCATTGCTTCATATTATTATTCGGAGTTGGGTTGCTGCAATATTTTTTAAGGAACAACACATAAAAATAAAGTGTTATATTTGAAACATTGTATTCTATATTGATTTCTGCATATTTGTATTACCCGTATAAGTACTACTCGAAGCACGTCAAAAAATAATATGAGAATCTTAGATTCTAGTCTCGACAAAAACAGTTTTATTATTTTTTTCTCTCATATTAATTTCTCAGGGGTCTGAGATATAGGGTCAATATCGTTAATATAAAATAAAAGATGTGAAACTATGTGAGAAAATGAATTAATCAAGTCGGTTTTAAATATTCTTTCAGTCCCTGTGTGTATATGCACAGCATAAACAGTAATAGATATAAATAAAAAAAACTGAGAATTTATAATAAAATACATTTTTTTGCATTTTCCACATGAAATGTTTCTAGATTATACGTTGTAGAGACTAATAATATAACGATATTAAAAAAAAAATCAATATTTAAATTTGCTCTCACGCACTTTCTACGATGTTGCTGGCAAAAGCTTGTAATACTTTGGCAGATGTTTCCAAAAGCTTGTGACACGAGCCATAAAGTTACATACAAAGAGCATGGGTAGGGAAAGATGATTCCTTCTGAAGCCTCCACCTCCACGGAGGGAACGGAAAGTGGGCGGATTTAAGAGTTTGACCCCTACAAGTATGGAATCGTGCGTGAGCGTAGATTTCATACACAACTTCAGGAATCATAAGATTCCATGTGCAGGGTTGTGCGGATTCTCGTACAACGGCTGTTCAATTTACCAATACAGCTATATACATCAATCCCTGGACCATCAATTCTATAGCTGACCATTCAGTTCTTAAACTGACACAAGCTTGGATTGCTTCACTGTTGCTTGAAGGTGTTTCTGTGATCGTAGATCTCCTGCATACTTTAGCCTTGTTTGGGATTGTTAACTGCGGCTCCAACTTTATCTTCTTGGAGGTGTAGGGTGAATATTCAGAATTTAGACTCCTCTTGTTCCCATCATCATTGTTGATTTTATAATATTTTCTCATATGTCGCTATCTTCTCTTGTGAAGGTTGAATTGAAAAAGGTGCATTTGTAGTACATTTTTTGATTCTCATCACATACTTCCTTGTGGCTACCAAGATTATCCCTGCTTGCAAAAACTTTTACACATTGATTGCAGGGATACAGTTTTAAGGTTGATATGTATTAAGGTTTTAAGGTTGATAATTTTATGTTTTAATGTCAAAGTGACATAAACGTATTTTTTGCTCTCCCTCCTTTTTCGACCTAATACACCGTCGTCTCCGCCGTCGTCTGGTCCCAAGCCCAGGGTGTGAAAGGAGGAGGGTGGTCGGCCTGCCGCGCCGACCAGAATCGGGAAACCGAAGAAACTAGGCAAGAAACCGCATGGATACACGACTTAACCACTTACGAATTAATGCTACCGCATCCGGGGCAGCCGATGCGCCAGCTTTGGGAACCAGGGATGCTGGTGAGAAGTGGACTACTGGCCAAAGACTCAGGTTAATCACACCGAAATCAGAAATACGAATCGCCGCATGGAATGTGCGAACGGGACATCACGTTGGTCAAAAGGAAATTATCGCCAAGGAATTATTGAAATGCAAAATATCGATCTGTGCATTATCAGAACTGCGGCTCACAGGATTTGGGACAATGAAGGTTGACCCACCATCAATCGACGAGACGATGACGCTATTCTATTCTGGTGGCGACAAACGAGAAGCGGGCGTTGGCTTTATGGTTGATCGACGGGCCTCTGCCAGTGTTATCGCATTCCAACCGATATCCGAGCGTCTGGCGGTTATCACTATTGATTGAACGATTAAGACTGTGGATCAGACCATTATCTTGTCCGAGTGAAACTACAATTGAAATTACAAAGAGCAAAGAAAAAGGCACCACCATCAGCCAAGAGGAACTGGGCCTGTCTGCGAGACCCTGAAACCAGCCGAAAATTTCAAATCGCATTATCCAACAAATTTGCAGCACTCACGATACCAGTCGATATCAACATAGAAGAAAAACAACTTTCTGAGTCTATTGTGGGGTGTGCAACGGAGCTGTGTCCGCCCATCCGTCGACGGACGCAGCAATGGATCTCGGACGACTGTCTCAATCTAGTCGACCAGCGGAAGCAAATGAAACACGTCGATTTCAAACAATACCGACGATTGAAAAAAGAAGTTCGACAGAAAATGAAATTGGAACGGGAAGCTTACTGGAATAACATCGCGGCTGACATGGAAGAAGCAGCGTCAAGGCATGAGTACCGGACGCTGTACCAGACAATCCGACGGTTAAGTGGCAAAACAACATCAACAAATGACAATATCAAAAAATTGGATGGAACTTTCGTGACCTCTCCTCAGGAACGTCTACAGCGGTGGAGAGAATTCTTTCATCAGCTGTACAACCACAATCCGCCAGTAGGTCCAGCACCCGAACTGCCGATTATTGAGCAGCCGATAAATCAGTTTCCCGATACTGAACCAACAATCAATGAGGTGAAGACGGCAATAAAATCCCTGAAAAATGGTAAAGCGCCGGGAGGAGATCAAGTAACTGCCGAAATGATCAAAGCCGGGGGAGACGTCTTATTACATCAACTTCACGTTCTCACAGTGCATATATGGCATTCAGATTGTGTTCCATCCGTGTGGAAGAAAGCGATTGTTGTGCCTATTTTGAAGAAAGGCGACAGTAGGGAATGCAAGAATTACCGTGGTATTAGCCTCCTCTCGATCGTCGGCAAAGTATTTATGAAAATCATACAATCAAGACTACAGAAACATCGAGAGCAAACAAGCCGGGAAGAACAAGCTGGATTTCGACCACATCGAGGATGCATCGATCAGATATTTGCTCTCCGTCAGCTAATGGAAGAAAGAATTCGATGTGGCAAACGAACTGTCATCGTCTTCATCGATTTCAAATCTGATTTTGATTGCATCGATTGGACAAGCTTGTGGGAAGCCCTGAAGATCGAACACGTGCCACTGAAAATCATTCAACTTCTTCAAGCATCCTACGACGGCTCAACCAGCAATGTTCGTATCCGAAACCACATGTCTGAGGAATTCCCGATTCGAACCGGAGTCCGGCAAGGAGACGTGGCCTCGCCGCTCCTTTTTAACATTGTGATCGACACGATTATGCGAAAAGCGTTTGAAGGGCGACGCGGAGTTCGATATGATGACAAAAACTTCCTAACCGATCTGATGTTCGCCGATGACAGTGCGGTTTTCGCCAACACAGATGCCGAAGCAACAGACACCTTGTATGACATTTCCCGCATTGCCCAGTCATACGGACTGAGAATCAATGCGGATAAGACCAAAGTGCTTACAACGGATGGATCTGAAGCCAGAGTTTACCTCGATGGAACCACAATCGAGCAGGTACCACAGTTCAAATATTTGGGATCACCGGTTGTGGAGATTGATTGTGGAGAAGTAGCTTCGACAGCCGAAGTTCACAGCCGGATAGGCCAGGCAACAGCAACGTTTGCTTCACTCAAGTGGTGCATATGGAAGCGGACGAATATTACCATCAAAACCAAAATACGCCTATACCGGACGCTGATCCTCCCAATTCTTCTTTATGGATCGGAAACATGGACATTACTCAAACCAGACCTTAACAAGCTCGAGGCCTTCCAAATGCGATGCCTGAGACAGATTCTCTGCGTCTCACTCCTCAACCACCTCCGAAATGAGACAATCAGAGAAAGGTGCGACCAACAGACACCGATTGTTGAGGAAATTCAAAAACGCCGATTACGATGGTTCGGCCACATCTGTAGGATGGGCGACAATCGAGTACCGCACAAACTCCTATGGAAAAAACGACCTCTTGATTGGAGAACACAAAAACAAGCACCGAAGACCACATGGTTGAAACACGTAGAGAACGATTTAAAAAAACCAGCGAATAACAACAGCTGAGGCAAGAACCGTTGCAACTGATCGATTAGCATGGAAGCGTATAGTGAATGGAGCACAGAATCTAGCGGCACCAAACAGCAGCGTACTGGCTACGAGGTCGACCACCTCTCCATGCGCCGGCTATGGATTAAAGAAGAAGAAGGTTGATATGATGATGAATTTAGAGCTCAGGCTTAAATATCAATCGCGTTCCGAATAGTGATAAAATAATTATCAATGCTAAACATCTTACGGCGCTCGAGGCGTGTGTTAGTAAATTTATTGTAAACAAAACGTCCGAACATCTGAATGTATAGAGGTAAAATTTTACGTTTATTTAATAAGTTGAAATACGAAAATGCTGACTCGGCGGTGCTTATCAACTATTTCACAATTCATACATTCCGTTCTCGCGCGCGTATACAAGTTTAATTTCAAACACAAAATTATTTTGAAGCTTAAGGACCCTCAAAATGAGTAGGTTTGTGCTTGTTTTACATAAGAAAAAAAAGTCACACTTTTCCATAAGATTACATTATATAATAAATTATATATATATATATATATATATATATATATATATATATATATATATATATATATATATATATATATATATATATATAAATCGAGACACAAGGTTAATTATATATAAGTGGAGGTAGAAGTTCCAGAAGGAATCATCTTTCCCTACTTGCATGAATGGAAACAAAATATCAGAGTTACAGTCACAAGTTTTTGACAAGCCCCACAAAGTTTTTTGCTTTTACGTCTTAGACTTATGCTGGATGTCGTATAACTACAGTCATTGTATGTTTTTATAGATTATTATATATTTACCAAAAAACACCAGCTATACGCATAAATTAATTAACTTGTTTTGAAATGTGTTGAGAATTTAATTTTTTTTAAAATATGGGATAAAAATAATCATAATCACATACCCAAATCTAATAAAGTTGATAAATAATTGTTTAATATAAGTGCTAAGTCTTTTGTCTGTGGAAGTAAGTCTAGTTCCCAGTTTATTAATCAGAGATGGTCCAAAGAGTAATAATACATCGGATACTAATGTTGAACCTGCAATAGATAATTTATATATATATATATATATATATATATATATATATATATATATATATATATATATATATATATATATATAATTTAGTATTAACATATGAACACTACTTTAATTTAAAACCAGGTTTTAATGAAATTTACACAAAACAAAACTAGTTTCGTTTTAATTTATTCTAGATTTATTTAAATTAAAATTCTGATGAATTTCTTATATTCTCATTACGTGGTCCTTACCACCCACTAGTGTGCGATTCAAGCTGTCATCGTAGGCGGTGGGCTTTTTGGTCGGTTACAAATTTTGCTCTCCCTTCATATATCGGAAATATATTATAACCTAATGTTCAAATTCAAACGAGTTATGTGATATATTTGATTAGTGAATTGTTAGAACTTTCTTGTTTGATCTTTTTTTTATGGATGCCAGGCTTGTAATTGCATCTCATGATTCCTCTAATGATTATGTGTTTTTTTTCTCCAGTTCTTCGAGGAATTCTTTATCGGCATTTAAGGGATTCTGATGCATACATAACTACCAGATTGAGAACCGTTTCATAGTGACGAATTTTAGTGTATCTTGAAAGAAATGTTTGTTGTAGATAGTGGGCGACATTTGCTGGAGTACAAGTTTGCGCATTTGTTCCCTAAGTGTTTCCTTTTCCAGTGCACTTTTCATGATAATCTCAGCCAAGTTCTTAAATCTGCGCGACTCGATCGATGTCCTCGTATTTCGTCCGGAGTTTTGGTGTGGTGTTGTTGATGTTAGTGCTTCCTTTTTTTTAACGATTTCTGAATTTTTAACGATTTTGAATCCGTCAGGATGGCCAAATTAATGACACCATGGTTCAAATTAAAGATGTTTATCAGGCCTTCGCGGTCCATCGAGTCGTAAGCTTTCTTGAAATCCACAAAGACTGACACGTACTGTTTGCACCTTAGAGCAGCAATTCTGTTTTCTATTTCTGGATTTGTATTCACTTGAAAGTATTGTGTCACAATACTATGTAAATAAATCCACTATTTAAAGTGAATCTTATTGATTGTTATGTTACTTAGGAGCCGTGAAAAGGTTTAGGGCCGTGATTTGAAAAGTTTAAGAACCATAGCATTTGATGATCATTTTGAGATCATGGATATCTTCGGCTATTGAACGACTTTTCCTGTAGTCCACTGATATTCACCTTTTTGATGCTCGACTTGGACTTCTCTACACTCCAGAACGACGAGGGAGAGAATTTTGTAATTTACCGGTGGTAGGAATATTTCTCTGTAGTTGTTGTCGATTTTCATGTTGCCTTTCTTGTATAACGGATGGATTCAGGACGTTTTTCAATCTTCTGATAGGGTTTCTTCACACCATTTTTTCTATTTGCTTTTGAAAAATTTCTTTTATTCCTTCCATTTGTGGACAAATGCCTCTCTCGCCAAAATAATCCCGCCACTCGCTTAAGATCATCGGGCCATCGAAGTTGTGGTCTTCCTCTGCTTCTTTTCACTAACCATGTCTCCAATCTTGTATTGATTTATTCCAACTGTTGTCTATGTTGTCCCATAGTATGACCGACAAATCTCCATTTATAATTGGTAGAATATTGAGCGATATCCACTACCTTAGTTATCTGGCGGATTCAATCATCATGGGCATAGCCAGGGGGGGTTTTGGGGGTTCACCTCCCCCCAATATGCAAAATATAACATAAATATTATATTGAAGTAAGGAGGGACGACGTGAGACGACTCTCTTCAGGAGAGCTTGGTAGATGTGGAGATTAGGAATCCTTGTGTGTCAGTTTTAGAAAGTAAATTGGTGCATTTCTGTTATTTTATTTTCTTAACCCCCGCCCCCCATTATGTTTCTTGTATTTCAGGGTTATGTTCAACATTCGTCTTTCTATCCCATTTATACCGATTGTGGTTTGTTGCGAATTGATTTGCGATTTGTATATGCTTCATAGGAGAACACTGGGGTGATGCATTGGTCGATGACGTGGCTTCTTAATTTGAGATTAATGTTTTTGTTTGTGAGAATATGCTTACTCTTGGAAAAAGCCGCTCATCCCAATCTAGCTCTATCTTGAATTTCAGCGGTTTGCTTTCCTTTTCCCATTTTCATTATTTGTCCTATTCGTGTACTCTCTCTATTTGTTGTTCTTAGAAGAGTCAGTTTTGTTCTGAGTTAGAATTGGCCATAAGTTGTGTTTCCAGCCGACCCGAGTTGTGTGTCGACCCGACTTTCTGAAAGATTTCAACTATTTCCACATATTTCACACAGTTCTGCAACTACAGAATCTTGTGTGGTGATAATTAATGGGCCGCTTGATTTTGTCTTTGTCGGGACGTCTGTACTCTGGGCATCTCCGTATTAGTTCCTTGTTTCTATAGGACTCTGGTGGTTTTTTTTTAAGTCTATTACTGCTAGACACAATAGGTTCAATACTGCCTTGTAAGTACTCTCATACCCATATGAGCATCTCTTACTTATGAACACTTAGTGCTAGTACCTATCAGCAGATCTACTCCAGCTCTAGCTTTGGCAGTTTTAGCGTAACAACACTATGATATAGTGAGTTTCATAGAGTAAGCCTTTTGAAGCTATTTCAATTTTCTATACGTTTAACAATCTCTAACTAATCATTTGACACCTTTAAGCATGCATTTGGTTTTCTTCTTGTTTCGAATAGGCCTACTTTGGACCAACGGTTTGTTCAACGGTTGGGGTTTGATCTTTGCCCAGTATTGTCGCATCATCTGCCGGTGTAACTCCTTTCTCTCTTCTGTCCAGGGGGTACCTTTCCTTCGGAGTTTTTCCTGAAATCCACGTACTTCCTTCACGGTGCGTCTCACAGACTGTCTGTTTAGGAGATCTGTTATTCTCAATTCTTTAATATCCTTCTCGGTTTTTGTCAACCAAGTGGTACGGACCTTCTTGTTTTGCCAGAAGGTGAACAGACAGTCGGTTTGGAGGCATTCTTCCAACGTGGCCATAGAAAACTACCCTTCTTTTACCTACCTCTCTAATATGTTCGTAGAGCTCAGAATTATGTCGCCTTCGGAATTCCCCATCTTCCTTTACCGGGCCTAGGATCTTGCTGAGGATTCTCTTCTCTCTGATTTCCAATTTTTCTACCAGACCTCTTAGGTTCAAGGAAAGACACTCTGTGGCATACAGGACTTTTGGTCGTGGTAGTGATTAAGTTTCAGGTTGTGTGACAGGCATTTCTTGTTCTAGGTGTTCTTAGTCAGTTGATAGGCTAGTTCTAACGTGTTGTCTCTCATGGCTAATGATCATCTTTCTGATAATTTGGGTTCAATCCATTCGCCGAGATGCTTAAATTTCTCAGTTCTCTTGATGTTTCCTGCTGTAGTATCATATCTCTGTTTGCTCCTTTGATGTTGGTGAAGAATTCTGTTTTCTCCAGCGACACTTGAAGACCCACTTTGGCAGCCTGTTTTCTGAGGCAACTTACCTGCATTGTTGCCATCTCATGAGAATCAGCAATCAGCTCCATGTCATCTGCAAAGGCCAGGCAATTTACAACCTGTCCATCGTTCTTATGTCCCAGGTATATACCACTCTAACACCCAAATTGATCAATTCCTTGCGCTATTCTCTCATAACCTTTTCAAGGACACAGTTGAAGAAAAGTGGGGAAAGTCCATCTTCTTATCTCACCCCAGATTTTATTTCGAACCTTTCTGAGATCTCGCCTTTAAATTTAACCTTGGAATGGGTGTTGGTCAAGGTTTCTAGGATTATGAATAGGATGGTTGCGACAGTTAGTCTGGTTAGTCTGCGGGTTTTGTTGTCTAGCCCTAGTTCCTGTAGTACTTTGTTAAGCGTTTCTCTATCAATGGAATCGTAGGCCTTCCTAAAATCAACAAAGGTGACGACCACCATGCGGTTTCTCATCTTGGAGTACGCAAGTACAGTTTTAAGATTGAGGATCTGTTCAACATAGGATCGGGTCTTCCTGAAGCCTCCCTGGTATTCTCCCAGTTGACTGTCCAGCTAATTTTCTGCCCTTGTTTGTAACGCCTTGGAGAGAATCTTGTATGTTACCGGAACGAGAGAAATTCCACGGTAGTTGTTTAGATCGGTAAAATCTTTTTTGTGAAGCGGATGGATCAAAGCCGATTTCCAATCGGTTGGTATTTTCTCTGCTTCCCAGATGTCCTGGATAACCTCGGTTAGCTTGCGCACGTCATTGCTTCCAGTACCTTTCCACAGTTCAGCAACGATAGAGTCCTGTCCAGCTGTCTTATTATTCTTAAGAAGTTGAAAGATCTGGCCAACTTCTTCCAATGAAGGGTGCAGCGAGTCCGGGTTTGGTGTGGTTTGTTTATAGTCTGATAAGTACTAAGCTAAAAGGTGTCCTTGTCCTTAAAAGCCAATTTGCCTTGTGAGTCGCTGAAGTAGAGGCTTGGCGGAGCGTATTTTCTGAGTGTCTGCTTGAAGGTTCGAAATAAACCTCTGAAATTATTCTTGGCAATGCTGTCTTCGATTTGGGTTAGTTGGTTTTGTTTGAAGGTACATTTGGTTCCTCGCATTATCTTGGTTGTAACCTTTCTTTGTTCCAAAAATGTATGCCAATTTTCCTTGGTCTTTTTAGAATTCCACTTCACCAAGGCTGTCTTTAGGCTATTGCATTTTCACAGTCTTCGGTCCACCACGGATGCTTCCTTCTTCTAGCGAGAGGGGCAAGTTCATTGGCCCCCTTGACAAGAGTCTTCAGTTGGTCCCAGCTGTATAGATCTGTATTGTTCAGTCTCTGACTTGTAGATTGTAGATATGGTGGTGACGACTTGTACTGCGACCTTTGTAGATCTATTGTACCCCACCCTCCTCCTCCAAGTGTTGGTGTACTTACCCATTTAGAGCGCCTCCTCTAATCCTGACTCCTTTAAGAATCTCAGGATCTGGGTGGGATTCAAGGCCTGCAGCTCCTCTGTGTTCAAGCAGTGAGCCCCAAGGTACAGCTGTCTCTTGCGGAGTAATGCTCCGCAGTCTTTGAACAGATGTATGGGGGTTTCCTCTGCTGAGCCACAGAATCTGCATCCATCATCCTCCTCTAGGCCTAGGGCCTTGAGATCTTTCCTAAGTCTGCAGTGTCCCGTCAGGGCTCCTGTCAGAATTCTGAGCTTGTTCCTGCTTAGTTTCAGGCAAGCTTTAGTTCTCTTCTGGTTGAAAGATCCCAGCATCACTTTGGATTGCCTTAGCCCTGGAAGTTCTTCCCAGGTTTTCATCCATTTTCCTCTTATTTCTTCATCTAAACTTTTGCGGATGGTGTTCACGCTCATACCGCAAAAGGGTTCCGGACCTATAAAGGGGCTACTGGATCCCTTGTTTACTAGGTGATCGGCTTCTTCGTTTCCGTCTATACCAGTGTGTCCTGGTACCCAGTATAGCGTTACTTTATTATCCCTGCCAAGCTTGTTCAGCTTCCCCACACAGTCCCATACCAGTTTGGATCTGATGGTGTATGAGCTAATGGCCTTGATGGCTGCTTGGCTATCTGACAGGATAGCAATTCGTTTTTTGCGGTAATTCCTGTCGAGATTAAACTGTGCACATCTTTCGATTGCGTGTACCTCTGCTTGGAAGATACTTGGGGATGTTCCCATGGATTCGGAATATCTGGTACGAGGTCCAAACACTCCTGCACCAGTTCCTTCCTTTGTCTTCGAACCATCGGTATACCACTTGATGGCATTTTGCTCTATGTGGTATGCTGAGGATTCGTCGCTGCAATCGACTTTACTACTACACATTGCTGTGTAGTTTTTCTCGAAGTGGTATTTGCATACCATTTCGTCTTTTGGTATTTCCAGCCAGGGGATTTTGGCAGCGAGGCTGTTTCGGTCTCTGCTCCCGATTATTTTACCTCTGCCCATTCCTTCCTTGCTGAACCTTACGATCGCCGATCTGGCGGCGCTCTCCACCACAAGGTGCAGCGGAGTCAGATCCAGCAGCAGCTCCAATGCTGCTGTCGGACACGACCCCATCGCTCCCGTGATGCAGACACACGCCAGTCTTTGACTTACTTCTTCTCTGACTTACTTACGTGTCTGACTTACTTCTTGACTGTTCTTAAGGCGCACTACGTCAAATCTTACCATTTTGGAGATTCTGTGTAATCTAGTGTTTCTAGGCTGGAGACCTTATTTTGATTTTTGAGAGGTAGTGGTCTGAGTCGAGAATGGCGCTTCTTAGTACCTTCAGGTTTTGTATTTCTTTTTGAGATTTTCGTGAAATGGCCACATGATCTATTAGGAATTCGGTATTGGTATTAGGTGAAATCCAATGGTTCGCTTATGCGCCAGATAATTGCCCACTATATTTCTGTATTTTTTCTCTCTTCCCAATTGAGCGTTGAAGTCACCAAGCAGTATGTCGGTGTGCCTTTCTGGTAGTTTAGAGATAATATCTTCTAAGTCTTCCTAGAATTTATCAGTTCCGTATGGATTGCGTCTGTTGTCCTGGTTGATTGAGGCATGTAGATTAACTATACTGTAGCCCTTGTTTGCACATTTGAGAGGATGGATACACGACTGCTCGGGGAGGTAAAGTCGGTGAATGAATCCAGTATCCTGTGAATGATTATTAATCCTGTACTTAATTGGGGTACGTTCTTCACGGGACTCCCCAGAATCTGAAGTGGATTGATTACCACCTGGGTTAGTGCTTTTATCGAAATTTTCCTCCATGCTCAGTTGAAGAATATTCTTCGTCGGAGAATATTCTTCGGGACAGTGGCGAGCCACTGTCCAAGATACTACCCAAGTTGTTAGCTTGGGCGGCTTATTATTCGGGTTGTCGTATGTCACTCCTAGACAGGTCGCCTTCACTACGGCTAAGGAGTCCTGTGCACCCCACTGCTAGTGGTGTGGATATACCATAGCATCTTATATATTGGTAAACTTTTTTACCATGAGCCTTTCCTATCCAATTCAAAACACTCCGACCTTTTTCATACACCATCCTTTTATTATTTCACCAATGTGTCTTTCTAATTCCTTTGACTCTTGCCTGCAATATTTTACTATTAACTTATATAGTAATCTAGCTCATACCTTGTAGCTCTTCTACTAGCTTTTGCGAAACTATAAAAGTTATTGTTGATTCTCCAATCGGAAGGTCTTTAAAATCCGTAGCTGTACTTTTTTATGTTCTTCATTCATTCCCCACACGTTTCAATACATCAATGTACTCCTACACCATCACATAATTATTTGCGTCAAAATCGCTACTCCGTGTTTTACACCACTTCTCTTTCGTTGTCTATGAGTTATTCGTCACGTACTCTGCTCTCTATTGGTACACCCAGTCACGAATACATGTAGTGTAAATACTTTTCCTTTCACCACAAAGCAGTCGGTTTTAATAAACCTCATCATTCTTCAAGCTCAACGATTTCGTTTTTCCTACATTCCTATAGCCAAAAGTAAAATGAAGATCTGTTAGATATTAAACAGAGTAGGGCTAAGGTAACTACTTTGTTTCCTACTTATTCTTAATTTAAATTGCAACTCTTCAGTTTTTAATCCATGGCACATCTAGTTGGTGCTATACAGACATTTGAAACATTCTTTAAAATTTTCTAATTCATCCTTTCTTTTAATATAACTCCACGATCTGCGCTATCATTTAACACTATTTTCATGTTAATATCTTCGAGGTTTTGTCGCCACTATTTTAACTTTTTATTATAAACTATTAAAATATTTTATT
Organism: Phosphuga atrata; assembly: GCA_944588485.1. NCBI lineage: Eukaryota > Metazoa > Arthropoda > Insecta > Coleoptera > Silphidae > Phosphuga > Phosphuga atrata. The sequence continues at coordinate 8,334,021 of OX155909.1, forward strand.
AAACTCACCAGCGCCGTTCTCACCAGACAATGAATGTAGTATTGGAAGTAATTACGCCTTATGCACTGTTCTGACAGGTTCTCTTTCTATTGTTCATTGTGTTTGTAACACCTTCTGAACATTTTATATCAGGGCACTCTTCTTCTAATATATCTTCCACTATTTACTAACTCTGAGAAATTGTCTATTTCTCTTTGTGGAATTTGCTTTAGATATTATTTTACTGCAATTGTGTCTGTATCACATGGCTCTTGAGCCTTTCATGTCTATTCTGTTTATAAATTATCTAAGTATAAGTCTCTCATGTACTCATTTATTCTATGCCGATGATTTAAAATTTTCGACAGGATACCGAGTGTACGAATAGTTCATTTAGAATAGCACATTTTTCATTGTATTTTTATATATTTATTTCATTCATGACTAAGTTTCTAGCATTTCTATAGATAGTTTTATCCCTAGAAGCTCTTTCTATGTTTTCATCTCTTCCTTATTTCAGTAGTATTTAGAAGACCAAACTGAAGATTCTATTTCAGATCTAACTATGGTGAAGTGGTATAAGAAATGTTGGTTGTAACAAAACCGATATATTTGTAAGAAATTTTTATTATTGAATCGATGCGTCAGAAAAATAATAACTTATTGTTACTAATAATACATGACTGATGTATCCCTGAGTTTTATTTTCTGAGAGTTTTTTATTTATTTATTTAAAAAAACTACAGCAAGTCATAAAAAATCAGCAATTCTGCTATAATTAGTTTTTTTTCCAAGAAGCATGATGTCGTGCACGAGTGCCCTTCTTGCAGCACAGATGTAAGGATTTCTATTCCTTTATTTAAAGAAAGATTATGCAGGCAACAATAGCAATAAAATGTAACAAGATCGATATTATACCTTCGAAGAAAGTTAGAAATCCGTATATCTCAAAATAGTTCACAACCTCACATATAAATATTATTAAATTTGTCTTGATAAAAAAAAACACAAAAAAAACCAAAAAAAAAAACAAAAAAAAACAAAAAAAAGTTTTTTTTTTCTCCCAGGCTGAAAAGGGTCATCCCCTACAACAGCCCTCCCCCTTCGGGGGGAAAAAACTATGATTATCGATCGTCTTGATAAATCATTAAATCCATATAATAACAAATATTTTCGTCCAATTTAAAATTATAAACATATATTTCTTTACCTGATGTATTTAGAACAAATCCTACATCATTAACATTATATACATAAATAGGTGACCTATAAGTTGGCATCATTGCATTTAATTGCAAATTATGCGGAGCTAGAACTTTTGTTTCAAACTCAATTGTTTTTAATGTTTCTAGGAGATGTCTAACTTCTCCTCTTGTTGTATCTATATACCGCCATTTTAATAATTCAATAATATGATCCGGATTGTGATCATTCAATTGATAACGTTTTAAAATTTCAGGTATTTTTGATTGCTCAAAGAATTGTTGTAGATAAGAGAATCCTTGACTTGCTAGATCAACCCATTGACCTGAAAATTATGTAGATTAATGAGTATAAAAACATTTCTTAACCTATAAGATTCATATTTAATTGCATGTAACGCATATTAATGCATTTATTGGAGGCATGCCTAATATGTGGTCCCATTATCAGTCATCATATTAAAATGCTCCAATAATCACAAAAACAATTTTTTCCTTGTGCCTTTTATAGATTTATTTTGGTTTATTTTATATATTTATTTGTTATTGTTGTGATCTCGCGATTTTGGTTGCAAAGAATTTCAGTTTCTCACGAGTCGGCAAAGAAAACTAAGTGGACACCCGATTAGTTTTTGTTTATTTAGGACCATTAGTCTGCTTTATCTAAATCATGCGGGCAGACGCTCGAACTTAGGGATCGTGCCGAGACGCCGAGAGGATTTTGTTTTATGAGTTTTGGAAATTTTCCATAAAGATTAGGGGAGGACTCACACCAAGACCGAGGTGATGAGGTAGAGGGGAAGTTAAAAAGGGGCAGTCAGAATTAAGCTAGCAAGAGAGTAATTTAAGTTTTGAAGACGAACCTCCGTATTTTCGTTGAAGTAAATTCCGGGTTTCGACCATAAGTTTCGTAGAATTAAGTGTATTGTTTATTATTTATTATTTTTAAGTTAGTTAGTAATTATTGTAATAAGTTAGCGATTAGTTGTACATATTGTAAGATATTAGCAGATAAGTAGTATTTAATTACATATAAAGGACATATTTGCGTGTAATTAATTCATCCATTGTCCTGATCCTGGAGCAGCACCGTACCAAATTACCAGTTCGCAACATTATCATTCTTCAAAACGCTTTTACTTTTTAAATTTAATAGTTTTGAAATAAATTCGCTTTTTAAATTCTTTTCTTCTTTTTTTTTCTTCTTTTTATTTTATAACACAAAGAGGAATGCGGGTGAAATTATGAAATATGTTTTTTCTATTTCGCTTCTATAATGAAGTCATAAAACCACACAAATGGGTTCTTTAATGGCTCGCCGAGTGTGACAATGTTCTCAAAATGTATCGGCGCTTTTTTTATTTAAAAATGGCATAAAAGGGCGCAAAATAGAAAAAATACTATAATAACTCGTTCATAAAACGTTTTTCTCACTACTCGCTACGCTCGTCGTTTTTAAACATGGACGCGTGCTGAAAAATCGCGCTTATTGAACTCGTTCTTTAATATACTATTAAATAAAACTTGTGGAAAATTAAATTTCTTATAAGAAATTTTGTTATCTAGTGATTTTCTTTCTGTCCGTAATCGAAACCATATTAATGGCATACGCTAAACTTCGCAATTCGCAATTCATGTTGATTTGTTTAGTACGGTTAATTAATGTCTTCTAATTTGTATTTGTTTATTATTTTCATTGTCATTAGTGAAATGCAAGAAAATTGGTGAAATTAGCTCATGTATAATTATTGTAGCATAGGGTAGGCATATCCCAGGCAACCACCAAACAAATTAGACGTACAAAAATTTGCTCGTAGAAATTATGTATTTTGAGTGGTATAAAGTTCATGGAGAGAGAAATTTATTGTGAAAAACAAAAAGTTAACATTAGATTGCTGTTAGTGTAAAGAAAAATTGTGTAAAAACAAAGTGAATTGGTTTCAAGAAAATTATCATTCGAAATCTTAAATTAATTTAGTGTCAAATTTTCTTTTTCTTTGTGGGACTTACTTTTTCTTTTTTTGTGGGAAAAAATAGTAATATAATAATATGTGGGATTTTAATTTTAATATAATAATATGTGCGATGGAAAAATTTTTATAATGAGGAAGGAGGACCGGGAGAAGTAACAACCTCGTTAAAAAAACAGGGTTCAGCTGGCCCGGCTGATAGTACCCTGTAATAGGGCCCCTGCTTAGGGTTACAGGTGAAAACTGATCAATGGCCTGGAAAGCGGAATAGGAATTAATTCCCAACTGTGTACTGGGCGGAAGAACCCTAAAATCCAGGCGCGTCTCTTCTCGTATCGGGCGGCGTTCTGGTCAGCGTCTGTCTTCCCAAGTGCGGCTGCTTCGATAGCTCTAAGACTTACAATCTTTGTCTAATGATTAGACAATTGTGGCGTTATGGAAAGTCTATTTAATATTGAAACTACTCCAGGTGATAGCTTGGTAGAGGAATCCACCGTCACGACTAGTGGCGCAAACAGGCCGAAGGGTTCTGGAGAGCCTGCACTACAACGCGAGGGGAAGTCAGAGTCCCCTGGAATATATAAACTCAAGACAAAACGCTGTTACTGGTTTAGAACTCTAAATGTGCAATTACTTCTTAAAGTGGGAAAACTCACTGAGATAACGAAAACTATGGGAGATCGTGATATCAAGGTCATGGCCATTCAGGAAACACGATACAGAGATGAGGACCAATTTGAAAGTGGACAATACAGGATATCACCACGGCATTTGAATCCAGCTGCCCGGTAAAAACCGTGAAGGAGCATAAGGACGAAAAATGGTGGAACAAAAATTTGTCTACATTAAGAGCAAAAGTACGTAGGCTTTTCAACAAAGCCAAGCAATACGGAAATTGGCTAGAATACTCTGAGGTGCTTACCACCTACAACAAAGAGATCAGAAGGGCAAAAAGGGAAAACTTTAGGACCTTCTGTGAAAACATAGAATCCACGCCGGTGGCAGCTAGACTGCACAAAGCACTAGCGAAGGATAGAGTGGAAATGACATCCACTCTGAAGAAACCGGATGGGACCTTCACGGAGGATGAAGAGCAAAGAGCTCTCCTCCTACTAGAAACTGAAATTTTCCGGGATGTAGAGGATACAGGGAGACCGAGGGCTTGATGCAACCACGGAAACCAAGTCGGGCCGACTGGAAGAGGGCAGCGTCCATCTGTACGGAAAACCGAATCAGATGGGCTATCGGCACTTTCCAGCCTTTTAAGGCCCCAGGTGTGGACGGACTAGTTCCTGCCCTCGTACAAACGGGAGAGAGAGAACTTATGCCGTATCTTTTAAATATCTTTAGAAGTAGCTTAGCGCTCGGATATATACCGAAACTATGGAGAAGGGCTAAGGTGGTATTTATACCGAAGGTGAGGAAGAAAGACACCACTCAACCGAAGTCATTTAGACCCATTAGTCTAACTTCTTTTATGTTAAAGACAATGGAGTAGGTGATTGATAATTACCTTAGGACTATAGTGCTGTTAGGTATACCACTACACAGGAGTCAGCATGCTTACAGAGCAGGGAAACAGAAACCGCCCTGTATCAGCTGACAAACGAAATAGAAGCAGCACTAGAGATAAAGGAAGTAGCGATATGTGCCTTCTTGGATATAGAGGGAGCTTTTGACAACACCTCACACGAGGCTGTCAGGGCGGCCCTCGAAAGAAGGAATATCGACAGCACTATCTCAAAGTGGATGGGAGAAATGCTGAGAACTAGAACGGCGGAGACACAAGTGGGAAAAGACACCATTAAGATCTCCACAACTCGAGGGTGCCCACAGGGAGGTGTACTATCACCGCTAATGTGGAGCCTGGTAGTTGATGAACTACTGGTTTGGCTAAACGACCTAGACATCAAATGTCAAGGTTACGCCGATGACATAGTCATAATGGCCAGAGGAAAATTTGAGGGAACGCTCTGTGAAATTGTTCAGAGAGACCTCAGAGTAACAAGTAAATGGTGTCAAAAAGTGGGATTCAGACTCAACCCGAGCAAAACCACGGTGATACCATTTACTAGAAGAAGAAAACTAAACTGCCTACATCCCATACTCATAGATGGGAAGGCAGTAGAATACCAACAGGAGATAAGGTATCTGGGTATCACACTAGATAGCAAACTCCTATGGAATAGACACGCTGAGGCAGTGGTAGGTAAAGCCAAACGCGCCCTAATGGTGTGCAGAAATCTGGCAGGAAAAACGTAGGGTTGTAACCCCACTATCCTGCGATGGATGTACACCATGATAGTGAGACCTGCAATCACTTATGGGGCGGTTGCGTGGGGAAGTAGAATCAAGCTGGCCTCTATGAGGAAACAGCTTGAGAAGATTCAAAGACTGGCGTGTGTCTGCATCACGGGGGCGATGGGGTCGTGTCCGACAGCAGCATTGGAGCTGCTGCTGGATCTGACTCCGCTGCACCTTGTGGTGGAGAGCGCCGCCAGATCGGCGATCGTAAGATTCAGCAAAGAAGGAATGGACAGAGGTAAAATAATCGGGAGCAGAGACCGGAACAGCCTCGCTGCCAAGATCCCCTGGCTGGAAGTACCAAAAGACGAAATGGTATGCAAATACCACTTTGAGAAAAACTACACAGCAATGTGTAGTAGTAAAGCCGATTGGAGCGACGAATCCTCAGCATACCACATAGAGCAAAATGCCATCAAGTGGTATACAGATGGTTCGAAGACAAACGAAGGCACTGGTGCAGGAGTGTTTGGACCTCGTACCAGATACTCCGAATCCATGGGAACATCCCCAAGTATCTTCCAAGCAGAGGTACACGCAATCGAAAGATGTGCACAGTTTAACCTCGACAGGAATTACCGCAAAAAACGAATTGCTATCCTGTCAGATAGCCAAGCAGCCATCAAGGCCATTAGCTCATACACCATCAGATCCAAACTGGTATGGGACTGTGTGGGGAAGCTGAACAAGCTTGGCAGGGATAATAAAGTAACGCTATACTGGGTACCAGGACACACTGGTATAGACGGAAACGAAGAAGCCGATCACCTAGCAAACAAGGGATCCAGTATCCCCTTTATAGGTCCGGAACCCTTTTGCGGTATGAGCGTGAACACCATCCGCAAAAGTTTAGATGAAAAAATAAGAGGAAAATGGATGAAAACCTGGGAAGAACTTCCAGGGCTAAGGCAATCCAAAGTGATGCTGGGATCTTTTAACCAGAAGAGAACTAAAGCTTGCCTGAAACTAAGCAGGAACAAGCTCAGATTTCTGACAGGAGCCCTGACGGGACACTGCAGACTTAGGAAACATCTCAAGGCCCTAGGCCTAGAGGAGGATGATGGATGCAGATTCTGTGGCTCAGCAGAGGAAACCCCCATACATCTGTTCAAAGACTGCGGAGCATTACTCCGCAAGAGACAGATGTACCTTGGGGCTTACTGCTTGAACACAGAGAAGCTGCAGGCCTTGAATCCCACCCAGATCCTGAGATTCCTAAAGGAATCAGGATTAGAGGAGGCGCTCTAAATGGGTAAGTACACCAACACTTGGAGGAGGAGGGTGGGGTACAATAGATCTATAAAGGTCGCAGTACAAGTCGTCACCACCATATCTACAATCTACAATCTACAATACAGGATATACAAAGTGAAACCAGCGATCAGAGTAGCTAATACCAAATCCCTACCGCTTCTTGGAACATCGTTTATAGTAGACAAGTGCTTAATAGAGTCTGTGATAGACTTTGAAAATGCATCACCAAGACTGTCGCTTCTGCACTTAGGATGTGGCAACAAGACCTACACTCTAATAAATGCTCACAGCCCGATCAATGAAGATAATCGTTAGATGCTTGGATTCTTGCGATTATGTTGAACAGTTCTGGCAAGAGCTAGAAGATCAGATGTCTCGGATACCAAAGAAGAACATCAAGGTACTAATGGGTGACTTCAATGCGTAGATCGGGATGGAAAGAAATATCGGAAGATAGTAGGAGAATATCCCGCACATAAGCGTACCAATAGGAATGGCGAGAGACTCTTAGAACTTTGTCGAGCCTTTACTCTACAGCTTATGTCAATGATGTCAATTTCAAGCATTTACCCAGGAAACCAAAGACCCCAAGAGGATTGGCGCTCTATTGGGAGAATTTCAGATCGACCACGTCGCCATTTCTAGGATGGGAAAGAGAGAAATCATGAATGTGAAAGTAGCAAGGGGAGCAAAAGTAAACTCCGATCAATACCTGACGAGAATAAAATTGAACTTTTTACCAACCAGGAAAAGAACAACAAAATATCTCTCGATATGATGTTGAAAAACTAAAATCCAATAATGCGGCAAAGGAAAGTTACAGAGATGAATTAAAGTGCCTTGCGTCAGGAAATTGGGATGTAATCCGAGAGCAGATTCAAGGTGCTGCTCGAACAATAAGAAAGATTCGTCAGACAAAGCGAATAAGACAAAATTGGTGCAATGCAGAATGTGACAACGCACTGAGACGCATGGAAAAAATGGAGTTCAATGAAACGAGATGATGATCTGTTAATCTTCCGAAATCAGACGAAACATATAGCCCTAAGGACTAATAGACAATATGAACAAGATCAACTAAAGAAGACGCAAGAAGATTTCCAAATGAACAATACACGGAACTTTTATGGGTCGTTCAAATCGCGATTAAGGAGTTATCAGGCACCAGGAATGTGCTTCAAGAATAAAGAAGGGAGGACAGGAAAGACCGATAAGCAAAACTGTGACATCCTTGCCAGATATTTCGACTCACTGCTTAACTGTGATGGTCCGCAAGAAAACCTGAAAATGGAACAACTAGAAGTATCATATCCCAATTCATTGCCTCCTGACGAAGACGAAATTTTCCGGATTATTCAAAGACTTAAGGCCAACAAAGCTGCTGGTGCAGATGGTATCGTAGCTGAACTCTTGGCTTTGCAAATGGCTTTGATCCATCCCCTTCATAAGTCACTTGACAAGATAGATGTTAATAATTATAGAGACATCTCTCTTGGTTTAACTTCCTCCAAAATGTTCTCGATAGCGTTACTGATAAGAATAGAAGGGTTGTATTCTGAATTGGGTGTATTCCAAGCAGGCTTTCGGAAAGGGAGATCTTGCGCGGATCAAATTTTCAACTTGCGGAATATCATGAAGTACAAGATGTTGGACAGCATAAATATGTCGCCGTCTTTGTGGACTTCCGGAAGTCCTATGACTCCATTGACCGAAAAACCTTATTGGCAATTCTCTAGGAATTTGGAGTGCACGAGGAATCTAATTCAACAGACGATTAGTAATATTTTCTCCAAAATAAAGTTACGGGGGGAGTTGTCAGAGCCTTTCCAAATCAAAACTGGCGTACGACAAGGCGACGCGCTATTACCAATATTATTCAACTGCGTCTTAGAAAAATTTATTCGAGAATGGACGAAGGGAATTTTGGATAAAGAGGCTTTCAAGTTAGGGTGAGGTAAATAAAGTAAAGGAACACTACCGGTGTTGAAACAGCGATAAAAAGAATTGAAGAACTTCAGATGATAGCCAAGAAGACTGGGCAAATTTCTTTTGAGAAGAATGTGTTCATGACCAACATTAAAGACGCTCCTGTCCACTTGGAGTTGAGAGAAGACACTATTGGCTACTACACTACGGCCACTATTGTAAATTTAACTATGAGTTATATAAACTAAGTTATATAATATTTTTGCTTATTAAATGAGGCTAAAACATAGTGCTTTTATCAATTCAGTGTAAATATGTATTATCACGTAGTAACAGTACCAGTAACAGTACAGTAACCATGCGACTTTTCGTTGTTTCACAATATAAATGCAAAAAGTGTTCAGATTCAGGATTGAACTGGGTAACAGGTATATAAAACTATCGGGGAAAAGCAATTCTTTTCATTAATATTGAATTGAGAAAGAAGAGAAATATGAAATGATCCCACGATATTATTGTCTTGAATCGAATTGATGGTGATAAAGTTGTGATGATGTACTGAACCAAAACTGGATTGTTGGAATAAAACTTCGCTTATATTCAGGAGCAATCTAGGGGAAGCAAGGAAACAAGGCTTGAAAAATTACTATTTTGTACGTATAAATAACTGTTCTAATATATTACCCTTATGCAGAATTATTCTTTGATTAAATGAAAAGTTAATAGACATTAAAGAATGTGTTTCCATGTAGCTGGGCATTTTTGATAATCTGACAATCGGTTGGCCCCGATTCGGTGTGATTATCGAAACTATTGTATTAAAATTTATTCAATAGGTCTTGATTACTTTTTTAAATATTGTGGTAATTTAACTTTATTAACTTACCGAATTGAGGGTCTACAATAGATTTAGAGATGCCTATTACAATAGGCACTTGACTGAAGTTACCCTTTTTAAAAACATCTACTGGTTCCATTGGCAAGTATTGTTCATTTTGTGGTAGAAACGAATCGATTACTGGCAGAAATAAATCAGGGAATTTTTCAGACTAAAATCCAATTATAATTGAGAATTAAAAAAATTGCTATTATTTTACCTCAGTAAAGTACCTCATTATAATCTTCGTAAACTTTTAGAATATCTGCTGTTGATTTTGATTTTAGACAATACAATACATTTGAAGAGAAACTATCAGTACATCCCAATTTCTTAATAATATCCTCCGAAGCTTTAAACTGATTGTGAGATAAATGCCATGGAGACAATATACTTCCAGAAGATAATATAACTTTTTCAAATAAACCTATTTACTTTATATGTTAATATTTTTATAGTTTTTTTTATGTTTTCGATTTACCAGTTGTTCTTGGAGAAATCATATGATAAACAATACTAGCTGCTCCAGACGAGTATCCAAAAAGTGTAATTTTATTACTATTGCCACCAAAATATCCAATATTTTCTTTTACCCACACCATGCCATAATATTGATCAATTAGACCAAGGTTTCCACGTAGTTCTGGTGTTCCTAAGCATAAAAATCCAAAAACATTTAGCCTATAGTTTATAGTAACTACTATCACTCCTTCATTTGCCATATCTTCACCAGTAATTGCAACCCTATTTGTCCTAGAGAATTCGATGCCCTCCAAAACAATTACTACTGGTACAGGTCTATATGTATCAATTTTCTAAAATTAGAAATTATTCATCCAATTCATATTCGATAATGGGATTCTCAGAGTGAACCCACTGAATTAACATATACTTACTTCGGAAGTCCAAATATTTAAATGTAAACAATCTTCATTATCCGTTTGTCCTTCTTTTAGTGGTAACTGGGGGCAGTGTTTCTTATATTCTGTCGCATAAAAAGTAGTATTCCAACCTTTGTGTTTTTGCGGCGGAGCAAATCGTAACTTTCCAATTGGTGGTTCAGCATATGGTATGCCAAAATATGCTTTAACCCTTTTGCCATATTCACCATATATTGTAGTCTATAAGATTAAAATATTTAAAATAAAATTGTTGTAAAGTTGTCGGGAATGTACAAGTAGTAAATTATGAGGAGTATGAATCTGTAGCGATGATTAAATGGTCATAAATAAAACCTTAAATAAATTGTTGTTTTTGAACTTGATTTTAATAAATTTTTCATATTTATTCATATGGCCTGAATCTACATTTAAAAATGTAACCGCATTGCGAATGAAACTTCGCCATACGGTTTCTACTCGTCAAAGAATTATCTAACCTTTCTTTATAACTGGCCAGCTATAAATTTTAAAATGTTCTGAGGGACGCAATTAAGAAACTCATGGTAATACAGACAATTAACACAGATTAGGTCTTTATCGACAAAATAAACCTAGTATAAAAAATGATAGAAATAAATCATTGATAGAAATAAAATTGAAAAAAATACTTGGAAAAAGATTTTTTAATGAGAAATGTAATGTAAAATCTTTTATTTACGACCACTATTGTAAATGCCCATTATTGTACAGTTAGTGGACTATGTAAATACAAATGATAAGTTATGATTGATAACACACACACAAGTTGAGAGCTGCTTTGAGAACGTGCTCATACGTACAGCACTCCCCGTGCCGCAATTCAAACTAACGGAAATTGACATTGCGTACATTGGGTTGCTTATATCTAGAAGCACTCTTATTCCAGTTTAGCCCAAATAAGTACTAAATAATAAGGTATGTAACCGTTAAGAACCCTCACGTAGAAGTCACCTTGTCGCTGTGAGAGGGCTTAGTTTCGCAACATACCGTTGGACGTCACGACGGGAACAACTTCGGTCGGGGCGTTCGGCGGAGGGCGAACAACCAAGAACTTCCAAACCCTTAATCCCAAGGTGTCATGCGACCCGTGCCAAAGGGACTGGTTGATGGCCAAGGGAAACGGCCATCGCTTACGGAGCCCCTCTGATACCTGGCGACCTCAGAGGGTATCCAGCCTTACCACTATCAAGCGGGGCTCTGATGTGGTGGACCTTTAGTTCCCTTGCGACTCGTGGGATATATATGAATTCCAAAAGTAAAAATAATCCATGTGTACGGGACCTAACCGACACAGAGAACAAGGAAGTCAGCCCGGATTCCCGGGAAGACGACCTTGACCTCACACTCGTAGACATGAACAGTCCAGCCATGTCTACAGAGGCAGAGGTAGATGTTCTTGTAGGGAGGACTTGCCGCCTCCTGTCACAAAACAAGAATGACCAGCAGGCGCACCAAAATAGCCCAAGTGAACATCCATCATGCCAAAGCAGCTTCAGCTGTGATGGCTAGGATGTTCACCAAGCAGCACCTAGGGCTAGCGCTGCTTCAAGAACCCTGGACCTACGGAGGTAAGATCAGAGGCCTTAGCAACAGGGAATGTAAGTTGGTATGGGACAGCCGTGAGGTCTCCCCTAAAACTTGCATTATGGTAAGAAATGGCATAAATTACTTATGTCTTTCAGAATTTTTAACGCGGGATTTAGTACCGATTCAGGCCCTCATCAAGATCGAGGGTCTCCACCGCGAAGTAGTGATCGCATCAGCATACTTCCTTGGCGATGGTAACAGCATACCACCCATTGAAGTACAAAAGCTGGTGGAACACTGTATTAGGAGAAGGCTGCCACTCATCCTGGGATGTGACGCGAACGCACACAATGAGATGTGGGGCAGCACGAATACTAATAAGAGGGGTGAGTACCTTTTAGAATACCTCATTAAAGAGAACTTAATTGTGTACAACGTTGGGAACACACCAACATTTGTCACTAAAGTCAGAAATGAGGTACTGGATATTACGGTAGGTAGCGCTAACGTAAGTAAACTAATTAAAAAGTGGAGGGTTTAAAGTGAGCCCTCAATGTCAGATCATAGGATCATAGAGTTTGAGCTGGAAGGAGCGAGTGAGGAAAACACCATTCGAAACCCCAGACAAACTGTGTGGCCTATGTTTAGTTCCCAACTAAAAGTAAACCTAGAGCAGGTGACAGTGCGGGGTAGTATCAAACACTACACCGTGCTGGAGCAGGCTGTAGGAGAAATAAATGTAGCAATCACCACGGCATTTGAATCCAGCTGCCCGGTAAAAACCGTGAAGGAGCATAAGGACGAAAAATAGTGGAACAAACATTTGTCTACATTAAGAGCAAAAGTACGTAGGCTTTTTAACAAAGCCAAGCAATACGGAAATTGGCTAGAATACTCTGAGGTGCTTACCACCTACAACAAAGAGATCAGAAGGGCAAAAAGGGAAAACTTTAGGACCTTCTGTGAAAACATAGAATCCACGCCGGTGGCAGCTAGACTGCACAAAGCACTAGCGAAGGACAGAGTGGAAATGACAACCACTCTCAAGAAACCGGATGGGACCTTCACGGAGGATGAAGAGCAAAGAGCTCTCCTCTTACTAGAAACCCATTTTCCGGGATGTAGAAGATACAGGGAGACCGAGGGCTTGATGCAACCACGGAAACCAAGTCGGGCCGACTGGAAGAGGGCAGCGTCCATCTGTACGGAAAACCGAATCAGATGGGCTATCGGCACTTTCCAGCCTTTTAAGGCCCCAGGTGTGGACGGACTAGTTCCTGCCTTCCTACAAAAGGGAGAGAGAGAACTAATGCCGTATCTTCTAAATATCTTTAGAAGTAGCTTAGCGCTCGGATATATACCGGAGCTATGGAGAAGGGCTAAGGTGTTATTTATACCAAAGGTGGGGAAGAAAGACACCACTCAACCGAAGTCATTTAGACCCATTAGTCTAACATCTTTTATGTTAAAGACAATGGAGAAGGTGATTGATAATTACCTTAGGACTATAGTGCTGGTAGGTACACCACTACACAGGAGTCAGCATGCTTACAGAGCAGGGAAATCCACAGAAACCGCCCTGTATCAGCTGACAAACGAAATAGAAGCAGCACTAGAGATAAAGGAAGTAGCGATATGTGCCTTCTTGGATATAGAGGGAGCTTTTGACAACACCTCACACGAGGCTGCCAGGGCGGCCCTGACAAAGGCCCTGAAAGAAGGAATATCGACAGCACTATCTCAAAGTGGATGGGAGAAATGCTGAGAACTAGAACGGCGGAGACACAAGTGGGAAAAGACACCATTAAGATCTCCACAACTCGAGGGTGCCCACAAGGAGGTGTACTATCACCGCTAATGTGGAGCCTGGTAGTTGATGAACTACTGGTTAGGCTAAACGACCTAGACATCAAATGTCAAGGTTACGCCGATGACATAGTCATAATGGTCAGAGGAAAATTTGAGGGAACGCTCTGTGAAATTGTTCAGAGAGGCCTCAAAGTAACTAGTAGATGGTGTCAAACAGTGGGATTGAGACTCAACCCGAGCAAAACCACGGTGATACCATTTACTAGAAGGAGAAAACTGAACTGCCTACATCCCATACTCATAGATGGAAAGGCTGTAGAATACCAACAGGAGATAAGGTATCTGGGTATCACACTAGATAGCAAACTCCTATGGATTAGACACGCTGAGGCAGTGGTAGGTAAAGCCAAACGCGCCCTAATGGTGTGCAGAAATCTTTCAGGAAAAACGTGGGGTTGTAACCCCACTATCCTGCGATGGATGCACACCATGATAGTGAGACCTGCAATCACTTATGGGGCGGTTGCTTGGGGAAGTAGAATCAAGCTGGCCTCTATGAGGAAACAGCTTGAGAAGATTTAAAGACTGGCGTGTGTCTGCATCACGGGGGCGATGGGGTCGTGTCCGACAGCAGCACTGGAGCTGCTGCTGGATATGACTCCGCTACACCTTGTGGTGGAGAGCGCCGCCAGATCGGCGATCGTAAGGTTCAGCAAGGAAGGAATGGGCAGAGGCAAAATAATCGGGAGCAGAGACCGAAACAGCCTCGCTGCCAAGATCCCCTGGCTGGAAGTACCAAAAGACGAAATGGTATGCAAATACCACTTCGAGAAAAACTACGCAGTAATGTGTAGTAGTAAAGCCGATTGGAGCGACGAATCCTCAGCATACCACATAGAGCAAAATGCCATCAAGTGGTATACAGATGGTTCGAAGACAAAGGAAGGCACTGGTGCAGGAGTGTTTGGACCTCGTACCAGATACTCCGAATCGATGGGAACATCCCCAAGTATCTTCCAAGCAGAGGTACACGCAATCGAAAGATGTGCACAGTTTAACCTCGACAGGAATTACCGCAAAAAACGAATTGCTATCCTGTCAGATAGCCAAGCAGCCATCAAGGCCATTAGCTCATACACCATCAGATCCAAACTGGTATGGGACTGTGTGGGGAAGGTGAACAAGCTTGGCAGGGATAATAAAGTAACGCTATACTGGGTACCAGGACACACTGGTATAGACGGAAACGAAGAAGCCGATCACCTAGCAAACAAGGGATCCAGTAGCCCCTTTATAGGTCCAGAACCCTTTTGCGGTATGAGCGTGAACACCATCCGCAAAAGTTTAGATGAAGAAATAAGAGGAAAATGGATGAAAACCTGGGAAGAACTTCCAGGGCTAAGGCAATCCAAAGTTATGCTGGGATCTTTTAACCAGAAGATAAATAAAGCTTGCCTGAAACTAAGTAGGAACAAGCTCAGAATTCTGACAGGAGCCCTGACGGGACACGGCAGACTTAGGAAACATCTCAAGGCCCTAGGCCTAGAGGAGGATAATGGATGCAGATTCTGTGGCTCAGCAGAGGAAACCCCCATACATCTGTTCAAAGACTGCGGAGCATTACTTCGCAAGAGACAGATGTACCTTGGGGCTCACTGCTTGAACACAAAGGAGCTGCAGGCCTTGAATCCCACCCAGATCCTGAGATTCCTAAAGGAATCAGAATTAGAGGAGGCGCTCTAAATGGGTAAGTACACCAACACTTGGAGGAGGAGGGTGGGGTACAATAGATCTATAAAGGTCGCAGTACAAGTCGTCACCACCATATCTACAATCTACAACCGTTAAGAATGTATTTCTTTTCATTTCTATCAAGTTAAATAACGTCGAGTAACAGTTATATATGAAAATACAAATGTTTCTGTATTATAATGTTAAATAATGATAATTAAATAAACATAACCAAATAAGAAATAAATTTGTTACATCAAATATATTTTTCCTATTAAACAGAAACAAATTAGTGTGGTCGTAGATAAAGTGTAGTACATAACTCGAGTTGTAAGGCAATTACGTAATCGCGCAATAACTGTTCCGCTCGTACGTAATATGCTTCTTACAACTCTCGTTACGTAATATACTATTGGGCGCCGCTCGAGAATGTAAAGGTTGCTCATCCTTGTTCTAACGTATTTTCGATTTCTTGCTGTACGAAATCGAACTTATAGATTGACTCTTAGTACTGCTACCTTCATAGATCTATTGTACCCCACCCTCCTTAATCCCCTAATCCCCTAATCCTTCTTTTACAGCGAGTCCTACAGTTCTGTTTCCTTTAAGGATTTGTATGGGATTTAAGTATTGCAGTTACTCCTCGTTCAGGCAGTAGGCCCCAAGATTAAGGTGACCACACGTACCGATTTTGGCGGGACAGTCCCGCTTTTTGGACTGTCCCGCTTTTTGGAGGACTGTCCGGGGACGCGCTATTTTTTAAAATGTCCCGTTTTTATAAAATATCTGCATTTTTTATTTTAAATGTACTGTAATATATAAAATAAGATTTTTCCACATATTCCCATAAAATCTCCTTTGTTTAGTGTCACCAAATGAAATTTTTTAATATCCTCGAATTGAACTCTCTTTTTGACAAAAAAAATTTTTTTGACTTCTTTCAGAAAATCCGGTCGTTTAATGGTACCTTGTTCTGAAATTTTCTTTTTGTGACATTAAAAAAGGATATTTTATAGGAATATGTGGAAAAATCTTTTGAATATATTAGTAACCTTTTTCCGAAAAATATTATTTGTGAAAATGATCTTTTTGATGAGGCGTTATTGGTAAAAAGATACGTTACTACGTTACGAGTGCACGTCAGAAAATTGATTTTCACTACAAGTTGTTGCCATAGTAACAACAAACAGAAATCGTTTAATAATAAAACTCCATTTGATTTACAATGGACTTTTACGCACGATTTGGATACTTCTACACACTATTATAATAATGGCATCCTTCACATACAATAATGTATTTATGTTTTTGTATTAATGTATTTTGGTGTGTGAGTAAATAAAATATATTTTCTGAATTATTGGTCATCACTAAATTATAATTCTAATTTCATCCCATCTGTCCCGCTTTGTCTCAATGAAAATGTGATCACTTTACCCAAGATCTGGACAACTTCCTCTTTCAGAATGCTAAGATTGTAGTTATCGGTGGTGAATTGTACTGCGACCTTTATAGATCTATTATACACCAAACTTTTCCTCTAATCGTTGTTATACTTACTTATGTAGAGCGCCTTTTCTAGTTTTGATTCCCTTTACAAATTTCAGGATCTAGATGGGATTCAAGGATTGCAGCTCCTCTTTGTTCAAGCAGTGGGCCCTAAGGTACATTTGTCTCATGAGGAGCAATGCTTCGCAGTCTTTGAGCAGATGCATGGGGTTTCCTCTGCTGAGCTGCAGAATTTACAAATATCATCTTCCTCTAGGCCAGGGGTCTCCAAACTTTCCAGCCTTAGGGCCATTCTGATTACTCCAGTAAGGTCCGAGGGCCAAAACCATATTATCATTGTTGCCGGTGGTAAAAAGTAAAATAGTCCACCGATGAAAAAAAAGTCCGAAAAAGTACGCAACGTTTAAAAAAGTCCGCAAAACGGCAACACTGCATATTATTAATTTTCCTGTCATTATCTGTAATTTCTAGGTTAGTCGTAGAGTACGAGCTATGAGGAGTAACGTGACACGACATCTGGTGGACACAAGCGGAAATAGGTAGTACCTTCTATCGCTAACAGATGGCGCTAATAGCACGTACAGAATAATCTCGTTGGTTCGAGAAAGTTCTGGTGTCTTCCACTCACTTCTAGATGGCAGTAATTGGAATATATAAGAAGGCTAGTGGCGCAACCACAAGTCAGTTCCTATGACACTGTTGTGAAATAAAATAGTGCGTACCTCCTTAAATTTATGGCATCCTAGCACGAGAAAATTTATAGAATCTAGACATGTAAGATTTATAGAAAGATTAGTGCATAAAGATGTATATTTGAAAAACAATTTTAGAGTAGTAGATGAGGAAAGTAAATCAGACAATATGACTGAATTTACAGTAGGTGAAGAAACAATAGAAAAAGATCAATCAGATGTAAATACGATTGAGCCTAAACAGAGAGGTAGGCCAAAGAAAATAAATTCAGAAGACAATAATAAACATTCAGAGAAACAAAATAAAGAGAAAATTTCAGAGATACCAATAATCAAAACTGATGGTCCAATTACGAGAAGTAAATCTAAGAAAATTGAAGATATAAGTTTTGCTCGTTATACCAGAGTTTCAGAGGTTAAAGAGATGGAAGAGGATGAATTAGGGCATATTCTATAAGCTTCAATTCAAAAAGACCCAACTACTTTTGAGGAAGCAATGAATTCAGAGGATAAGAAAATATGGAAACAAGCCATAAGAGAAGAGTTAGACTCTATCAAAGAAAATACCGTCTGGGTTTTAGTAGATCGACCTAAAGAAGACCATCATGGCAAGAGGCCTAATATTATTGACTCCAAATGGGTATTTAAAAAGAAAGTTGAGAGCCATGGGTCAATTAAATATAAGGCACGACTAGTATCAAGAGGTTTTAAAGATAAAAATGTCTATCGGCTTAAAGAAACATATGCTCCAGTGTTAAGGTTGTCCTTGATTCGGGCAGTTCTTTCCATAATCAATAAAGAGGACTTAGAAGTAAGTCAAATGGATGTGAAAACAACGTTCATAAATGGAGAACTTGAAGAAGAGGTCTTCATGGAAATTCCCAAGGGTTTAGAGGTATCAGAGAGCATACAAATTGAGAAAGTTTGTAAACTAAAGAAGTCTCTATATGGTCTGAAAGTAAGTCCTAAGTTGTGGAACAAGAAATTTTCAGAGGAAACGCAAAAACTTGGTTTAGAAAACGATCTTCATGATCCTTGTCTATTCACTTGGAGGTTGAATGGAAAAGTGTCCATAGTGCTATTATATGTAGATGATATGCTGATAGCCAGCAACGATCCAGTGAAATTAAATCAAATAAAAAACTCATCTATTCAGAGTATTTCAGATGAAGGATTTGGGAGAACCTAAACATTTGATATTCATGACTATACAGAGAGACAGAAAAGAGAGAAGTATCACTATACACCAAAAACAATACACATAGAGAGTCTTAGAGAGATTTTGCATGCATGAGTCAAAACCACAGAGTACACCTATGTTAACCCGTCAGGTAAACTATAGGAATAAAAAGTCCAAAATTGACACAGAAAATACAGAGAAGTCAGATGAAGTTAAAAGAGTGCCTTTCAGAGAAGCCATTGGAAGTTTAATGTATCTGGCAAGTGCAACCCGACCAGATATAGCTTACGCAGTAAATTACTTAGCAAGAAAACAGATAGCCCAAACTGAAGATGATTGGGTAGAGGTAAAAAGAGTATTCAGATACTTGAGAGGTACCATTGATCTAGGAATTAAGTTCCTATCTAATTCAGAGAATCTGGAAGCCCTTTCCGATGCAAGTTTCAGAGACTGTGAAGATTCTAAATCCACTGGTAATAATTAAGTTATTATATGTATATGTAATTAAGTTATTTGGAGATGTAATAACTTGGAGAAGTCATAAACAATCTATTGTTACAACGTCTACATGTCAAGCAGAGTACTGTGATGCGTGCCAAGAGCTGATATCATTAGATAAGTCTATCAGGTACATAATTGGACGTACCTTTTATCCCATCACCTTATGGTGTGATAACCGATCAGCTAGAGACTGTACAGAAAAAGATGGAAGTCACAAACTCAAAACTTTTGATCAGAGTGTAGAGAAAATCAAAAAGGAATTGGCATTCAGAGAGAAAACTGGAAACAGGAAAAATATGGCAATCACTCAAGATTTTGTAAAACAATGTGTAGAGGAAAAGAAAATTAGAGTTCTTTGGGTATTTACTGACGAAAACTTGGCAGATATAATGACGAAGCCTTTATCACAGAATTGGCATGACTATTTAAGAGATAAAATTACCAATATAAAATTCAGATGAATATTCAGAGGAAATATTAGGATGTATAAGTGTGTGTACATGTATATGTACATATATATGTTTGTGTATGTTTAGATATACCCATGATAATGTTTAATTCGTTTTTGTATGTTTACAGGCCAAGAATAACAACCTGAAGTTATGCGAGAGTAGAGTTAAATTAACTTTTATATTTAATCCACTTAATCTAATTGCGTTTATATTATTTTAATTTTTTGTAATGTTTATATACTCGACAAAGGGAGGGAGTGTAAGAAAGCTTTGTCGATATATTGTGTATGTATATATGTATGAGTGGCGCTGCTATCGGGTGGACGGACCCAATACCATCCCTTAATAATGCGCGGGAGGGTGAACGCACATAGAGTATAAGTCGCTAGTGAGCCTGACAAGCGCACTGTAATATTCAGAGGTTTCAGAAGTTTTTATATTCAGAGTTCAGAAGTTTTATATTCAGAGGATAATAAAGATTATTATTATTTACTATAATTGTTGTATTTCAATACTCCAACTATTCCCATCACTCCTACATACATATATATATATATATATATATATATATATATATATATATATATATATATATATATATATATATATATATATATATATATATATATATATATATATATACTGGGTGTCCCATTTTAATCCGCCAGTAGCGATAATTCTGAAACATTGCATTGAATCAAAAAGTGTTCCAAATGAAAAGTTAATGATTCTGAGGGGGACATCTGATGCCGTAGACTTTGCCCCCCCCCGCCCCCCAAGAGGGGCGGGAACAGGGGGCAACTTAAAAATCTTAAATGGAAACCCCTATTTTTTATTGCAGATTCTGATAGAGGGTTAAAAATATGTAAGTTTTATCTGAAACATTTTTTTTATTGGTCGAGAGATGGCGCTGCAAATGTAAAAATTAGGTTTTTTGTCAATTAAATTGCGAAAATCGTCACGTAATTAACTGTTATTATTACTTAAGACTTACTCACAAACTTACAAGGTTGTTTTTTTCTCAGCCTGCTCAAATACTACCCCCGCCCCCCCCTACAAAGACGTAAAGTACTCAAAAATAGCGATTGAGTACTTATTTTTCAAATTAAATAATGGTAAAATAATTCAAAAAAGAATGTCATTTTTTTTTTCAAACAGTGTTTGACCGGGCCCCCCACATAGAGAGTCGCTGAACAATTACACCAATGCAGTAGAACTGTATCGCCAAAGATTGCCGGATCGTCGGTGTCCGTCTCGCAGTACAATGCGAGGGCTGGAACAACGTTTGCGCCAAGGTCACCTTCAACGACACCGACCTCGAGCGAATCTTGTGGATGACGACCCCCGCACCATCGCCATACTTGGAGCTGTACACCTCAATCCCCATATCAGTCTCCGAGAAATCCAGGCAGAAATCGGCATACCGAAATCGACGGCTCAACGGTTACTCCGCGCGGCAAAGTTCCATCCGTATCACATCATGCGCGTTCAAGAACTTCATGGAAATGATTTCGCCAATCGTGTGGGTTTCTGCAACTGGGCTGTGCAGCAGATCGACCGCGACCGTTTATTCTTCCACCGAGTCCTGTTCTCCGACGAGTGCACTTTCCAGAATACCGGATTCGTCAACATCCACAATGCCCATTATTGGAGTGCTGAAAACCCCCACTGGGTTCGACAAGTGAACGCACAGCAGCGATGGAGTGTCAACGTGTGGTGTGGACTTCTCGGCTCGCAGATAATCGGACCATTCTTCTTCGACAGGACGTTAAATGGCGCGAGGTACCTGGAATTTCTCCAGAACGATCTTCCTGTGCTGCTAGAAGAAGTCGATTTGCGTACCCGGAGGACGATGTGGTTCCAGCAGGACGGTGCCCCACCACACTATGCTCGTGCGGTTCGACAACATTTGGATGAGCTGTTTCCAGCGCAATGGATTGGTCGCGGAGGACCTATTGTTTGGCCACCCCGATCTCCGGACTTGACATCGCCTGATTTCTTCCTTTGGGGTTACCTGAAAGACGTCGTCTTCCGCGATCCTCCAACCACGCGCGAGAACATGATGGTGTGGATAACTAATGCCTGTGGTGAAATATCTCCAAATACGTTGCGGGCGTGCGTGGAGAATTTCGCCAAACGAATACGATTGTGTCGAGACCATCAGGGACACAATTTCGAGCAGTTCTTGTGAATTGCAACGGCGACGAACTCACACACACGCACACGCATGAACACGCACACTCAAATGCCCATGTAACATACGACAACCAAACAGACAAACACACAGACAAACACACAAACAAACACACAAACAAACACACAGCCAAACACACAGCCAAACACACAGTCAAACACACAGGTCCGGGGGGGTTAAAACATTTTTTGCAATGCATATAGAATAGTCGCTAATATGATTTATACATACAATGGTTCATTTTAATTAAAGTTTTAAATTAATTTTCGAACTATCCCCGACAAAGGGGTGTATTCAACGGCAGCTTCACATAAAATAAGGCAATAGGCTCGAGTGTTTGGTTTGAATGCTTGCGTAGCTTCAAATTCAATTTTTAAATCAACAGCAGATGATTTAATACTCTCATTTTGTTTAGATACATCAAACACAAAAAGAACATGATCCTTAAATTGAATCATATCTAATATCGGCTCATTTCTGCGTTCATAGTAACTGCTTTGGAAAGTGGCATACATGTAATAAAGTTGTGCATAATCACCACTATCCATATTAAGATTTAAGCTTTCATATGGATATGAATCCGAGTTTAGGTCAATTTTCATATTTCGCAGCGATGCATTATCAAATTCGGACGCGTTTTTTACATGAGCATCTCTTCGCCCCTCTTGCAGTGCAATTATAACGTATCGAGGCTTCTCCAAAGTTGTAGATGTTTTTACAGACCAGATATCTCTGTCGGTATTTTTTAAAGCAGGTAGTTCATGCAACTCCCACCTACGAAACGGTATTAATATCGGTTTATCTTCTTCGAGTGTATCCAATACATTCAATCGAGCTTCGTCGTTGAGTTGGATATAGGGAATTCGCCAGTAAATTTGATCAATATTGAATCTTATATTTGCATCTCCTTTGTAGCAGTTCACGTCAGTTCTAGCTCGTAGTAGAATTAATTCCTGCTTTACATTAATTAACATTTTTGTATAATCCTCAGCAAAATATTTATATTATATATTATATACCAATATATACCAATAAATATTTCAATGGAATTAGAGCATAGAACTTTCTGTTATTGTCAAAGTATGTAACATTTGTAGCATTTTCAGCCCAGCCGCAAAGGTCGAGTATATGTTGATCTCGCTTGGTGTTGGAGAGTAATCCTTTCATCGTGCTTGTAATTCCTACATCTCTATTCTTATCTACTTCAATTCCATTCAATTCATAGCGAATTTCATCAAACAAAAACGCATATGCGTTTTTCACAAGTTCAAAGTTGTGTGTAGTTGCAGGTGGAATGAGTTTCGGAAAATTAACGGTTCCGCTTACATAAATATAACTTTCGCTAGGATAAGTGTAAATATCCTGGTGTTGGATCCTAATACGAATCTCATCATTGTTTCCATAATTTTGAGCTATAGGATAATACGTGTGAAATTCACTCTTTGTAATAGTATCCTCATAGTCAACTTTGGAGAATATATCTATTTTATCCATACTGTCGCTTTAACTTATATCCTAGAGATAATAGTTTATTTTTTAATATAGGTGTTAACTCTTTGAGATGTAAATGTCGAGTGGTAGAATTGTATGGGATCCTTAGTTCAATGGCGGTTTTGGGCGCGAGCCTGTCCTTCCGCCGTCGTTGGTTTTGTTTTCTGCTGTTGCTTTGTTTTTTCTGTTGTTGTCGTCTGTTTTTGTTTGTCCTTCGTTTTTTTTTTTTCTGTAAATTAGTTTTTCATTTCGTTTCCTCCTTGGTTTCCTTCGGTGGGCTATGTTAGGTTCTGCTTGGCTGCGGGTGGGTCTTGTTTTCTTAGTTGATTCTTGGTCCTTTGTCTTTCAGTCTTGATTTTATTTGTGCTGGTAGTTTTCTCTTTGTCTTGGTCTGGTTGCGCGTCGGGCGCTTTCTTTTGGGGGCTTCGGTCGTATTTTTGGGGGTGGCATCGGTGGTTGTATTTTTGGGGTTGGCATCGGTGGTTGTATTTTTGGGGGTGGCATCGGTGGTTGTATTTTTGGGGGCGGCATCGGTGGTTGTATTTTTGGGGGCGGCATCGGTGGAATCTTCGGCGGCGGTTACGGTGGTCTTCTTGGCGGCGGTTTCAGTGGGGTATTCGGCGGCGGTTTCGGTGGAATCTTCTGCGGCGGTTTCGGTGTAATCTTCGGCGGCAATTTCAGTGTAATCTTCGGCGGCGGTTTCAGTGTAATCTTCGGCGGCGGTTTCAGTGGGGTATTCGGCGGCGGTTTCGGTGTAATCTTCGGCGGCGGTTTCGGTGGGATCTTCGGCGGCGGTTTCGGTGGGATCTTCGGCGGCGGTTTCGGTGGTGTCTTTGGCGGCGGTTTTTTTCTTCAGCAGTAGCGTTATATAATCCATCATTTGGGCGAGGACGCTGTCGTCCACGGTGTCCAAGTAATCGGGGTCGTAATACTTTGCCACGAGGGCTTCGTTGGGGTTTGTCGTTGTGAGGGTGGTCATCTTGCAGCTGCGACGGTCGCTGAGACTATGATGTGGTAGAATTGTCATGTGTCCTTTGCTTTTTGACGGTCACTGAGCCTTCCGCTCAGCTGTTCCGTCGTCTTGTTGTTTGTTTCTGTGTTTTTTTTTTTTAGTCTGTCTGTTTGTCTGGGTTTCGTTGGGTTTCGTTTGGATTTACTTGGGTATAGTTGGGTCTTGTTGTCCTGGTGTGGTTGTCGGTTTTCTTTGTTGCTTCTTCAGTGTTTCGTTTTCTGTGGTTGTTCTCCAGGGGCCTGTGGTTCTGATGTGTTTGGTCTTCTCGTTGATGGTGATGGGTTGCTCTTCTTCTTGGTCGGGTTTGCGCTTGGGGGCGGCTTCGGTGGGGCTGTGAGTGTCCATTGGTGTATTTCTTCTCCTTGGGGCGGTCTCGGTTGTCTTTTCGGCGGTGGCTTCGTTTGTCCTCTCGGGGGCGGCGTCAGTTTTCTTTTCGGGGGCGGCGTCAGTTATCTTTTCGGGGGCGGCGTCAGTTTTCTTTTCGGGGGCGGCGTCAGTTTTCTTTTCGGGGGCGGCATTGTTTGTCTTTTCGGCGGCGGCTTCATTTGTTTTCTCGGGGGCGGCATCAGTTGTCTTCTTGGGGGCGGCTTCGGTTGTCTTTTCGGCATCGGCTTTAGTTTTCTTTTGTGGTAGAATTGTCCGAAACAACCGCTTTTATACGTTTTCCGTGAAAATTAATTCCCATCTCACTCTCTCTCTCTCTCCCCCTCTCGCTCTCTCTCTCACTTAATACTCTGCAGCTCTAATCGGTTATGTGTAGCGTGGGGTCACATAGACCTCACACCCTGTTTAGCGTGGGGTCACATAGACCTCACACCCTGTTTAGCGTGGGGTCACATAGACCTCACACCCTGTTTAGCGTGGGGTCACATCGACCTCACACCCTGTTTAGCGTGGGGTCACATAGACCTCACACCCTGTTTAGCGTGGGGTCACATAGACCTCACACCCTGTTTAACGTGGGGTCACATAGACCTCACACCCTCATTGATGCAAAGAACTCTGCACGATATAAATAGGGTTGGATAGCATTTATAATTTAGTGTTAACGCTGGTGTTTTACTATCAAGATGGGGATTGTATTTGGTGAGAAGCGTGCCCGTAATGAAACCATATATTGGACTCCACTTAGAATATCTACTAGTTTATCACCATCATATAAGACGCTTCCTAGACGTCAAAAGAATAAAGTTGAGAGTTTGAATGGTGACTATGATAATAATAGAGAAAAATATGCACATATTCCTGATTCAATAAACCAATCAGCTGTTTGTTCATTCAACGCTAAAGATAGTGAACATTCCCTCGAGAAAACGAATGTTAAATGTCAAAAGAATAAAGTTGAGAGTTTGAATGCACATATTCCTGATTCAATAAACCAATCAGCTGTTTGTTCATCCAATGCAAAAGATAGTGAACATTCCCTCGAGAAAGCGGATGTTAAAAGACGGTGTGCTGGTTGTTATAAAGAAAACCGAAAGATATTTGGAAGACAAAAGGCCTCAAGTAAAACTAGTTGTGTAAAGTTTCGCTGTAATATGTGTGCAAGTCAATATTGCTTAAGCTGCTTCTTCCGAACGCATAACATATACAAAGCAAGACCACTATTTGTATTTAAATGTATTGATGTAAATTTAAATGTATTATTATTAGAATTTAATAAAACCATACATTTTATGTGGAGTTTTCTTTATTTTACAACCTTATCCATCTCCCCGTCTGTCTAGTCTCATGTATCTAGCCCCATGTATCTAGCCCCATGTATCTAATCTCATGTATCTAGTCCCGTCTATCTAGTCTCATGTATTTAGTCCCGTCTATCTAGTCTCATGTATTTAGTCCCGTCTATCTAGTCTCATGTATTTAGTCCCATGGATCTAGCCCCGTCTGTCTAGTCTCATGTATTTAGTCCCGTTGATGTATGCAACCAACTTCACACCTCATTTGTCTCAACAGGAACTAATTTTGAATTTCCCCGCCTCGCGTCTATTTTTTGAATTTTCCCGCGCATCTGGAAGTTCCGAAAATGGCGGCCGGAAGTCAAAACCGGAAACCGGAAGGCGAAACCGGAAACCGGACGTCGAAACCGGAAGTTCCAGGTCAAGGTTATGGGTGTAGGTCAAGGTTAGGTTATGGGTGTAGGTCAAGGTTAGGTTATGGGTTAAAGGTCATCGCGCATGCGCATGACAGTGGTGGCGTTGGGTCTAGAACGAAGGATCTTTCCCTACTAACCGAATAACGATATAACCGAAGATCATCCAAAAGGTGCTATATATTAATGAAATTTTAAAGTTTAAATTCATTGTTGCTTCTTACCTCTGCCGTACCAATTGCAAATATGAGTGGCCACAAAAGTAAACTTAATACGATGTCGTTATCTGACGAAGTGAGTTTGATAAATGAAGTTGACAAACGTCTTACAAAGAAAAAAGTGATTGCTGAAGAATTTAAGATTCCTCCAAGTACACTTTCTTCAATTATAAGAAACCGCGAAGAAATTCTGAACAAAGCTGAAAATGGTACAACTAGTGATCGCAGGCCATTCAAGATTCATTCCATAAATGTCTAAAAGGCTCTCTGCATCCATCAAAACTATTCAGGAACACTTACAAAAGATTGGCAAAGTCAATATACAGGGTGTATGGTTTCCGCATATATTAAACGAATTTTACAAACAATAGCGTCGAATGATTTGTTCTTTTTTATTTGTTCTTCATTATGACTTATTTCCACCTGGTCAAACGATAACTCGAGAAGTATACCGACAACAATTGACCAGGTTGAATGAGAAATTAAGTCAAAAACGTCCGGCGTTGGTTAACAGAAAAAGCGTAATCTTGCTTCACGATAATGCAAGACCACATTCTGCGAAAGACATCTTCAGACCAACAAATGGGTTGGGAAGTTTTGCCACATTCGCTATATTCTCCAGACCTGGCGCCATCGGATTACCACTTATTCAGATCAATAGAACATCATATTCGGAATAAAACATATAAGAATCAAGATGCCATCGAAAATGACTTAAACTCATTTTTTTAATCAGAAGACACCGGAACTTTTGAAAAAGGGTATTCAAAATCTTTTAACACGTTGGCAAGAGGTTATTTCAAATAATGGAATTTATATTTTGAGTAAATAATAATAAAATTTTGTAATAAATGATTTTTATCTTTTTCCTAAAAAAAATTGATTACTTTCCGAAACAAAACCCATAATATTTCTATAACTCGATTTTTTTTCATGAACTATGGTAATTCGACTTAGGGAAGTTCCCATATTATGCCATACGTTGGCCATACTAAATGTAGCAATATTAAAATAGTTTCATAGGCTAAAAATAATTATTTATTGTCATTATACAAATCAATGATAAATGTTATTGTAATCTATTAATTTTTAATTAATTTGTAATGTCCATAGTTACTAGTAATAACAAATATTTCTTCTTAATTATTCTTTATCTTATCTTTTATTGTGTACTACATACCCCAACAATTTGTCCTTGCGGTAATCTTACAGTTGGCCTAATATCACGATTTACTTGGCATTTTATTGGCAAGATAAATATAATTCCAAGTAAAGAATAAATAAACATGTTTACTTTATTTTTTTTATAATTTTGTCAGAAAACACTGAATAATCTAATACGACGTGTCAGGTGTATAAATCTGTATGAAATATCCGGTTGAAAATTCAGCATATTGTTTAATATCCGGCCATCTCCGTGTTTAATATGAGCCTATGACCTGGGTGTGGAGTGTGTGAAACCATTTTTATAGGTGTAATTTAAAGAGACAAGAGACACCCGAAAATTTTATTTCATTTAAAATAAGTTTGAAAAGCCTATAAATATTATTTTTGAATTATCTCATAAAAATGAGATTTATTCTAGAATGATTTCATATCGTTTTAGTAAAAAAAAAACTATAACTATATAAGGCAACAACTGGCATCTTTGAGTTTATTGCACAATTTACATCATATATGGACACATTTCCAATTGTGTTACATTCATAGGTGGCATTGCACATGTGGTCAGTAAATATGTTTTAGGCAGTGCAATTTAACTTTCTCCATTAGACAGAAGGCGAAAAATAGACATGAAAATAAATAAACCATAGAATGAATACACATGAATTTAGCATTAATAATAATTTAATAAAATTATAATAAAACACAGTTTCAATTCACAAGCTTCTTATATACACAAACAATTTTTGCCCTTCAAAATTTGTTTTTGCGTATAAGAAGCTTGTTTTCCATTTTTTTTAAATATTTTATCACCTGATGAAGCCACAGCGTGGTGAAACATATGTAGTGATCTACAAATAAATTTTGAAACGTATAAAACCGTGTTTTATTATAATTTTATTAAAATGAAGTTTCAACAAGTAACTCCACAACTAATCAATTTTAATTGACAATTTTTACAAATTATTTCATATTTTAATGATATTTCTTAAAGATTTTCATATAAGTAATATATTTAAAAATAGTTATATTCACAATTCACGAGAGTTATATAGAACATACATATATTATTATGTTATAATAAAAATAGGATTTGGTAAATAAATGTAAATACATTTAAAAGGATAAATTTGTTTATTTCAAATTTCAAAGTTTGCAATATTTTACTACTGATATAATAATTATTGATTCAGTTCCACAGATGAAAACAAAATAAATAGTCGGCTGAACTTGGATATAACAAATTTGAATATAATATAATAATAATTCATATTAAAATGTTATTGACCATTGGAAAACTAGACAGAACGATAAAAACGAGATAAGGTTACGATAAGACAATTGTATCGGTCTTTGGTAGTGACAACTGATATGGAATATTTAATTGAATAGTCTCCGTTCAATTTTTTCTTCATTTCATAATCGAAAACATAAAAAAAACTAATATAGTTAATCTATAATTTTTCTTACGCAGGCTTTTATTTTAGATTATTTATTTTAATTATATTTTAATACTTTCATTTATTTTCAAAAGATTCATTCATATTTCGTTATTGGAATATAACCAAGTTAAATTGAAATATTTTAAATGTAAATTGAACATAAGTTTGATCTCTAAATACAGTTTACCCTAAATAAATCACCCATAAAATTTAATGAGATAAAATCAACATTAAGAAATTCAATCATTCCACCATTCTTTCCAATAAGTGAAATATACTAGAGAACGTAGAGAACTAAGGTTTCTTAGCACATGTGAAGTGGGGACTATTCTATTATTAGTCATATATATGTATATCTGTAAATATCTGTTAGAGAAGTTCCAGTGCTTTTACTGCAACCATCATTACGTTTTTTGTGTTGTTTTTTTTTTACGAACTACCGCTCAACGAGTATGAAAAGTTATTTTTTGTGTAAATTTGCAAAACCAAAAACCTGGTATGTTAATATTCTATTTATGATTTATAATCCATTCTGATATCTATCAATTTCTTGCTTTGAACGTTTTTAAAATTAAAGTTATTCAATAAACATAATTTTTTTTCTTCTAAAAATACGATACGCTTCGGAGTAATATAAAGATATTTTTAGAAGAAAAATATAGTATTATATTAACGATATTTATTTTTAAGAAAGTCATTGTAAACGCACATATCAATTGAAAGGTTCTATAAATAATGAATAACAAAAACAGTGGAATTTTCATTAATGTGAAAAGCAGAAAATTTCTTTAAAACCTTAAAAAGATATTGTTTACAGAATTCTATTAAATTAATGTTATGATTTCGAGTTATATAGTTTTTCATCCATTGAAAGCGGTATATTTATTGCGATCGGTAATGATCATCTGAATCATGCGGATCCGTAATATGGATTTGACAAATAAGTCCAAAAGAAATATCCCATAAAATTAATTATATATTGGAGATCTAAAATCGCAAAATTAAAATAAATATCTGATAATTATACCCGGAGGGAGAGTGTTTGCAATCATTAAATCTAGATTAATAATATCCCTATCTAATGAAAATATTGAGATTAGGAAAATTACAGACAAGAGTTATAGACAATGTTCCAGTGATGCCGTACATTTTGAGCTCGATATGTCAAAAAAACTATCAATTCAAGTGCCTTGTTATATGTAGAAATATTTATAATTTTGTGATATTATTTGTTACAGTAAAGAAATAGTTTATATTTTTGTAAACATATATTTATTTACAAGAAATAATTCTTTGGATTATTCATTAGTGACTTTTTGTTTCTGGATTTCCTTTGATAAATCTTATCAATTGACTTCCAAGCCGATTCTGCAAGAGAAACGTTACGTTTTAAACTTAGAGTTAATCGACAGGGTCACCGTTAATATTTTTTTAACTCCGCTAATTTTTAAATGGTGTTCTGCTTAAATTACGTTAGAATATCATCAAATTTAGGCTAATGTAACCTTCCAATCATTGAATATTAACGGCAACGACTAAACAGCATAACACCACCTTAGTCCTAGGTACTGTTGACTTGTGAACTGCGAATTAATATTGAAAAAATGGCAAACATCATCAATTTGTTTTTACTTCAAAACTATAAAGATTATAACAAATGAAGGATGAACGCCATTCTCCCACGAAGAATATTCTTCAACTGAGCATGGAGGAAAATTTCGATGAATGCACTACCCCAGGTGGTAACCAATCCACCGTCAAAAAAACCTAACCTAACCTAACCTATGGTGACATTAGCGGACTTTCGGATTCTGGGGAGTACGCACCAACATGCATTAAGGATAAGTCAGAGCATCCTAAAATCACCGGACGTAAGCTCAGACCAAGACGGCAAAGCTTCTTCGCAACATTTAATACTAACTCACTGCTAAAAAATGGGTAAACTAAAACATCTGACTGATTCACTAACACGACACAACATAATACTGACAGCAGTACAGGAAACCAGATTTACGGACGAACATGCCTTCGAGTCCCAAGGCTACAGAATCCTCGAAGGAAAAGTGGGTCAGCGGGTAATGAAGAACGTACCCCATTTAGGTACAGGATTTATAATCAGGCACAAGATACTGGATTCAGTCACCGACTTTACCTCCCCATGTAGTCGTGTATCCATCCTCTCTTTCAAATGTGCAAACAAGGGCTACAGTATAGTTAATATACATGCCCCAATCAACCAGGACAACAGACGCATTCCAGACAGAACTGGTAAATTCTGAGAAGGCTTAGAAGATATTTTCTCTAAACTTCCAGAGAGGCACACCGTCATACTGCTTGGTGACTTCAATGCTCAATTGGGAAGAACGAAAAAATACAGAAACATCGTGGGCAATTATCCGGCGCGTAATCGAAACAACCGCAACGGAGAACGATTGGTGGATCTGTGTAGGACTTTTTATTGCACATGAAGTCTACAATCTTCAAACACTTACCAAGGAAGCAAAAGACTTGGATTTCACCTAATACCAACCTGGGTGAATTCCAGATAGATCATGTGGCCATTTCACGAAAATCTCAAGAGGAAATACAAAACGTGAAGGAACTATGATGCGCCAATCTGGACTCAGACCACTACCTCTCAAAGATGAAAATAAGACTTCAGTCTAGAAACACTAGATTACACAGAACCTCCAACATGGTAAGATTTGACGAAGAGCGCCTTAAGAATAGTCAAGAAGTAACTCAGAGACTGAACAATACAGATCTAAACAACTGGGACCAACTGAAAGAGACTCTTGTCAAGGCGTCCAATGAACTCGCCCCCTTCGCTACAAGAAAAGAAGCATCCCTGGTGGACTGAAGACTGTGACAATGCAATAGCCCAGAGACAGACAGCCTGTGAGAAGTGGGATTCTGAAAAGATTGAGAAAATTGGCATACATTTTTGGAAAAAAGAAAGGTTACAGCTTTTTACAGATAATTCGAGGAACCAAACGGAACTTCACACAAAACCAACTAACCCAAATCGAAGAGAGCTTTGCTAAGAATAACTCCAGAGATTTCTTTAGAACCTTCAAGCAGACACTCAGAAAATACGCTCCGCCAAGTCTCCACTTATAGAGACTCACAAGGCAAACTGGCTTGTAACGACAAGAACAACTGCCACCTTTTAGCTCAGTACTTTAAAAATCTACTCAACTGTGATCCGCCCAGCGAAGATTTCGACTATAAACAAACCACACCAAACCCGGACTATCTGCCCCCTTCATTGGAAGAAGTTGGCCAGATCATTCAACTTCTTAAGAGTAATAAGGCAGCTGGAGAGGTCTCTATCGTTGTTGAACTGTGGAAAGGCGCTGGAAGCAATGCCGTGCACAAGCTAACCGAAATCATCCAGGACATCTGGAAAACAGAGAAATTACCATGCAATTGGAAATCTGCTCTGATTCATCGGCCTCACAAAAAGGGAGATTTTACTGATCTAAACAACTACCGTGGAAATTCTCTCGTCCCGGAAACATAGAAGATTCTTTCCAAGGCGCTACAAACAAGGGCAGAAAATCAGCTGGATAGTCAACTGGGAGAATAGCAGGGTGAGGCTTGGGTGGGCTTCAGGAAGATCCGATCCTGTGTTGAACAGATCCTCAATCTTAAAACTGTACTTGCTTACTCCAAGATGAGAAACCGCAAGGTGGTCGTCACCTTTGTTGATTTTAAAAAGGCCTACTGTTCCATTGATAGAGAACTGCTTAACAAAGTACTACAGGAACTAGAGCGAGACAAAAAAACCCGCAGACTCCTAGAAACCTTGACCAACACCCTTTCCAAAGTTAAATTTAGAGGCGAGATCTCAGAAAGCTTCGAAAGAAAAACTGGAGTGAGACAAGGAGATGGACTTTCCCCACTTCTCTTCAACTGTGTTCTTGAAAAGGTTATGAGAGAATGGCGCAAGGAACTAATCAACTTTGGTATACAGAGTGGTATCTACCTGGGATGTAAGAAGGATGAACTGGTTGTAAATTACCTGGCTTTTGTAGATGACATGGCAGTGATTGCCGATTCTCTTGAGATGGCAACAATATAGGTAAAGTACCTAAGAAAACAGTCTGCCAAAGTGGGTTTTGAAATGTCGCTGGAGAAAAGAGAATTTTTCACCAACATCAAAGAAGCAAACAGAGAGATGTTACTAGAGCAGGGAAACATCAAGAGGACTCAGAAATTTAAGTATCTCGGCGAATGGATTAAACCCAACTTATCAGAAAGAGCATCATTGTCCATGAGATTCAACAAGTTAGAAATATCCTATCGACTGACTAAAAACACCTACAGCAAGAAATGCCTGTCACGCAACCTGAAACTTAAGCACTACACATCAGTTTTACGACCAGAAGCCCTGTAAGTCATGGAGTGTTTTTCCTTGAACCAAAGAGGTCTGATAGAGAAATTTTAAATCAGAGAGAGGAGAATCCTCAGGAAGATCCTAGGCCCGGTAAAGGAAGATGGGGAATTCCGAAGACGACAGAACTCTGAGCTCTACGAACATATTGAGAGGCTCTCTAACTGTGCAAAGAAAAGAAGGGTAGCTTTCTTTGGTCACGTTGCAAGATTGCCTCCAAACCGACTAACCAACCCTCTGTTCACCTTCTGGCAAAACAAGAAGGTACCGTACCACTTGGTTGACAGAAACCGAGAAGGATATTAAAGAACTGGGATAACAGATCTCCAAAACAGACAGTCTGTGAGACGCACCCTGAAGACACCCTGAGAATGCGGAGACGCACCGTGGATTTCAGCAAAAAACCCGAAAGAAAGGTACCCCCTGGACAGAAGAGAGAAAGGAGTTATACCGGCAGAAGATGCGACAATACTGGGTAAAGATCATAGCCCAACAGTTGAACAAGCGTGGTTCAAAGTAGGCCTATTCGAAACAAGAAGAAGAAATTAATTGATGCACACACATTTTCTAGAAATAACTCAAGAATGTATCAAAGCAAATTAAGAGATACTAGCAATGAATTGTCTGATGCAGATTAATAAAAAAAGTGCTTTTGATTGACAAGGGATTGTTCGTTAACACTTAACATTAACTTACTTATTAACTAACTTAACTTAACAGTTAAGACCCACGTTAACATTTACTTTTTAACAGCGACCATTAACGTGTTTAAAAATAACATAAGAGTTACAGAAAAGTTCCGTTCATCTGTCAGTCGTTTTCTGGTTCCTCTTGTGCGATTTTATATTGTTTAAAACTGAACCTACCGACATCGCCGTTAAGTTTAATTAATGCTTAAATTAAATTTGCACCGCTTAAAATATTGAAAAAATAATGCCACACACAGAGTTACAATTGCTACAAACAGTAAGCCAAACACTGTGCTAGTGTATGGTTTGCTTATGCAATGAAATATAAAATGTTAATAGCAGTTTATGATACAAGTGTGTGAAGTTTAAACCGCAGGGAGTGCACAAAAGCCTCTCAGAAACGTGTATCATATATTATGTTAACTACGCAGCATGTTAAAATATTGTTGAATCTACAAAAACATTATTGTTTCTTATCTATAATATTGAAAAATTTAAATTTTGACAGAAAAAAATACTTCAAATCACTGACGCAAAAGATTATGCTGGCTCCAGACTCTCGCGAAGTAGCACGGAGTTGGGCGAGGAACGAGAGTGTGGTCAGGTTACTCGCCTCGCCTTGTGCTTCCTCGCCTTGCCTTGGCTAACTTCTGTCCGCTCCAGACTCGCGAAGTAGCACGGAGTTAATAGCCACAATTAATACAGAGGAACTAAGTATAAAATAGCAATTTTTTTTTTAATTAATTTTATTTTTATTAAAAATATAAAATTATATGTACTTTATGAAAGATAAGTTAGATATTACTCATTAGAATCAAAATAATCACGAAAAGTATCCCCTATCTTCACACATGGTGGACTTGTTCGTCGTCCCATTCCTGGTAAACTTCTTATAGCACAGCTATCAACTACCTCTTGTCTCCATGAGCCACTTTCGACCAGTATACCATTGTCATCATAAATATCTGTCGTAATAGGGGGGTGGGTGGTGGGGGTAAATATTTCTAGAAGTAGAACTATTTCTTAAAAAATTGTGTAGCAGCACACAAGTGTTTTCCAGGATAAGGTTTCATTAAATGTGTACCTAATGCGAAAGCACCGTCGCCTAGAAAAACGTATGGAACATTTGGACCGTTAGTACCTGGCAGAGGACGAGGTAGGGAAATTCAGATCTTCTGCAATTATTTTTTTCCATAGCAAAGAATTTCTGAAAACACCACCGTCACCTATTCTTCGTTTTGCCCCAATATCAGCAAAAATAAAGCGGTAGTCACTGTCGACCAAAGCAAGAAGAACAATACTAAAACATCGCTTGTAATTGTAGTAATCTGATCCTGATTTACGTGGACATTGTACTTGTACATGTTTTCCATCTATTCCGCCGACTGCATGTGGGAAGGTGGGAACTTGCGTTGAAATCCCGTTTCTAGGTCCAACCATTGCTCCGCTGTTAACGGTAGCCGAAACATAGTTATAAATTGCATTAATAAGTAGTTCAATACTTTGTCTGTCCATCCATTCCCTTAAAAAGTAAATAAAATATAATTACCTTTTGATTTAATAATCTTTTAATCCTATAAAAAAAGTTACGTTATAGCGTATGTACCTTACCTTGTTCTATTTCTATGTATAGGCAAAATCCACCATCTCTTCTTTCTGCACGGTTTATTAATTTTTTTCTTCAAAAATATAGTAACATAATTATAATAATTAAAAGCACAATTAGCTGCAGCTGCAGCTACTAACTGTTCGGTGTCGGTCATGGCACTGAGGTCCTCGCGAAGTAAGGCGAGAGTGTGGATGCGTACTCCGTGTAGTTCCTCGCCTCGCACAACTTCGGCGAGGATCCTCGCCGAAGTTACTCCGCGAGAGTCTGGAGCAGGCCTTAGCACGTTCAACGCCTCCGTGGCAAACATTGATAACTAGTAAAAACGCACAGTGACGGGAACACTATTTGGTCGATGTAATCTACGTAAACCTAGATTTAATCTAAATTATGTTATGGTTAGGTACAGTTATATTAGAGCCCGATAAATCCAGACCGAGAGGCCGAGATTCTTCTTGATTTAAAATAAGAAAAATGATTTCAATTTTAATATACATCCGAAAATTTTCACTATGTCTATGCTTTTTGTTTAGTTACACGAGTTGTTGCCATAGTAACTACAAACAGAAATCGTTTAATAATGTCTTTTTGAAAAAGTTGGTATTTTTTAATTGTTTTCCATAATATATTGCACCTTGTGCTTTGTCTTTTTCGATTGTCGGTAGAATAATATTCTGTCGTAATCTTCCTAAAACACACCCGCTGGTAAATTCTTAGTTTTGCTTTATTCGAGTTTTTGGTGATCATAAAATATGAAAAATAGAATGTTTGGTAATCTGCGCGAGGATTACTCTATCGACACTATCGACGGTTCATGATAGGCAATATCCGGCATCATAAATTTTGGAAAATGCGCGGCGGTTAAAAAATTGGTGTTATAGAGATAATTTTGTATGTAAAATTTTACCATTGTACAAATTTTTACTACGAGGTATGGAAAAATTCGAGTTAAGGAAAATTCGAGTTATGGAAGTTAATTTATATGTAAAATGCTATCTAAACGTATGAATTTCTAAAAATATTCGAGTTATATAAAAATTGGAGTTCGAGTTATGGATGTTCGACTGTATTTATATATATATATATATGTATATATATATATATATATATATATATATATATATATATATATATATATATATATATATAAATATATATATATATATATATATATATATATATATATATATATATATTTATATATATATATATATATATATGATACAAAATTATTGCTCGTAAAAATTATGTAAAAATTATGTATTTTAAGTGGTGTGGGGTTATAGGGAGATAGGTTTATGGCGAGGGACAGAGGGTTAACATTGGATTGGTGTTAGTGAGAAGAAAAAATTGTGTAAAAACGATGTGAAAAAATGAATTGGTTTTTATTTCGAAATGTCAAATTAATTTATTTTTCTTTTTATTTGTGGGATTTAAAAATATATATATAGTAATATAATAATATGTGGGATTCTATATAGAGGAGTAACAACCTCGTTAAAAAACCTGGGTCCATCTGGCTCCGGATGGTAGCACCCTGTAAGGGCCCCTGCCTAGGGTTACTAGGTGAAAAATGGTCAACGGTCTTGCCAGCGGAAGAGGATTCTTAAATTCCCAACGCTGGATGGAGCGGAAGAGCCGGGTGGTTACACCAATAAAAATCCGCTTTGTGTCTGTCTTAGATTAAGCGACAAAGTGGTCAGCGTCTGTTCACCAGTGGTGCGGCTGTCATAACATCTTCTTGATCTCAACAATCAAGTCGTAACCTTGTGATCTTCTTCGTGTTGATCACCTCATCTTTAACTTCAACTTGAAACAAACATGATGATAACAGAAGGTACAATTCCATTACCCCGGGCATCAGTCAATACACTGATTACTCCTGGTCGTCGGATTCCGTGGGACCAGGAGCGTCATGTTGAGAAGGATCGGAGCTTCTCGAATCTTCTACGCGCTAAGCGTAAGTACTTTATTGGTACGCTCAACTCGAACATTCTTCTAAAAGTTGGTAAAATGAAACAGCTTGTAAACACAATGGACAAATTTAATATCAAAATCCTTGCAATTCAAGAAACTCGTTTCCTTGATGAATACCACTTTGACACGGATGATTATCGAATATACAAAGGGAAACCCTCTATAAAAATTAGGACGGGCCCCAGGCAATTTGGTACAGCGTTTGCCATCCACAAATCAATAGTGCACTCACTCATTGACTTTACGTCTACATCGGAACGCATCTCCACTCTATCACTGAAATCGGCGAACAAAGCGTATACTCTCATCAACGCACACGCTCCCACAAACGACTATAATAAGAAAGATTCTAAAACATTGGATACCTTCTGGGAACAGTTAGAAGAGGTCACCAACCAAATTCCACCACGTCAAGATTCTGTTAGGCGATTTTAACGCCCAGTTGGGTATAGAGAAACAATTTAGGAAAACAACAGGTATTCACACAGCACATAAAAGAACAAATAAAAATGGTGAAAGACTAATAACTTTTTGTGAAAATTTCCAACTTAAAATCATGTCATCACAATTTAGAAAACCCAGACAAAAGCTTTGCACGTGGAAGGCACCCAACATCAATATGGGTGAATTTCAAATCGACCATGTTGCCATCTCTCATACAAAGCAAAAGGAGGTCCTTAATGTAAAAACAAGGAAAGGTTTCTTCGATTCTGATCACTACTTGTTACAAATTAAAATTAAACTCCAACCCAACAGGAGAAGACCACGACAACCACGAATTTTTAAGCCTGACCCTGTATATTTAAAAATAAACAGGGACAGTATTTTGCAAGGAATCAACGAAACAAACTCGTTAAACTGGACAGAATTATCGGATGTTCTCAGGAACGCTATGAGGATAGGCCAACCCCCACGTAAACGTAAGCACAGATGGTGGAACAGTATATGCGGCCAAGCAATAGAAGACAGACTTAACGCTTGGAAAAAATTTCATAGCAACAAAACGCCAGACAAATGGCAGGAGTTCCTGTTCATTCGGAAACAATTATCAAAACTAATTAGAAAAGAAAGACGTAGCTATGAAAAAACAAGACTGGAGGAAATAGAATAAGAATTTACAAAGAATAATACTAGGAGTTTTTACAGATTTTTTAAAGAGAACCTGACGGGATATCGACCATCCAGCCTATGCTTTCGTCGATCTGATGGTTCAATAGAGACAAACACCAATGCGAATTGTCAAATTTTAGCTGAGTACTTCAACAATCTTCTCAACTGTGACCCCCCAATCCAGCAAGTTTATTTTTGAACAATCTGAATCCTATCCAGATTCCGTGCCGCCTTCCTTCCAGGAGATAACTGACATCATTCATTCATTGAAAAACGACAAAGCCCCTGGGGAAGATGGAATCATTGCCGAGTTATGGAAACTGGCTGACGACAACCTCATTCACAGAATACACACTATAATATGTGATATTTGGGTGACCGAACAAATCCCCCCAGAATGGAAATGTGCACTTATACACCCGCTTCATAAAAAAGGTGATAAAATGGACCCGAACAATTATAGAGGCATTTCACTTCTACCAGTAACGTACAAAATTCTTTCGAAAGCTCTTTTGAATAGACTTGAACCATAAGTAGACCCACAGATAGGAGAATATCAGGCAGGTTTTCGTAAAGGGCGCTCATGCACCGAACAAATTTGGAATCTGAAGACAATCTTACAAATACGATCTTGTAGAAACACCGTGGTTACCTTTGTTGATTTCAAAAAAGCCTACGACTCCGTCGACAGACCAACTCTCTTCAGCATTCTGGAGGAATTCAAAGTTGACAGTAAAACCAGGGCATTAATTCAACAAATTCTCATTAATACTAAATCAAAGGTTAAGTTTGGTGGAGCAATTTCTCAACCTTTTGAAATACATACGGGTGTTCGACAGGGAGATGGACTTTCACCCATCCTTTTTAATATGGTCCTGGAAAAAATAATCAGAACTTGGGAAAAAGAGATTGAGGGAATACACATTGGTAAGAGAAGAGATTATAGAGCTAATATCAAATGTTTGGCGTTTGCTGATGATCTTGCAATAATATCGAATACCAGAGAAGAAGCAAAGCATGCACTTGAAAAATTACACGAAATTTCACAAAAGGCTGGTCTCCTGATATCTTATGAAAAAACACAGTATATAGAACGATCCCCGTCCGACAATCTACCCATCAAGACACAATATGGTTCTGTATCCAGAGTTTCCCAGTTTAAATACTTAGGAGAAATCATCCAACCGTCCGGCCTAAATATAATAGCAAATCAAGAACGAGTAAAAAAAATTACAGAGAGCCTACCGACTTACTTGGAATCATTATAACAAAAAATCAATATCTCTTAATGCAAAATTACAACACTACAAAACAGTCGTTCTTCCTGAAGCACTTTATGCCGCAGAAACAACATTAATTCATGGTCACTCAAAAATCAAAGAAATAGAGAAACAAGAACGTAAAATTCTCCGAAAAATTTTTGGGCCGGTGAATAAAGAGGGAATATGGATAAGAGACCATCGTCAGAAATATATAAAACCGTAGAACCTATCACTGACACTTTCAGAAAGAGACGAGCTAAATTTTTTGGTCACATATACAGAATGGACCAGAACAGAATTACGAAACAAATTTTCAAAATTACCTTTAACAGTAAAAATAGGTCCAAATGGATACAGGAAACTGAAGAAGACCTCAAGCAGCTAAACATCACGATACACGACATGAATGATCGGGTTAAATTTAGAAACACCATAATGCACCATAAATTTGATAAAGAACTGCTCCCAAAGATACCAGGAAAAAAGTGGACGAAAGAACGGAAGAAAAAACATAGTGCACGAATGAAGAGGATTTGGGAAGAACGTCGCCGCATGACTGAGTTGACATAATTTTGTTCAAGTTTACACGCTCTCTTTAAAGGGATTTACGATAGTAATAATAATATATATATATATATATATATTTATATATATATATATATATATATATATATATATATATATATATATATATATATATATATATATATATTGCAGACATACTTTCAAATCTCGAATTTTCCTAAACTTGAATATTTCCATAACTCGCAGTAAAAAATTGTACAATGATAAAATTTTACATAGAAAATAATCTCTATAACTCCAATTTTTTAACCGTTGCGTACTTTCCAAAATTTATGGTGCCGGATATTGCTTATCATAAAATGTATCCTATTTGTTTGGTAAAGGTGCTATATATTAATGAAATTTTAGAGTTTAAACTCATTCTTTCTTCTTACCTCTGCAGTTGCAATTACAAATACGAGTGGCCAGAGAAGAAAACTCGATACGATGTCGTTATCTGACAAAGTGAGCTTGATAAGTAAAGTTGACAAAGGTATTAAAAACAAAAAAGTGAAGACTTGACTTGACTGCTGAAGACTTTCATCAGATCGCAAACGTTTTAAAAAGTGTGCCTACGAAGACAAAGACAAAGCTACTTTGGAATGGTATAAAATTGCGCGGGATAAAAATGTGCCTATGCGTGGACCACTTTTTAGAGAAAAGGCTCTTTATTTTGCTGAGAGTCTGGGACACTGGGAAAATAACCGACATCGATATTCATCAAGCAACCATAAAATATTCTTTCAGAAAGGCTGGCTTTAAAAAACAAGGCGAAACAATCTGCAGTGAAGAAGATGTGTTACTCTTCTGTCAGAATTGGAGTCCGCGTATGACACATATAATCCGCATAACGTGGATAATACAGGGTCTATTAATGATTATTTATCTGTAGATGAAGATATGGACTAGAATGCAAAACGCAAAGATGAAGATGTCTTATCTAGCAACGAAACTGCCAATTCTACCTACGAACAAATTAATGCGTAATTATTTAAATAAGTGTAGCGAATATCTGTGTTCTAAAGACAATCTTCCAGACGATGTGTATTGCGCATTATCTACTTTGGAAAACTTTATAGATCGAGAACTTTTTAATGGAAAACACAAAAATATGACTGACTTTTTCAAGAAATAATATATTAATTATATTATTTTTAATTATTTATAATTTTATAACATTATATTAATAATGTATATTTCTTTTTTGTTTTTTGTTTATAAATACATACATATGTACACATTTACTTTGAATTGTGTTTGAATTATAAATTGTGTAAAGTGAAGTTAGTATGTAGCTCTGTAGTTATGTATTTCTCTAACTCGAATTTTCTATAACTCCAATTTTTTTTCGTGAACTATGGTACTTCGACTTAGGAAGTTCGACTGTATATATATATATATATATATATATATAATAGTAATATGAAGATAATAGTTTCTTATTATATTATAATAATTTTGTACATATTACAACTATATCGTCATGGAAACCGCAATATGTCGTATGTCATGTCAATGCATACATGAAAATTTTATTGCATCAATATGGTCAACTTGTTGAGCAGCACAACATACAAAATAGGTGCTATATCAGTAAACCAATCAGAACTTGAGTATGCCGACCTTGCAATAAGTTGATCTAACATCAGCTTGATATTTGATCACGACAAATAGTCGTATGTCACAGTCGGTGGTGAGTTTGATTTGTTTTCCTTTATTTTGGTCACTGCAAGATGTCCTATGTCACTTCGTATATCACTTAAACAAGAAAAGTCATTTGCTGAAAAAGAGGCTGACAAATTCAAAGCTAAAAATGGTGACGAAGTCAAATCTTACACTGTTGACTTACAAGCTGTGCTTCTGGCAACTCGTTTAAATGCAGCGGCGAATTATTACAAAACGAAATTAAAAGTCCACGATCAGGTATATTATCAGATCATCAGCATCAAAAGATATTTCGTGCTATGTTTCTCACGAAGGAAACGGTGGGTTGGATAGCGATGTCTTTGCTTCTATAGCAACTAAATTTATCTCAAATGAATTAGCCCAGGCCCAGCCGATTAAAAAGAAGTAATTATATGGAGTGCCGGGTGCTGATATCAAAACAGAAATACAAAACTGTCTAATGCCCTGTTAGACTTAAGCATGAAGTACGGGTTAATTATTGAACAAAAGTATCTTGAGGTGGGCCACACCCATATGGAAGTAGACGGGTACCATTCCGCAATTGAAACAAAGCTTAAGCATCGAAAGCAAGTGTTCCTTCCTGCAGACTACATTTCAATTTTTCAGCACGACCTGACCAGCCATTTAAAACTTATTATCTGAACTACAACGACTTTGATGAGTTCAATTCTGATTACTATACAAGTATTCGGCCAGGGTATAAAGCAGGAGATCTCTGTGTTAATGACCTCGTGGCCCTCCAATATACTCCGAAGAAAGTAATTAATTATAAATCTGGATTTAGCGACGATTGGGCCCCATTACCGTATCGTCCACGACGTTCAATAAGCCTCAGCGAGATTAGGCCCAAGCTATATGACCGACCCTGCCCAATTGAAAAAAGCAAATTTGAACACCTACAAGAGCTAAACAACCTTATAACTAAAGATTACAGGAGCTTTTATGAAACCCTTCCACACAAAAATTCAACTAATTTAATAGTTTCAAAACTGTAATTTTCATTTTAGAAATAGGTTTTCACATTTTTTAAGATAGTTATTTTAAATACT
Organism: Phosphuga atrata; assembly: GCA_944588485.1. Classification (NCBI taxonomy): domain Eukaryota; kingdom Metazoa; phylum Arthropoda; class Insecta; order Coleoptera; family Silphidae; genus Phosphuga; species Phosphuga atrata. The sequence continues at coordinate 8,377,806 of OX155909.1, forward strand.
TTTAATTATTTTGGCTTTTTAAACTATTTTTAGTAGTAATAAGGACATTTTTAGAATGTTTTTGTTTTGTTTACCTCACAAAAAGTAAGTAAATTTAATTTGAAGCTATTAAATTTACTTACTTTTTGTGAGGTAAACAAAACAAAAACATTCTAAAAATGGCCTTATTACTACTAAAAATAGTTAACCCACACTTGAAAATGACCGTCAAACGTCGAAACTTAAGTCGTGATATGTGTAGAAATTTATATTACTGTGAATAACAAGTTGTTTAACATTTTTACATAGTCTAAGTGTGGTAAAAACATAGTGAATTTTTCAATTCAATGTAAGTATGAATTACCACGTAGTAACTGTCATAACCATCCTATTCATTACTATTTTAAATATATTTTATAATTTTGGCTTTTTAAACTATATTTACGAATAGTAAAGATATTTTAGCAAGTTTTTATTTTGTTTGCTTCATACATACCTACCATTCACTTTTAGAACAACTGAAAAAAAGTCGTATGTCAACAAAAATTGAATAAAAATTGTATGCAAATGGACGTATGTCAACGTAAATCATATATAGCAATAAATTAAAAATATATATATATACGACATTATAATTCTAAGGTAAAACAAATAATGTTTAAGTATTTAAAAAATAAATTGGAAACATAATGACCTGTTGAAACAGTTTTTTGTCCCTCCTGAAAAATTTGGTTTTTGGACATACGATAAATTGCGGTTTCGATGACGTGTTATATATATATATATATATAATATGGCGATATTTTTCGCCAAAATGATATTTAAATTAAATGTATATACAGGAGTCAATCATCTTTGATAAATGATAATTCAATCCGTCTGTATTTACTCTGACGCCAAATTGTATTTCATGCTCTGCACATAAACATTACTCATAATTTTCCTTGAATAAAATGGAAATAATTATTGGATTTGTTTATTTGTTGACAGGAAAAGATTATGTTATGTTATTTTCAGTCCCTAACAAATATATCCTGTCAACAAATAAATCAATCAAGTAACTATTATTAAAAGTTTTGCTGAAAATTATGATTAAAAAATATGTATTTTTTGTAAAAATGTGTGTACTCTATTTCTTATCTTCTCTTTCCCGTTTCCTAATATTACAAAAAGTTTAATCAAAAGTTCTTATCAAGGTTTTCCACATCCTGTTAATTACAAATTATTAAAGATTTACTAATTGAATGACAAAAAAAAAAAATTAACACATTTCTTCTTATTAAATTGATGTACGTGCGGGCTTAAGCGCAAGACGCATCTTGCGCTTAAACCCCCTAGTTCACCGAAACGTCGAGAATCCGGTTTTCCTCACAACAAACCCTCAGCATCTACGCGGAATCCTCGACATATATATATATATATATATATATATATATATATATACGTATATATATATATATATATATATATATATATATATATAAATATATATATATATATATATATATATATATATATATATATATATATATATATATATATATATATATATATATATATATATATATATATATATATATATATATATATATATATATTTATATATATGTTGTATTTGAGGTTTTCGCGGATAGATAGATACCTGTGTTGTATTGTTTTCTCGGGGATTCCGCGTTGATGCTGAGGGTTGGCTCTGAAAAGAACCGGATTCTCGACGTTTCGGCGAACTAACAATCGCCATTCTCAAGAGATATATGCGAGCATATCTTATTTTACAAAATAGACCTAGTTCAAATAATGGGCGCTTGGCGGCGCCTGCTGAATCTGCGCGCGGAATTAAAAAAAAAAGTTGAAATAATTTAATTCTAACAATAGTAAATTCTTGAATTTTAAAGTATTTTCTAGAAAGTTTTAACTTAAGAAATATTTTTTATTGTTGGGAGTAATTGTCGATTTGGGTGGAATAGTTGTTAAAAAGAAATTTATATTCATATAAGAATTTTATTATATATTTTTCTGGTATTGATAACTATAAAAAAATTCATAAATACCCAAAATTATAAGAAAATATAATTTTACAAAACGTTCTGCGTTAGCGTTACCCGGGGTATACCGCGTGGAGGTGCTGATACGATTTTTTATGTATTTTGCATTACTGAGAAAGCAACTGTCAACTAAAAATGAAAGTAATATAATATTGTAATTACGATTGATCCATCCTTAAACAGGAAATACAATAGATTTACAATATATAAATTAATAATACTTAAATAAATTACAAAACATAGCTAAATACAGAATACTTAAATAAATTACAAAACATAGCTAATTACATAATACTTGTAGATTGTAGATTGTAGATATGGTGGTGACGACTTGTAATGCGACCTTTATAGATCTATTGTACCCCACCCTCCTCCTCCAAGTGTTGGTGTACTTACCCATTTAGAGCGCCTCCTCTAATCCTGATTCCTTTAGGAATCTCAGGATCTGGGTGGGATTCAAGGCCTGCAGCTCCTCTGTGTTCAAGCAGTGAGCCCCAAGGTACATCTGTCTCTTGCGGAGTAATGCTCCGCAGTCTTTGAACAGATGTATGGGGGTTTCCTCTGCTGAGCCACAGAATCTGCATCCATCATCCTCCTCTAGACCTAGGGCCTTGAGATGTTTCCTAAGTCTGCAGTGTCCCGTCAGGGCTCCTGTCAGAATTCTGAGCTTGTTCCTGCTTAGTTTCAGGCAAGCTTTAGTTCTCTTCTGGTTAAAAGATCCCAGCATCACTTTGGATTGCCTTAGCCCTGGAAGTTCTTCCCAGGTTTTCATCCATTTTCCTCTTATTTCTTCATCTAAACTTTTGCGGATGGTGTTCACGCTCATACCGCAAAAGGGTTCCGGACCTATAAAGGGGCTACTGGATCCCTTGTTTGCTAGGTGATCGGCTTCTTCGTTTCCGTCTATACCAGTATGTCCTGGTACCCAGTATAGCGTTACTTTATTATCCCTGCCAAGCTTGTTCAGCTTCCCCACACAGTCCCATACCAGTTTGGATCTGATGGTGTATGAGCTAATGGCCTTAATGGCTGCTTGGCTATCTGACAGGATAGCAATTCGTTTTTTGCGGTAATACCTGTCGAGGTTAAACTGTGCACATCTTTCGATTGCGTGTACCTCTGCTTGGAAGATACTTGGGGATGTTCCCATGGATTCGGAGTATCTGGTACGAGGTCCAAACACTCCTGCACCAGTGCCTTCCTTTGTCTTCGAACCATCTGTATACCACTTGATGGCATTTTGCTCTATGTGGTATGTTGAGGATTCGTCGCTCCAATCGGCTTTACTACTACACATTGCTGTGTAGTTTTTCTCGAAGTGGTATTTGCATACCATTTCGTCTTTTGGTACTTCCAGCCAGGGCATCTTGGCAGCGAGGCTGTTTCGGTCTCTGCTCCCGATTATTTTGCCTCTGCCCATTCCTTCCTTGCTGAACCTTACGATCGCCGATCTGGCGGCGCTCTCCACCACAAGGTGCAGCGGAGTCAGATCCAGCAGCAGCTCCAATGCTGCTGTCGGACACGACCCCATCGCCCCCGTGATGCAGACACACGCCAGTCTTTGAATCTTCTCAAGCTGTTTCCTCATAGAGGCCAGCTTGATTCTACTTCCCCACGCAACCGCCCCATAAGTGATTGCAGGTCTCACTATCATGGTGTACATCCATCGCAGGATAGTGGGGTTACAACCCCACGTTTTTCCTGCCAGATTTCTGCACACCATTAGGGCGCGTTTGGCTTTACCTACCACTGCCTCAGCGTGTCTATTCCATAGGAGTTTGCTATCTAGTGTGATACCCAGATACCTTATCTCCTGTTGGTATTCTACTGCCTTCCCATCTATGAGTATGGGATGCAGGCAGTTTAGTTTTCTCCTTCTAGTAAATGGTATCACCGTGGTTTTGCTCGGGTTGAGTCTCAATCCCACTGTTTGACACCATCTACTAGTTACTTTGAGGCCTCTCTGAACAATTTCACAGAGCGTTCCCTCAAATTTTCCTCTGGCCATTATGACTATGTCATCGGCGTAACCTTGACATTTGATGTCTAGGTCGTTTAGCCTAACCAGTAGTTCATCAACTACCAGGCTCCACATTAGCGGTGATAGTACACCTCCCTGTGGGCACCCTCGAGTTGTGGAGATCTAAATGGTGTCTTTTCCCACTTGTGTCTCCGCCGTTCTAGTTCTCAGCATTTCTCCCATCCACTTTGAGATAGTGCTGTCGATATTCCTTCTTTCGAGGGCCGCCCTGACAGCCTCGTGTGAGGTGTTGTCAAAAGCTCCCTCTATATCCAAGAAGGCACATATAGCTACTTCCTTTATCTCTAGTGCTGCTTCTATTTCGTTTGTCAGCTGATACAGGGCGGTTTCTGTGGATTTCCCTGCTCTGTAAGCATGCTGACTCCTGTGTAGTGGTGTACCTACCAGCACTATAGTCCTAAGGTAATTATCAATCACCTTCTCCATTGTCTTTAACATAAAAGATGTTAGACTAATGGGTCTAAATGACTTCGGTTGAGTGGTGTCTTTCTTCCCCACCTTCGGTATAAATACCACCTTAGCCCTTCTCCATAGCTCCGGTATATATCCGAGCGCTAAGCTAATTCTAAAGATATTTAGAAGATACGGCATTGGTTCTCTCTCTCCCTTTTGTAGGAAGGCAGGAACTAGTCCGTCCACACCTGGGGCCTTAAAAGGCTGGAAAGTGCCGATAGCCTATCTGATTCGGTTTTCCGTACAGATGGACGCTGCCCTCTTCCAGTCGGCCCGACTTGGTTTCCGTGGTTGCATCAAGCCCTTGGTCTCCCTGTATCCTCTACATCCCGGAAAATGGGTTTCTAGTAGGAGGAGAGCTCTTTGCTCTTCATCCTCCGTGAAGGTCCCATCCGGTTTCTTGAGAGTGGTTGTCATTTCCACTCTATCCTTCGCTAGTGCTTTGTGCAGTCTAGCTGCCACCGGCGTGGATTCTATGTTTTCACAGAAGGTCCTAAAGTTATCCTTTTTTGCCCTTCTGATCTCTTTGTTGTAGGTGGTAAGCACCTCAGAGTATTCTAGCCAATTTCCGTATTGCTTGGCTTTGTTGAAAAGCCTACGTACTTTTGCTCTTAATGTAGACAAATTTTTGTTCCACCATTTTTCGTCCTTATGCTCCTTCACGGTTTTTACCGGGCAGCTGGATTCAAATGCCGTGGTGATTGCTACATTTATTTCTCCTACAGCCTGCTCCAGCACGGTGTAGTGTTTGATACTACCCCGCACTGTCACCTGCTCTAGGTTTTCTTTTAGTTGGGAACTAAACATAGGCCACACAGTTTGTCTGGGGTTTCGAATGGGGGTGTTTTCCTCACTCGCTCCTTCCAGCTCAAACTCTATGATCCTATGATCTGACATTGAGGGCTCACTTGAAACCCTCCACTTTTTAATTAGTTTACTTACGTTAGCGCTACCTACCGTAATATCCAGTACCTCATTTCTGACTTTAGTGACAAATGTTGGTGTGTTCCCAACGTTGTACACAACTAAGTTCTCTTTAATGAGGTATTCTAAAAGATACTCACCCCTCTTATTAGTGTCCGTGCTGCCCCACATCTCATTGTGTGCGTTCGCGTCACATCCCAGGATGAGTGGCAGCCTTCTCCTAATACAGTGTTCCACCAGCTTTTGTACTTCAATGGGTGGTATGCTGTTACCATCGCCAGGGAAGTATGCTGATGCGATCACTACTTCGCGGTGGAGACCCTCGATCTTGATGAGGGCCTGAATCGGTACTAAATCCCGCGTTAAAAATTCTGAAAGACATAAGTAATTTATGCCATTTCTTACCATAATGCAAGTTCTAGGGGAGACCTCACGGCTGTCCCATACCAACTTACATTCCCTGTTGCTAAGGCCTCTGATCTTACCTCCGTAGGTCCAGGGTTCTTGAAGCAGCACTAGCCCTAGGTGCTGCTTGGTGAACATCCTAGCCATCACAGCTGAAGCTGCTTTGGCATGATGGATGTTCACTTGGGCTATTTTGGTGCGCCTGCTGGTCATTCTTGTTTTGTGACAGGAGGCGGCAAGTCCTCCTCTGTCCCTACAAGAACATCTACCTCTGCCTCTGTAGACATGGCTGGACTGCTCATGTCTACGAGTGTGAGGTCAAGGTCGTCTTTCCGGGAATCCGGGCTGACTTCCTTGTTCTCTGTGTCGGTTAGATCCCGTACACATGGATTATTTTTAATTTTGGAATTCATATAAATCCCACGAGTCGCCAGGGAACTAAAGGTCCACCACATCAGAGCCCCGCTTGATAGTGGTAAGGCTGGATACCCTCTGAGGTCGCCAGGTATCAGAGGGGCTCCGTAAGCGATGGCCGGTTGCCCTTGGCCATCAACCAGTCCCTTTGGCACGGGTCGCATGACACCTTGGGATTAAGTTCTTGGTTGTTCGCCCTCCGCCGAACGCCCCGACCGGAGTTGTTCCCGTCGTGACGTCCAACGGTATGTTGCGAAACTAAGCCCTCTCACCGCGACAAGGTGACTTCCACGTGAGGTTACATAATACTTAAATAAATTACAATACATTACATATCTATTATTCTTCTCTTGCTACAAATTTTGAAGCTTGTACAGTTTCAGAATCTACCTCCAACCTCAGTAAACTCATGTCCAACCAACACATGTAAGGGTTAAATGAATAATTGACAAAATTAGATAAGAGAGCTGCTTACCAGCATTTCATTTTTTATTGGGAAAGTATGTCTGCTTCTCTATTTTTCTCTTCTTGCATACTTCATTGTTCTTCTCTGTTTCTAAATTATTCATAAAAGCCTTACACATGTTTTCAAACTTATCAAATGATACCCCGTCTAAGGTCTTCATCGCACACATTAGATTTTCTTCTGCCATCTGTAAAAAATTTAAATTTATTATGAAAAAAATTACAGATTTTGTGTATAGTTTATTCAACACACCTGTCTCCTTCTTTCGCTACCGATAGATGTGCTTGGTTCATTATTTTTCTCTTCTAAAAACTGGCATAGTTCCTCTCAGTACCTAATTTTACTTGTTGTGGGTTCATTCACGTATAACATTCCTTCTGAGTCTTCCTTATTCCATTCTTCAATTTTTAAAGCTGTAGCCACCATATCATCTGCATGTCGTTTGTTATCAATGTCAAATTTCTTCATTAAATAGTCTAGATCCCCTCTTCTAATTTTTATTCGCTTATCTTCAAGGTCCTTCGTTTTCCTTACATCATGTAGTATCCTGTCTGTTGAAACTCCAGCCTGTAATTGATCATTGCCTGTTCCAACTCATTGCCTCATTGCCTGTACTATCATTGCCTGTTCCTGTTTCGTCAACCTCTTTGGCCTCAATTCATCTGTATGTCCAACATGTGTTTCCACAAATTTCTAAAAAACTAGTTTTGGGAACATTTTATTCAAAATTACCATTTTCAAAGATCTTTACAATTATCCTTTGCCTTCTCGGCCCTTTTGGTACAATGGCTTTTAAATCCTAAATTAACATATTTGAATTATTTTTAATGATCATCATAACATTATAATATAACATTGTAATATACATCTATGTTGCCATTTTGGTTTTTTCTGTAGCTACTATATAATCAACTTCTCTATTTTCCTTTGATCTCCATGTTTCAAATTCCACAATGTTCGTAAAACTTAAATCAAATTGTTTAATGGTTACACCATGTACATCTGTTAAATGCTTAATCAGGATAACATGGTTTTGTAGAGCTTCTTTTTTTCTTCCGGACATAACGAGCAACGAATGTGTTGTGGCATATTTTTTTCCGGTTTCTTATTATGGATATTCTTCAAATATTTATTCCTTACATAAACATTCCCAAATGCCTTCCCGAATAGATCACAGATCGCTTTACTGACACTAAAATATGAAAGTATAATCTCCAAACAACATTTTCATCCATGCTCGATGTAACACTAATAAAAGTAATAACCTAAAATTGAATTAAAAAAAAAATGTGTATTTATAATCTATATATATATATATATATATATATATATATATATATATATATATATATATATATATATATATATACATATATACATATATAAATATATATATATATATATATATATATATATATATATATATAAATACCATAGTATATTTTCAACCAAGAAAATATATATACGTTTAATGAGGGTATAGTCAAAGCTTAGGTCGGTAAAAAGAAACTCTTTGTTATATAATCGAGCTTTCGGGAACGCTTATTCCCTTTCTCAACACATCTAAAAATAATTTATTTGTTAGTACACCTACATGTTATTTAAGATGGCTTGTAAACTGCTTACCAACGTGTACACCTGTAGGTGTACTAACAAATAAATTATTTTTAGATGTCTTGAGAAAGGGAATAAGCATTCCCGAAAGCTCGATTATATAACAAAGAGTTTCTTTTTACCGACCTAAGCTTTGACTACACCCTCATTAAACGTGTATATATTTTCTTGGTTGAAAATATACTATGGTATTTGTTTAATTATCTAGTCATTAATAAAACTATCTTCGCATATATATATATATATATATATATATATATATATATATATATATATATATGTATATATAGGTAGCAATAAGAACTGCTAATTCGTAATGACACTCAAATAATTCAGTTGGAACGTAAAACAGTAAATACTGTAAATACTAAATATAATGCAGCAATGTCTATTGGACAGTTTCACCACACAAAGAAAGTAACGGAAACAGCACAAAGCGCGCGTAAACTGCGGATTCAGCAGGCGCCGCCAAGCGCCCATTATTTGAACTAGGTCTAGTTTGTAAAATAAGATATGCTATATATGCGTCCATGCGGGTCAAAAAACCTATGTTTCCTTTTTCTGGGAGGTTGCGCCCAACGCATTGCCTTCTGAACTGAAGTCGCAAGATCTGTCCAAGTGTCTGTTGGATGACTATTAATTTCTTCAATGATTTTGTCTTTGTTTATCCGCAAATATTCTGGATCAGGCTTGACTATTTTGTATTTTACTGTCTTTTTCTGTCTTGGAATTGGTCTAATCTTAACTTGTAACAAATAATGATCTGACTCGAAGAACCCTTTACGCGTTCTGACATTTAGTCTCAAAGAAACGCATACTAGTATGCGTCTAACCGTTGACCCGCACGGACGCATATATCTCTTGAGAATGGCGAATGTTAGTTCGCCGAAACGTCGAGAATCCGGTTCTTTTCAGAGCCAACCCTCAGCATCAACGCGGAATCCCCGAGAAAACAATACAACACAGGTATCTATCCGCGAAAACCTCAAATACAACATATATATATATATATATATATATATATATATATATATATATATATATATATATATATATATATATATATGCATACATAAGTAGGGAAAGATGATGCGTTCTAGACCCACCGCCACCACAGACATGCGCATGCGCGATGACCTTTGACTCCTAACCTTGACCCTGACCGCCAAACCTAACCTTGACCTTGGCACTTCCGGTTTCGACTTCCGGTTGCGACTTCCTGTTTCGACTTCCGGTTTCGACTTCCTGTTTCCGGTTTCGACTTCCGGCCGCCATTTTCGGAACTTCCAGATGTGCGGGAAAATTCAAAAAATTGACGCGAGGCGGGGAAATTCAAAATTAGATCCTGTTGAGACAAATGAGGTGTGAAGTTGGTTACATACATCAACGGGACTAAATACATGAGACTAGACCGACGAGGCTAGATCCCTGGGGGCTAAATACATGAGACTAGATAGACGCGACTAAATACATGAGACTAGATAGACGGGACTAGAAACATGGGGCTAGATACATGAGGCCAGACAGACGAAGCTAAATACATGAGACTAGATAGACAGACGGGGTTAGATACATGAGGCTAGGTACATAGGGCTAGATAGACGGAGCTAGATACATGAGACTAGTTAGAAAGAGACTAGAGAGACTGAACTAAAATATATAAGGGATTGTTTAATTCAACTAAAATATATGTAAAATTTCTTAAACTTGTCTGTGTTTTAGAACGTATTAATTATTTAATATAAATAAAAAAGTATTTCAGCAATTAGGTTTAATTTTGAGTGAGAAATGGAATATATTGTTTCTTTTTCAGTTTACGTAATCAGTTTAGTATTTGAACTTGAAGCTTTTAAATGTATGAGAATGAAATAACATCCAATAATTTTTATTACAACTTCCACGATAGAAAATGTTTATGTAACCACACGTCTAGATAGGACCGAGCGTCTAGCACTGATAACAATCCTGTTTCAACCTGTCTGAACCGGAACTACTACATCGACCGGATGTTTGATAGCAATAACAACTTCCTGTTATTGTTAAGTTTGTGGTTAATTTAATAAACACGATAAACATGTTTTTGATTTATCGGTTAGATGCAACTAGTCGTCTAGCGCTGATAACAATTTCTCGTCTCAACTTGTCTGGATCACGTGATACATATGAAGCATTTTGATTGGCTCATTCAAAATCCGTTTGGGTATAAATAGGAGACAAAATACTAATAATGAATTAGTTATATCAACACAATGTCAGTATCAACAGCACCCATGTCAGATTCGGGCATAAGTTCACCTACTTTCTTGGATGACTTACTACAAGATTTCAACGAAGAAATTAAAAGTGAATGTCTGCTCATAAACAAAGTTAGCTACCCAATATCCAAGACATTATCAGCTTCAACTGGATTCACCGCGGTTAGAGGCTATTACCCCTGTGTTCGTATATTCAACTCCCAAAGAATTTCCACATTAATTCCAATCGAATGGTTCGCATCAAAAATTGAATGGCATAAGGTGAATACGTTCTTTTCAACATCAGCGATTAAACCTCAAAGAGGATTTAAAAGGAAGTGCCCCAACTGCAACCCTTTGCTAGAAACTCAAAAGTCGGAAATATCATATACCGAAATAGTACCCGCTTGCGATAGCTTCACCATAACTTTTCACCCATCAGCTAAACGGAATAGAAGCAGATATATCACATTACAAAGCAGAGGGGTTCAATTCGATCTAGATCAAAAGGCAGTATGCAAGTTAGATGGTTTATTTAAATTAATTGATTATCGTTTGGAACGTTTGAAAACATTAAACTTTGCCGATTATTACAACGAGTGGCTGATGCATTTTATAAACCTACCAAAATATTGTGACATCGCATCAACGCTTGAAAACCTGCTACAAACATCTTCAGCTAGCCAGCAGTTTGAAAGCGTAGAATATATGTATGAGATATTAGCGTACAACAAATGCAAATTATTTAAAGATATAGAATCAATCCAACAGTGTAATGGTTAAGATCACCGACGATGCAGTAGAACAGTTAGTACAAAGTAATGCACGATTGGAACAACACATTAAAAAAAATTCAACGATTAAAATTAACAATTAAAAGATAATTATATGATGTTAGATGTTAAAGATGTTAAAAAGTGCTATCAACTTTTTTCTAGACTGTGTTCCAATGAATAGGTGTTGTGCTTGCTATAATCAGTATAAACTACATTTAATGACACATATAACATCCAGGAACTACTATCGATGTGGGATGCGCTTCCATCGCATTTTCAAGAAGATGAAGATATAGCCGCCTGCCTACCATGTTACAATTACAATCTACCAACTGATGTAGATCATATTGATGGACCCCCACCACCCCGATATAAATGTTATAAATGTATTGATAAAAAAAATATTTTGTAATCTGCAATGATTTTTTACTAATTATAATAAAAATAATAATTTAACAATGTATACCGTTTTTCTTAACCATTTTATTCACTTTCAGGATTACGGGTAAAAATAAAACCAAGTTATTAGTAGAATAAAAATATATATTTATTTACAATTACAAATAGAATCACTATTTTACAATAAGTACATATTTTTTAAAATAACACCTTCGATCCTTTACGACAGCTGATGTTAATTAAGAAGATCATCCTCAAATATTACTCGATTAGGTCGGCTTCTCTTAAAGCGTTTTCGATAGTTTGAATCTCATAATCCCTGGATTTGTTTCCAAATTGTTGAGACTTTTTTAACAACCATAATCGTTTAACCAACTCGTTGGGATCATTCCATTCAATAAACGGATCAAACGACTTCCCGTTTGCAATTTTTTCATTGAGGTAAGGTATGTTCCCTTCGAAATCATAGTCTGTGAAAACACTTTCTTCATCTTGTTCTCCCTTATTAATGCAATTTCTTGGAAATCCTGCGGAGATATTCTGTTTAGATGTTTGAGAATTACTAATATCAAATTGACGCCCCCATAAATCCAGGTAATTTAACAACTCTTTAAAGGAGTCAGCTAATATTGAGACGTTTATTCTGTTTTCTTTTATCCCCGCCATTAAGTCATTATCTATAGCATGATCTTTAGATATATCTGCTTCAATATCTGTAGCATGGTCTTTAGATACATCTGCTTCAATATTTTCAGCCACACTTTTATCCAAACTGTTTTCTTCCATTAAGTCATTGTCTACAACATGATTTTCAGGTACTTTCGCTTCCACTTTCTTTACTTTACTTTCAATCAAGCTGTTATCGTTTTCCGATTGTTTCGCTCGCTGTACTTTCTTTAATATTATATCTCTAAATTCTTTCGATTTTTCATTTTCAATTACTAGATCATCATTATCAAGTATTTTGATACGTTTTTCTTTTTGGATTATCTCGCCATCTCGCAAATTTCTAAATGCGGCTTCATTAAGAGTGTCTTGCGATTGTTCTTCGAGATCCACCAGCTTACTCATCTTAGCTGCATAATGTTTAGTCGACAAATGGTGATTATATATATCGCGACGAGAAAATATTTTTGCGCAATACTCGCATACAAAGTTTTTGTTGTGACCTCTTTCATGTCTGCGTAAATTTTGAATCAATGAATATCGTTTGGTACACTCGTTACATTTAAACATGATGTATTCACACCAACGTCCAGTATTACAATGGAAGAATGATTAACAATCAAGTTATACAATTCAATAGATAGAGAAGAATAAAAAGTGGATGGGAAGTGGATGCAAGTGGATGGAAAGTGGATGTAAGTGGATGGAAAGTGGATGGAAAGTGGATGCAAGTGGATGGAAAGTGGATGCAAGTGGATGGAAAGTGGATGCTGATTAACAATCAAGTTATACAATTCAATAGATTGAGAAGAATAAAAAGTGGATGGAAAGTGGATGCAAGTGGATGGAAAGTGGATGGGAAGTGAATGCACGTGGATGGAAAGTGGATGCAAGTGGATGCAAGTGGATGGAAATTGGATGCAAGTGGATGGAAAGTGGATGGGAAGTGGATGCAAGTGGATGGAAAGTGGATGCAAGTGGATGCAAGTGGATGGAAATGGGATGCAAGTGGATGGAAAGTGGATGGAAAGTGGATGCAAGTGGATGGAAAGTGGATGTAAGTGGATGGAAAGTGGATGCAAGTGGATGGAAAGTGGATGCAAGTGGATGGAAAGTGGATGTAAGTGGATGGAAAGTGGATGCAAGTGGATGGAAAGTGGATGCAAGTGGATGGAAAGTGGGTTTGAATAGGTAGATATCTACATTATCTTTAATCCCATTGGGGTAGGTTAGTTGAGTTAACATTATAGCCTTGACCTTGTAACTTCCGGTTTCGACTTCCGGCTTCCGGTTTCGACTTCCGGTTTCGACTTCCTGTTTCCGGTTTCGACTGGGTTTGAATAGCTAGATATCTACATTATCTTTAACCCCATTGGGGTAGGTTAGTTGAGTTAACATTAGGATAGGTTATTAGAGATATTAGAGAACGTAGTGATAGAGTTAACATTAGGATTAGGTGAAGCGCGCTTCAGTCCTAACATCTGTAACCTACCCCAACTAATCTAATGCTAACCTATCCTAATGTTAACTCAACTAACCTACCCCAATGGGGTTAAAGATAATGTAGATATCTAGCTATTCAAACCCAGTCGAAACCGGAAACAGGAAGTCGAAACCGGAAGTTGAAACCGGAAGCCGGAAGTCGTAACTGGAAGTTAGAAGGTCAAGCTTATAATGTTAACTCAACTAACCTACCCCAATGGGATTAAAGATAATGTAGATATCTACCTATTCAAACCCACTTTCCATCCACTTTGCATCCACTTCAATCCACTTTCCATCCACTTGCATCCACTTGAATCCACTTTCCATCCACTTTCCATCCACTTGCATCCACTTTCCATCCACTAGCATCCACTTTACATCCACTTTCCATCCACTTTACATCCACTTTCCATCCACCTGCATTCACTTTTCATCCACTTTCCATCCACTTGCACCCACTTTCCATCCACTTACATCCACTTTCCATCCACTTACATCCACTTGCATCCACTTTCCATCCACTTTCCATACACTTTCCATCCACTTTCCATCCACTTACATCCACTTTCCATCCACTGGCATCCACTTTCCATCCACTTTCCATCCACTTGCATCCATTTTCCATCCACTTGCATCCACTTTCCATCCACTTACATCCACTTTCCATCCACTTGCATCCACTTTCCATCCACTTACATCCACTTTCCATCCACTTTCCATCCACTTGCATCCACTTTCCATCCACTTTCCATCCACTTGCATCCACTTTCCATCCACTTGCATCCACTTGCATCCACTTGCATCCACTTGCATCCACTTTCCATCCACTTTTTATTCTTCTCTATCTATTGAATTGTATAACTTGCTTGTTAATCATTCTTCCATTGTAATACTGGACGTTGGTGTGAATACATCATGTTTAAATGTAACGAGTGTACCATACGATATTCATTGATTCAAAATTTACGCAGACATGAAAGAGGTCACAACAAAAACTTTGTAAGCGAGTATTGCGCAAAAATATTTTCTCGTCGCGATATATATATATATATATATATATATATATATATATATATATATATATATATATATATATATATATATATATATATATAATCACCATTTGTCGACTAAACATTATGCAGCTAAGATGAGTAAGCTGGTGGATCTCAAAGAACTATCGCAAGACACTCTTAATGAAGCCGCATTTAGAAATTTGCGAGAAGACGAGATAATCCAAAAAGAAAAACGTATCAAAATACTTGATAATGATGATCTAGTAATTGAAAATGAAAAATCGAAAGAATTTAGAGATATAATATTAAAGAAACTACAGCGAGCGAAACAATCGGAAAACGATGACAGATTGATTGAAAGTAAAGTAAAGAAAGTGGAAGCGAAAGTACCTGAAAATCATGTTATAGACAATGACTTAATGGAAGAAAACAGTTTGGATAAAAGTGTGGCTGAAGATATTGAAGCAGATGTATCTAAAGACCATGCTACAGATATTGAAGCAGATATATCTAAAGATCATGCTATAGATAATGACTTAATGGCGGGGATAAAAGAAAACAGAATAAACGTCTCAATATTAGCTGGCTCGTTTAAAGAGTTGTTAAATTACCTAGATTTATGGGGACATCAATTTGATATTAGTAATTCTCAAACATCTAAACAGAACATCTCCGCAGGATTTCCAAGAAGTTGCATTAATAAGGGAGAACAAGATGAAGAAAGTGTTTTTACAGACTATGATTTCGAAGGGAACATACCTTACCTCAATGAAAAAATTGCAAACGGGAAGTCGTTTGATCCGTTTATTGAATGGAATGATCCCAACGAGTTGGTTAAACGATTATGGTTGTTAAAAAAGTCTCAACAATTTGGAAACAAATCCAAGGATTATGAGATTCAAACTATCGAAAACGCTTTAAGAGAAGCCGACATAATCGAGTAATATTTGACGATGATCTTCTTAATTAACATCAGCTGTCGTAAAGGATCGAAGGTGTTATTTTAAAAAATATGTACTTGTAAAATAGTGATTCTATTTGTAATTGTAAATAAATATATATTTTTATTCTACTAATAACTTGGTTTTATTTTTACCCGTAATCCTGAAAGTGAATAAAATGGTTAAGAAAAACGGTATACATTGTTAAATTATTATTTTTATTATAATTAGTAAAAAATCATTGCAGATTACAAAATCTTTTTTTCATCAATACATTTATAACATTTATATCGGGGTGGTGGGGGTCCATCAATATGAACAGCATCAGTTGGTAGATTGTAGTGTTTGTAGCATGGGAGACAGGTGGCTATATCTTCATCTTTTTAAGGCAATTTTTTTAATTTTATACTCGTAAATATATTCTGCAGTTAGTCGTCACTTACATCGCTAACAAAGCAGTCCTAAAAATTATCATGGACCTATACAATAAAATAAATAATTCTGTGGATTTTCCTGAGACGCCCGTGAAAAGGGTGTGTGACTTAACCATAGACATCCCATATAAACTGGTTGAATTAAAAAACGTTGAAACAAAGTATGGGAAGAGTCTACTAGCAAGCATTAAATTCGGAGGCGAAGACGTTTATGTTTTTCTACCAACACGATATGCTGAGAAGATATCAGTTGAAGACGCGCGGCAGCTCGTCGACAGCGATAGTGCATTGGTATACCGAGGACTGCAGGCCTTCCCCGGGAAATGTAGCCGAGCCTACAAGATTGAATTTATACCTGTAAGTATTTTTGATGTTTTCATAGAATTTATTAGAGTTTGGTTTTTTCTCAATATTAAATTCTAATTGCTTTTTTGTTTTTTAGTTGGTTTAAATACTGATGGAATGGATATAGTAATATGTATTCACACATATGTTTCCAACATCGATATCTGATGGAAATGTAGATAACTATAATACCAGCAATACCGTTAGGAATTCCTAATTTTAATTATTATAAATATGTTTTAATGGAATTAAAAATATTAATGTGTGGATGCTTAAATATATTATTTTCTTATGGTACATCCTTTTATTTAAAATAAAAAACGTTAATTACCCAGGGTTGAGTGATAATAATTAACAAGGGGTAGTAAGAAATATCACATAATTCATTTTTAGTTTGAACTTATTTCATGAAAACATAAGAATTGATTGGAAATGATATAAGCGGGTTTTATTGATGTTCAATTTATAATCCTAAACGTTTTATTTTAGTATAGTCTTATCTAGTTTCATGTATTTAGATTCTTCTGTCTAGTCTCATGTATATAGTCCCGTCTATCTAGCCCCATGTATCTAGTCCCGTCTAAAATGCTTCGTATGTGTCACGTGATCCAGATAAGTTGTGACGAGAAATTCTTATCAGCACTAGACGACTAGTTGCATCTAACCGATCGCAAAGCCAGAGCAGTAGATTGAAATAAACACAAATACGAAAAACATTTAGAAGAAATTGATTATACTGACATACACAAACATCCGGCTATGCTTAACCGAATACTGAAACTTTATTTAAATTAAAATCTTATTACGTTTATAAAATTAAACACGGGATAATTTCAAGAAATTAATAAGACCGCGCTTCATAATTTATTTGTTTCGCATACGTTTACAGACGGGTTGAGACAGGATTGTTATCTAGACGCTCGGTCCTATCTAGACGTGTGGTTACATAAACATTTTCTATCGTGGAAGTTGTAATAAAAATTATTGGATGTTATTTCATTCTCATACATTTAAAAGCTTCAAGTTCAAATACTAAACTGATTACGTAAACTGAAAAAGAAACAATATATTCCATTTCTCACTCAAAATTAAACCTAATTGCTGAAATACTTTTTTATTTATATTAAATAATTAATACGTTCTAAAACACAGACAAGTTTAAGAAATTTTACATATATTTTAGTTGAATTAAACAATCCCTTATATATTTTAGTTCAGTCTCTCTAGGCTCTTTCTAACTAGTCTCATGTATCTAGCTCCGTCTATCTAGCCCCATGTACCTAGCCTGTATCTAACCCCGTCTATCTAGTCTCATGAATCTAGCCTCGTCTATCTAGTCTCATGTATTTAGCTTCGTCTGTCTGGCCTCATGTATCTGGCCTCATGTATCTAGTCCCGTCTATCTAGTCGCGTGTATTTAGTCCCGTCTATCTAGTCTCATGTATTTAGCCCCATGGAACTAGCCTCGTCGGTCTAGTCTCATGTATTTAGTCCCGTTGATGTATGCAACCAACTTCACACCTCATTTGTCTCAAGAGGATCTAATTTTGAATTTCCCCGCCTCGCGTCTATTTTTTGAATTTTCCCGCGCATTTGGAAGTTCCGAAAATGGCGGTCGGAAGTCGAAACCAGAAACCGGAAGTCGAAACCGGAAACCGGGAGTCGAAATCGGAAGTCGAAACCGGAAGCCGAAACCGGAAGTTTCAAGGTCAAGGTTAGGTTAGGGGTCAAAGTTCATCGCGCATGCGCATGTCTGAGGTGGAGGCGGTTTTAGAACATACTATCTTTCCCTACTACGAAGTTCCGAAAATGTCGGCCGGAAGTCGAAACCGGAAACTGGAAGTCGAAACCGGAAACCGGGAGTCGAAACCGGAAGTCGAAACCGGAAGCCGAAACCGGAAGTCCGAGGTCAAGGTTAGGTTAGGGGTCAAAGGTCATCGCGCATGCGCATGTCTGAGGTGGAGGTGATTTTAGAACATACTATCTTTCCCTACTTACATACATACACATAAATTTGAGAAAATGCTAATCTCACATCGAGCGCCTCCCCAGGTGGCGGATTGAGGAATACTCGCAAGATATGGTGAGTACCGTGGAAATAAAATACTCGGGCCGGACGAAAATTAGTTCGGGCCGGACGAAACTGCTGCCTTGCAGTGAGAACTTGGGCATCCATAGGCTAAGGGAGTAAACCCCTACAGAAAAACCGCAGAATAGGAGGCAGAGAGAGCAATCTTCTCACCTATTAAACAAAGAAGCGGAATGAACGAAGGAAAGGAGATGAAATCTACTGAACAGGGGAAATTCGGTATACCCAGAACCGGCACTTGTAGCTCGGGAGCGGAATTACTTGAGTCGTCATCATGCAACGCTCCTACACCTGTGGGGCGTATTTGACAGTTACTATTGTGAATTATTTAATGACTTTCTGAGGAAGGACCATTATCATATATAGAATATGTAATGAATTTAGTTTTTTGAGTATCCGGCCCGGATGTGCTCAAAAGCTACTTGGACAGGATGCTGGATGATCCTAGTGAGAGGCCGATAGGTGACGCGCCTGATCCATTTAAAAGAAGTACTATTATAAACAGATCACCTAGAAGATCGGCATCGGTAGGAGACATCTTATACACCCCCGATACCTCTCAGAATAAGAGGAAACGGCAAGGAGCAGACAATGCTGGAAAACCTCCTGCAAAGACTACGTGCGTCGAGGAAGCTCTTCTTCAAGAAGAATGAATGGTGGCTAAACTGTGTAAAAGCGTCGACGACAGCTCAAACACTAAAAAAGGGATAGTCAATAAGAAGTTCATCCATTTTTTAACCCCTATTTAGTTAAGTACTAGTACCAGGAGGGAGCAGATAATGAAGGGCAAATAAATAGCATTTCACCTGGATTTCTTCCTAAAGTGATGCTAGATCTTTCATGAATACCAGGAACAGCACTGGACCGAGAACAGTTCCTTGTGGGATGTAGTTAGTTCCAATAAAGGTAGAACTTAGCGAACTTTCTAACTTTAAATGTTGCAAGTCTAAAAAGATGGACAGGGGACCTCACATTTGAATCAAATGAGGAGTATATCTCCGAGGCAACCGCGTCTATAGCATCGTGGATGCCCAGGCCCGTCCAGAACCCTACTGTCTACAAGTAATAGACCTTTCTACGGATAGTTAAGCGCATGCGCGTCCGCCTAGTTTTAAAGGCGGGAATATGAAAGTTTCGGGCAAATTTTGTTATTTTCACTGGTTATACGTCAAAAAATTGCCCGAAAACATGGCGAAAATTGACGCATGCGCATAAAAAAAATCAACTATGAAAAGGTTTTTTTAACATTAACTTATTATTTTCTAAAAATTTTATAAATTGTTTTTTAACCACTTTTTTGATTATTTTAACTATATTAGAAAACATAGTTATTGGTCTATGATTAGTACAGTTATCTCTTTATTTTTAAAAGTAGGTGAGATAATTCAGGTTTTAAAACATTTCGGAAATATACCAGTTACAAAGCTTAAATTTACTATATGGATTAGAGGTATGAGTATGAATTGTTTAACATACTTTCAGTATCTTTCAACAAAAGAATCTTTCTATTTCAATTTTTTTATAGTGTGTACTTTATTATTCTCTGAATGGATGCACCTTGTGACTGAGTGATGAAGAGACTACTCTGTGGTCTGTAATATGGTAATTTAGAACTAGAGCCTGAAGTTGATATTGATTATCTATATTTGAGAAAATGTGGTCCAAGCATGTATCTGATGGTACCCCGCCCGTGTGTTGTCTTGTTACAGGATTAATTCTAATAACAATAGTGACCCTCCCAGAAATTTATCACCTACATTAGACCTTTGCTCATCGCGTATTTTAATATTAACATCTCCAATTAGTATGGTATTGTACGACAAAAATGGCTCAATTTGTTTCAAAAACAAGTCAAAATCTCCCGATGGAGATCTGTATATTGCTACGATATATATATATATATATATATATATATATATATATATATATATTAAAGTTAGAAAGTTCGTTAAGTTCTACCTTTATTGGAACTAACTACATCCCACAAGGAACTGTTCTCGGTCCAGTGCTGTTCCTGGTATTCATGAAAGATCTAGCATCACTTTAGGAAGAAATCCAGGTGAAATGCTATTTATTTGCCCTTCATTATCTGCTCCCTCCTGGTACTAGTGCTTAACAGTTGCGGAGCGTGGTTTAAATAGGGTTAAAAAATTGATGAACTTCTTATTGACTATTTCTTTTTTAGTGTTTGAGCTGTCGTCGACGCTTTTACACAGTTTAGCCACCATTCATTCTTCTTGAAGAAGAGCTTCCTCGACGCACGTAGTCTTTGCAGGAGGTTTTCCAGTATTGTCTGCTCCTTGCCGTTTTCTCTTATTCTGAGAGGTATCGGGGGTGTATAAGATGTCTCCTACCGATGCCGATCTTCTAGGTGATCTGTTTATAATAGTGCTTCTTTTAAATGGATCAGGCGCGTTACCTATCGGCCTCTCACTAGGATCATCCAGCATCCTGTCCAAGTAGCTTTTGAGCACATCCGGGCCGGATACTCAAAAAACTAAATTCATTACATATTCTATATATGATAATGGTCCTTCCTCAGAAAGTCATTAAATAATTCACAATAGTAACTGTCAAATACGCCCCACAGGTGTAGGAGCGTTGCATGATGACGACTCAAGTAATTCCGCTCCCGAGCTACAAGTGCCGGTTCTGGGAATACCGAATTTCCCCTGTTCAGTAGATTTCATCTCCTTTCCTTCGTTCATTTCGCTTCGTTGTTTAATAGGTGAGAGGATTGCTCTCTCTGCCATATATTCTGCGGGTTTTCTGTAGGGGTTTACTCCCTTAGCCTATGGATGCCCAAGTTCTCACTGCAAGGCAGCAGTTGCTAATTTTCGTCCGGCCCGAGTATTTAATTTCCACGGCACCCACTATATCTTGCGAGTATTCCTCAATCCGCCACCTGGCGAGGCGCTCGATGTGAGATTAGAATCTTCTCAAATTTATGTGTATGTATGTAAGTAGGGAAAGATAGTATGTTCTAAAACCACCTCCACCTCAGACATGCGCATGCGCCATGACCTTTGACCCTAACCTAACCTTGACTTTGGAACTTCCGATTTCGGCTTCCGGTTTCGACTTCCGGTTTCGACTCCCGGTTTCCGGTTTTGACTTCCGGCCGCCATTTTCGGAACTTCGTAGTAGGGAAAGATAGTATGTTTTAAAACCACCTCCACCTCAGACATGCGCATGCACGATGACCTTTGACCCCTAACCTAACCTTGACCTTGGAACTTCCAGTTTCGGCTTCCGGTTTCGACTTCCGATTTCGACTCCCGGTTTCCGGTTTCGACTTCCGGCCGCCATTTTCGGAACTTCCAAATGCGCGGGAAAATTAAAAAAATAGACGCTAGGCGGGGAAATTCAAAATTAGATCCTGTTGTTATATATATATATATATATATATATATATATATATATATATATATATATATATATATATATATATATATATATATATATTTCATCAGACTTTACATTAAGAAGCATACAGCTACATTCAGATAGATTTTGTTCCCTTATTTTAATAATCTTCTTCTTCCTTTGGCTCTACAACCCTTTATGGGTTTTGGCCTCCTCTACTATTTTATGTCATTCTCCACGATCTTCTGCTGCTCTTTTCCAATTCCTTACTCCTAGTGCTTTTATGTCTTCTTCCACGCTTTCCTTCCATCTTTTACGTTGTCTTCCTCTTGGTCGGCTATTGGTGGGTTTCCATTCCATGATAAGCTTGGTGTTTCGATCTTTTTCCATTCTTTGCACATGGCCTATCTACCTCAGTCTCTGTGCCTTTACATGTTTTACTATGTTGTTGTTTCCAATTAGAGACTCTAGTTCGTGATTCATTCTTATCCTGTATGTTCCGTCCTGTTCCCTTATCGGACCATATACTTTTCTTAATATTTTTCTTTCAAATGTCTTTAGTTCTTCCTCACTTTTCTTAAGGAGGGTGCATGTTTCACAGCCATAAGTAACTACCGGTCGTATTAGGCACTTATATATAGTTATCTTGGATTTGTGACTTAGTAGTTTGCTGGTAAGTAGTTTTCTGTTCGCATAGTAGGTTCTATTTCGTTTTAATATTCGTATCTTTATTTCTTCACTCTCGTCGTTGGTTTGATTTAGTTGAGATCCCAAATACGTGAAATTTTTTACTTTTTCAAAGCTGTGGTCGCCTACTATGTATCTATCTTCATTTTGTGGTGCAGTTCTGGACATCATCATATATTTTGTTTTTTCTTGATTGACTGTCAGTCCTACTTTCCTCGCCTCGTTTTCGAGGTCCTTAAATGTGTCATTTACTGTATTTGCCATGCGCCCCGTGATTACTATGTCATCTGCATAGGCTCCGATTTGTCTACTTTTTAATGTTAAGTTTCCCGTTAACTTTAGTTTTTCTATAGCCGCATGTAATGTTAGGTTGAAAAGTAGAGCGGATAGCGCATCACCTTGTCTGACTCCAGACGTAATGGCGAATTTTTCGGTTTTATCGTTTTGTATACTACTGCCGCTGACGTTCTTTCTAATGTTAGTTTAATTAGATTGACAATCTTTTTTGGTATGCCCATATGTATTAAGTTCAGGTATAACTTATTTCTATTGACTGAATCGAAGGCTTGTTGAAAATTAATGAAAAGGCAGTGTATGTCAAAATTGTGTTCGTATCCCTTTTCTAGCAGCAGTCGCATTTGGTGTATTTGATCTGTTGTTGATCGGTTAGGTCGAAATCCACATTGATAGTCATCTAGCATATCTTCTGCATATACGTTCAACCTTTTGTGAATGAGGCATGAAATGATTTTATATGTTACATTTAATAATGTAATTCCTCTGTAATTTTTACAATCTCTTTTGCTTCCTTTCTTGTGAATAGGATGTATAAGGCCTAAATTCCACTCTTCTGGCATGGTTTCTTCCTCCCAGATTAGTTTGGTTAATTGGTGGATACGGGCCCACAGTTCTGGGCCTCCTGCCTTTAGTAGCTCTGCTGTAATGTTATCGCTACCAGGCGCCTTGTTATTCTTAAAGGCAATTATGATCTCAGTTGTTTCTTCCAGTGTCGGTGTTTCAACTTTTGGTTCAGCTGTTTTGTACTGAGTTAGTTCTTCTTCTGAGTTTGTTTCATTTTTATTATTAAGCAGGTCGCAGAAATATTCCTGCCATCGTTTCAGGACGTCTGATTTCTCTGTTAGGATCGTTCCATTTTTGTCGTCGCACAACATTTCTTTCGCTTTGTACTCTGAAGAATGTAGTTTTATTTCTCGGTAGAACTTTATGTAATTTTTTCTGTTATTGCTCTCGTCTATTTCTTCTATTTCCTTGTTATAGTATTCTCTTTTCTTTCTTCGACACGTTCGGTATGCTTCTGTTCTTTTTCTTTCATAGTCTTTCCTTTGGCTTCTCGATTCACGCTGGAGGCACTTGTCTCTTGCTTCATCTTTTATGTCTATCTTCTTCCTGCACTCCTCGTCAAACCATTCTTCGTTTCGTATTTTTTGCTTTTCTCCTATCTTTTCAGCTCCTTTTAGAATACTATCTCTGATGTGTCTCCATTCATATATATTTTAATAATAATTCCTTATATTTTAATAATAATGAGCTTAATAATTTGGAATATTATAAATCCCGTCAGTTATAAGATACCTACCGCCAGCACTCCCCTAACTCCCCTAACACAATAATATCAAACTGGACTGGACCTACAACTCATAAAAATTTGTGGTAAAAAACTGTTTTTTAAATTACGTTCAAAAATAAAAATTTCTTTATAATTATCAGTGAGAATTATCAGTCATATATTAAATTGATCTATTCTATGTTGTATATCTATTTTGTAAAAAATACATTCAAGATTTGGCGGATATGACGATGTAAATGTTAAAAAACAAGATTTAAAAAAATGGTCAATTTTTTATGTGTTTCCTAAATTGTCTCTCGTGTCACGAAACTGCAGGAGACCCAATCGTACTTCAAGTACTTGAAATAATATATATATTTATTTTATAAGCCATTACCGAATTAGAACATAGTAATTTCTTAAATATTTTCTTGTGTAATTATTTATCTAAAATATAATTTCAAATCGGCACCAAAAAATATAACTGAGCCGCATGCGTCTAGATTTTCTAGATCTAGGTTTAAGTTAGTCATTAAATTAAGTTAGTCAGATAATTAAATCAACTTATTTCAATTACAATTAATGCGACATGTTTAAAATGTTAGGGGGAATATTTCAATTTAAATATTGAAAATAGATATTGAAAATCATCCAATGGGTGTGTGTTAATATTAAAATAACAATATAAATGTTTGATTAAACGCACTGGTAATCAAATCATACTTTATATGCGAGGAATCATAATTTAAGAAGTTGCTTGTAACTATAGGCAACCCAACACAGCCAAGTGCATATATCTATATATTTATTACAATTTGCTATGTACATGCATGACGGAATTTGTATTGAAAATAGCTCAGAAGCTATGAAACAGGGTGAATATTAAATAATAATAATATTCTTCTATATGCTTCTAAATCAAAACATATAGTTTTAAATAAATTATTTATTTTATAAATATTATAATAATATAATTATTATAATTATTTATTTCAATAGTAATAAAACAATAGTTTATTTAAAAGTATATCTTGTAAATAAGCATTTAGAAGAATATATATATATATATATATATATATATATATATATATATATATATATGTTGTATTTGAGGTTTTCGCGGATAGATACCTGTGTTGTATTGTTTTCTCGGGGATTCCGCGTTGATGCTGAGGGTTGGCTCTGAAAAGAACCGGATTCTCGCCGAAACGTCGAGAATCCGGTTCTTTTCAGAGCCAACCCTCAGCATCAACGCGGAATCCCCGAGAAAACAATACAACACATATATATGTATATATATATATATATATATATATATATATATATATATATATACATATACATATACATACACATACACATACACATACACATACACAATATTCCACGTTTCCTGGTTAATAAGCATGAACTCCATACTAATATTGCTAGTTAGTGTCTCCCTGCTGCATTATGTGCTGCGTCTATTAGCAGTCTCCATTTATCGCAGTGAAAGAACACGAGGTTTGCATCTTCAACCACAACCTTTCAAGTCACTATCGTTGATGTGGAAGCGATTCCGATAGCTATTACCACCCGTGTCAACTCAGCAATTGGCAGAGGTAGAAGTTTATCTCTCCCTGCTTGCGTCCTATCTACTTTGTAAGATCTGGTATCAGTAACCGTGTCCATGCCCCTTTTTCGGTTTCCGTTGCACGTTTTCGCTGCCATTCGGTAAGTATCTCCCAGTCGGTGCTACTTTATATTCCTTCGGCAATTGGATACTGAAGGCATCTCTTTTTAATTTGAAGATCAATGGGTGGAATTCCGGCCAGTGCCAACGCAGCTTCCGTAGAGACAGTTCGAAAACTGCAGCATATCCTAAGCGCCACTCTACGTTGTACCTCTGCCACAAGTTTTCTGTATTTTTCCCACTTAGTAGCTTGGCTTCATATGGGCGCTGCATACAGGAGAATCGAATGTGCCACGTTTGCTAGAGTCTTCCTATTGGATGATTTTGGACCCTCTAGGTTTGGCATAATCCTGCTTAGTGCCATAACAGACTTTTCAGCGTTGATCCTGCATGTCGCCATATGTTCCTTCATTTCACAGTTGTGATCGAATACTACACCGAGATATTTCAACCGTGATTTTGTTTCTATCACTTCATTTTCCAGCTGCAAGTTGGCTCTTTTAAATGTTCTGCCTCCGTAAAGTATTAGGGCTTCGGTCTTCTCTGCTGCCAATTTCAGGCCCTTCTTACGGATCTCCGACGACAGCTTAGCCAAGACTCAGTTAGTGTTACTGACTAGCTCCAGCTGTGTTTTTGCTTTGCCAATAATGGCTGTCATCAGCGAATCCAATAATGGTTGTCCCAGTAGGTACTTCTATTGTAATCTCAGAATTATAGAAAATGTTCCACAGGATATGTGCCAGAATAGAGCCCTGTGGTACCCCACATCCCATTTGCATGTTCATGTCCCGTCCAAGAAGTATAGATCTTTCCGAGAGATAGTCCGATATTATTCGGCGGAGGTACATTGATACTCCCATATCTTTGAGCGCAAGCATGATTCCTTCCCACTGTGCTGAGTTGAAAGCATTGCGGATATCTAGCGTAACCATTACGCAGAGTTCTCGTTTATGTGGTGCCTTTGATTTGATCACGATCTTCAGCACCTCCTGCATTGCATCAGTGGTAGACCGGCTTTTCCTAATTCCGTATTGGTGGTTATATAGATTCCCATCGATTTCGCAATAGAGCCTGTTTGCAATAACTCTTTCAAATAGTTTCCCAAATACGTCCAGTAGACAGATTGGCCTAAATTTAGTGTATTAAGTTTCTGGATAAGAACCAATTTCGCTATCTTCCATTGACGTGGAAAGATTCCCTTTTTGTAGGAATGCGTTATAAACCTGCAGAAGGGTGTTGAGTTCCGATAGGGCTACAGCCTTTAGTACCTCTGGCGGTATTCTATCTGGACCAGCAGCCTTTTTATTCTTTATTTAAGGTATTAAATATATACTGTTGTGAGCTTTTCAGCATCAATCGGAGGCAGTGGGCAATCTGTTAGTATAGCTTCCCTTATTGGTGTCGTTCCGGTGCGTGGAAAAAGTTCCTTCCAAATTTCCAATTGTCTTACATCATCTGGCTTGACTCTGGGGTACAAATGGGCTTTCTTCATAAGAATCTTATAGCCAATTTCTGATATATCTTCGTCTATTTCGTCGCAGATTTTAGTCCATGCAAGCTGTTTTGACTTGTAGGTCGCGGTCTTTAGTGCCTTTTTGTGCGATTTATATTCGGCTTTGAGTCTCTTTTTCTGTGATAGTGGAAGGCTTTGGTTACGATTGCTTCTTACAAGTATTCTCTTGTACCGAAAGCAAGTTTTGCGTAGTTTCGCTATTTGCTCGTTCCACCAGCATGCTGGTTGTCTTCTAAAGGTCTCTTTTTTTGCTAGAAACGAGTTGTTACAGGCCATTGTACATTCTTGGACTATATTTTCTGCCGTTAGATGTTCAAGCTTGTTTTTCTTTATTTTCATTCCTTTCTTGAAATTTTGCTTAAAGATTTCCATACATTTACTATCTAGTTTCCAACCCACAATTTTCGCGTGTCTGATTTTCTTTCCTTTTTTGTTAGCATCTTTTACTTCGTAGTAGATGTACATGTGATCACACAGACTTTCTTTTACTAGAACTTGGTCCTTCCTTCTAGGACCTAGAAATAGTTCCTCTCGTCGCCAGCTTCATTGTCCAATATAGTAGATTTAGCATTAAAGTCCCCACCTACTATACATTTGGCTCCCACTTGCATTATACTAATTTGGAGTCTATCTAGAAAATCTTCAAACTCGCTTTTTTCACAGTTAGGTGAGATGTAGCATGAATAGTAAGCTATTCCACACACCTTAACCCAGAAAAAGCCTTCATTAACCAGTGCGAAGCCACCGATATCGACTATTTTGCTTGTTATTTTGATAACGACATTTATAGATTTGTCTGCCAACCATTCTGCCTTGCGTACTGTTTTAGAATTCGGTTCGGAGATAGTTAGTATATCGACATCGTGTGTCGCTGCGTAGTTGCATGCCAAATCCATCGCGGCGGTACTTTTTGCTGTGTTAGGCGGCAGAGTTTTTATGCTCAATGCTGGTCAACTCTCTGATTCTTGCTGTCGTGTCCTCTCCTTTTCTCGTTAACATATTTCGCATACACTGGGCATAGCATACTATCCGCTCTATGTTCCTGTGTGTTACATTCGAAACACCTAGACGAGTTGCAGTCTTTCGCTGTGTGATCTCTTTATCCACATTTAAAGCATGCTTTCGCCGCCCTATCTTCCTTATTAGGATATTTCGCTCCCACGTGGTCAAGTCTAAGGCACTTAAAGATCAAACATTTGCTTGTTGAAAATTTTTCTTCTATTCGACACCTGCTCCAGCCAATATGGATTCGGGTATATTTAAGCATCTTCCCCATAGCAGTTTCTGGCATAGTAATAAAATCGTGCTTAATGCCCCTCTTGTTCATGCTTCCCATTATTCTTGTCTCTATGTTAGCGTTTTCACCAGTTATTATTTTAACAGCTTTTTCTAGTTCATCTAGTTCTATATCTGAATTTAGGTCTCCAATTACTATGGTTCCTGTCTTTTCTATTACCTGAGCTTTGCCAGATTCTCCTATCTTACTCGCCACTTGCAGTTCGAAAGATTGTATGTTGTCATCTTCCTTGCAGGTTAATTGTATTTGTATCTTCCTATTATCGGGAGATTTATGAACCCTGTGCACT
Source organism: Phosphuga atrata (assembly GCA_944588485.1). Lineage (NCBI taxonomy): Eukaryota > Metazoa > Arthropoda > Insecta > Coleoptera > Silphidae > Phosphuga > Phosphuga atrata. Next base: position 8,406,923 of record OX155909.1, read on the forward strand.
TGAACGCCGATATTTCTGACATCAATTTCTTTTCTTAAGCTCTCAAACATTCCAGCATAGCTTATATTAGACTCCTTCGGTGTAACCGTTATGGTCTTCACCTTTGTCTTCCTAGTCCCCTGGACTTCCCATTTTAGTGGCTTATCTTTTTTCATCTCTGCAGTATTTTCGGTCCCTGAGTCGCGAAGGCTCATCTTCCAAGGACTATTTTTCTTTCTACGATCCCTGTTTCGGGAAACTTTTAGCGTAAACTTAGTGTCCGTTTTATGTCCGAAATATTCCAAGACTTTCCGGATTTTGGTGGATTCCAAGATTTTCCAGGTTTTGGTGGAGTGTTCCAAGCAAGTAGGCACACTCCCTTTTCTTCAAAAATTTTTCTCCAGTGGTGTTCAAGATAACTCTTAGGGTTTCTTCTGTGACTTTTTTTTCCTCGATTATCTTCTTTATGAAATATCTCATGTATATCCTTTGTAATCGAAACTTTTCAATTTTATCTGTTTGTGTACTGGCGTCTTGAGGTTATCTTGCATCGTTTGTTCCCACATCGTTCTTATTTATTCCCGTTTTTTTATCTGATTGTGACTTCTGGCTCGTTTCCTGCAGAGATGCGTCTGTTTGAGTCGCAAAGTTCCGTGCCTCCAGCGGAGTAGCCACATCTAGGGCAGATATTTTATCTATTTGCTTGCGAGACGAAGTTTGTTCTCTTTCAAGCAGCATTCACGACACAAGGTTTCTTAGGGCGGAACTAATGTCCTTTATCCCCTTTTTAGTGTTTGAACTGTCGTTGACGCTTTTACACAGTTTAGCCACCATTCGTTATACTTTAAGAAGAGTTTCCTGGATGCACGTACTCTTTCCAGGTGGTTTGCCAGGTGTCTGGGGTGTATAAGATGCCTCCTACCGATACCGATCTTCTAGGTGATATGTTCATGATATCATCGGCCTTTCACTAGGCGAGCCCGCTGGATCATCCAGCATCCTGTCCAATTTTCTACCAGTAGCTTTTGAGCACACCCGGGCCTGGTTACTCGCCACAGGTGTAGGATCGTTGCACGATGATGACCCAAGAAAGTCCGCTCCCGAGCTACAAGTTCCGGTTGTGAGGGCACCGAATTTCCACTGTCCAGTGGAATTCGTCTCCTTTCCTTCGTTCATTTCTCTTTCATTTCACTCCGCCTCCTATTCTGAGGGTTTTCTGTAGGGGTTTACTTAGCCTTTGGATGCCCAAATCCTCACTGCAAGGCAGCAGTTGCTAATTTTGGTCCTGCCCGAGAATTTTATTTCGTCGGTGCCCACCATATCTGGTAAGAATTCCCCGATCCTGGAGAGGCGCTCGATGGGAGATAGTAACTCCTCACGAGAGGAGGTTAGTAGGTTTCAGTCGGTATCTTATTTTTACCGTGATATAGCTTCATGATTTACCTGTTAGGTTTCTCTACATCAGGGGTCGGCAACCTTTTACCCGTGGTGTGCCAAGCCATTCTACCAATATGATAAAGGGTGCTGCCAGAATTTTAACTTATATAATGGGGTTTTAGAGGAGAAAAAATCTATACCAAATTTATCTTTTAAACATATTTATTAAAAAAATAACATAAATTAAAAAATTTTAATGCGAACCTTGTCCCTGCACATTTTTGCTTAATATTTCAATATCAGGGGTATAATTTGTGACTTTTAATTTCACACAAGATTCTGAATGTTCATTTGTTAAACGACTTCTTTGTGGACTCAAAATATGTTTCATATGAGAAAAAAATTGTTCACAGAGATATGTGGAACCAAAAGCGGAAAGGAGAGCACATGCAATTTTTTTTAAACAATAAAATCTTTCCGGCAATGACATCCAACAATTTAATATAGCAGTCGATTTTTCCATAGAGTCATCTTCCAGATTTTTTCGTAATTCCTTAAATTTTGTTTTCCATAATTCTGAAGATATTAGCTCGATAAGTTCCATTTCAAAATTATCAACATTCATCCACTCAAAAATTGAAAAATCAAACGGTATTATTAATGGATCTATTAAATCTGGTTTTATCAGAAGGGAAAATATAGGCAAATGAGCTTCCAAAGTCTTTGCATTTTCTGGAAAATTCATCTTTGAGTGCTTCAACGTAGGTTTTAAGTTCATCTTTGTCTATGGTCGATTTATTTGCAAGCGCTTTAACATTTGGGAAGTATTTGTAGGTACTAGTATTAATATCACATAAAAATACATTTAATTTAGTAGCAAATCCTGTCCAATATTCAAAAAGTTCGAGCACAGTTTGGCGCTTTCCTTGCAATCTTAAGTTTAGTTCCTTGAGATGTTTAGTTATATCAGTCAGAAACATCAATTTGCATAACCATTCTTTATCGTTAAATTCGGGGAAATGTTGTACCTTTTCATTAAGAGAAACTTTAATGTGTTCCAGACATGACACAAACTTATTCAAGACATTGCCTCGACTAAGCCAACGAACATGGCTGTATAAGGGGAGGTCGACATATTCACTTTCCATTTCTTCTAAAAGAGATTTAAATTGCCTGTGTGTCAATGAAGAGCGAGACACTATGAAATTAACTATTTTAACAACAGTGTCCATTACAGGAATTAAGCGCTGTGACGAAATTTTGGCAACTAAACTTTCCTGGTGTAGTATACAATGAAAGTTCAATATTTTATGTCCAATATGATTTTCAAGAAGTTTGAAAAATCCTTTATCCTTGCCAACCATTGCAGGTTTTTGACGGCGCCAGTAGTTACACAAAATATTTTTTTGATATTAATTTTCTTGCTGTCAAAATAATTTATGAATGAAGCAAGAATATCCTGCCCCTTAGTTGTCCCAGACAGAGGAATCAAATTGCACAATTCTTCATAAACTTGACCTTTATCACAATACCGTACAAATACTTCAAGCCGCGCAATATCATTTACATCTGTACTTTTATCAACAGCGACGCTAAATGCAACAGATTCTTGTAGTCCAGAATTCTGTTTTGTTGTCACATTGTCTGCCATTTCAGTTATTCTTCTTTCAATCGTTCGCGCAGAAGCCGGTATTTCTCGAATTCGGGATAGTATGGTTTGTTGGTTAGGTAAATCGCTAAACAACTTTTCTGCACCTTTTATAAAGATTTCCTTTATATATTCCCCATCTGTAAAGGGTTTGCCTTTGGCAGCTGTGCAATGAGCAATTGCGAAGCTGCATTCTGTCGCCTTAGGCTTCGTTCCAGTTATTCCACAAAAAAAAGCTACTTGTTTCTTATAACCAGAAACTCTCTTTATAGTTTCACATTTCTCATCGTTGCTATTAAATGTGGACAAATGTCTTTGTACGCTTGACGTGCGGCATACGACACTTTCGTGACATATCACACATACAGCACGATCCTTTTGTTGTATAAATCCATATTCATTCGTCCAATACTCTTGAAACCCGCGAATATTTAGTTTTTGTTTCTTTGCCTCCATATGATTAAATATGGATTAAAAATAAAAAATATTAAACCAATAAGATACAAGTCTTACACAAAAAGTTAGAAGGGAAAGTAACGACCAGTATTAAACGAAATGCAAGTTTTACTGGATTGCAGGCAAATATACGCAGTACAAAACGAGAAAGAGAGGGGCGAATGTATTCCGGCTTGAACATTCGTATAAGTCCGCTTCGATAACTAGTCGGTGCTGCGCATGTTTCATTCATTTTGCTCCGAATGCGTTTCCACAAAAGCATCGCGCAGATTTTCGTGACATTGGCAAGCCTCCTTAGATAAATTATATAATTAAACATTTTCTCTTATTTAAAAATCACTTCATCTCGATATTTTCACGATTTCCCTGATTACTAGAGGTCAGAAAAAAATACGGTGCCGTATTTTTTTTCGAAAACCCGTATTTTTGATGTTGTTGTAATAAGCTAAATTAAATATTTTATGTAAATATTTAAAAAAACGGCCCTCATGAAAAATTTAAACAAATATTCGGCGTTAACAGAATTTATAAAAGGTGAAATTTTGCTTTGAAATCTTTGATAAGGGCATTTATATTCATAAAAAATAGTTGTTAAAAAATTATTTTTTGATTTTATTTAAATGTTTATTTTTTACAAAAATTAGGTTGTTTACTAGGAAATTTATAGCAAATTCAGACCCCCCCCCCCCCACAAAAAAAAAACCGTTTTTATTCAGTTATAGCAAAGACAACAAAGTGAACATTCGCTAGGAATACCGTATTTTACCCCCTAAATATATATTATAAATAAATTATATAATATTATTTTAAAATACCGTATTTTTCACCGTATTTATTCCGAACTCTGCTATTTACTTTGTAGAGTGCCATTCAGAAACTCGTCGCGTGCCAAGCCTGGCACGCGTGCCATAGGTTGCCGACGCCTGCTCTACATTATAAGCTTGTGCAGCTTCAGTTACTTCTGTTTTAGGGTGTTTATTCTACACGTATTTACTATGCAATGTAATTCCTATATTTTTTGTATCTCGTTCTGCTTGTTAACTTCCTCGTTCGTACTATTGTGTACAAGTAATTTAGTTTAAACAAGAATACGTATGTTTCCGTGTATTTCGTTTCCTTGTAACTCCCAAAAATTCAAAGAAACGAGTATTACACGGTAATGGCTATAAATAGCACTATTACAACATAACTTATTCACGGATTAGATCGAACCGTTTCTGACAAAGGCATTCACGTCTCATGGCAACTGGGTTTTATGCAAAAAAAGTCTACTGCGGATGGGCTGGATCAAATGTCTGTAATAAAATGCACATAGGTGTTGACAGCACAAACAGACATACGTAGTAATTTGCAAAATATTACCAAATTAATCAGAAACGGTATACATGGGACATGGCACGAGCAGATCTACGGGAATTACTGCTTCAATTATAAAAACACTCCACTTGCAAATATTCCTATTGGAATTTTCCGCAATAAAAAATGGTTAGACAAATTAAGACTATTATAACAAAATATTTGATTATTTATTTGATTATTATGTATACTACAAGACCACGTCAATTTAGAATTAGAAGTCGTTATAGTACTGTCTAACATAGTGATATCTCGTTCTACTTAAACAATGTCATCGCCATTACTTTTCTAGATGTTCAAAAAAACATTGGTTTGCTTCTAATTAACAAATTTGGAATAAGAAATTAAACATAGAGTATACTGGGGTTTATTATGTGTCTTAACCATTACAGTAGACCGAAATAAAAATAAATAAAAAGTAACATTTATAACCATAAAATCTTTTGTACCCCACTCGCTTTACATAATTGTTGATGTACTTACCCATTTCGGGCGACTGATTCCTTTAGAAATTCCAGGATTTAAGTGGGATTCAACGATTGCAGATTCCTCTTCGCTCAGGCGGTAGATCCCAAGGTACATCTTTCTCTTGCGGGCCATTGCTTTGAAGACTTTTAGAATTGTGTGGTTGTTTCTTCTGCCGCGTTGCCTATTCTATGCTTGTTGCGCTTTAATCTCAGGATGTGGCTATTTATACATACAGTATGTATACGCAATTGGCTATTTATACATACGGTATGTATACGCAATTGGCTATTTATACATACAGTATGTTTACGCAATTGGCTATTTATATGTACAGTATGTATACGCAATTGGCTACTTATATATACAGTATGCATTCGCAATTGACTAAGTGCACGTTCTGACTGTATATACAAATATTGGAGTTACTATTTTGGTAATAACTACACAATTATAATATAATATAACTATACTTTTATTTATTAAAGTTCATTTACAATCCTGAACAATCTTCTTCTTCTTGCTTTGGCTCTACAACCCTTTATGGGTTTTGGCCTCCTCTACTATTTTATGCCATTCTCCACGATCTTCTGCTGCTCTTTTCCAATTCCTTGCTCCTAGTGCTTTTATGTCTTCTTCCACGCTTTCCTTCCATCTTTTACGTGGTCTTCCTCTTGGTCGGCTATTGGTGGGTTTCCATTCCATGATAAGCTTGGTGTTTCGATCTTTTTCCATTCTTTGCACATGGCCTATCCATCTCAGTCTCTGTGCCTTTACATTTTTTACTATGTTGTTGTTTCCAATTAGAGACTCTAGTTCGTGATTCATTCTTATCCTGTATGTTCCGTCCTGTTCCCTTATCGGACCATATACTTTTCTTAATATTTTTCTTTCAAATGTCTTTAGTTCTTCCTCACTTTTCTTAAGGAGGGTCCATGTTTCACAGCCATAAGTAACTACCGGTCGTATTAGGCACTTATATATAGTTATCTTGGATTTGTGACTTAGTAGTTTGCTGGTAAGTAGTTTTCTGTTCGCATAGTAGGTTCTATTTCCTTTTAATATTCGTATTTTTATTTCTTCACTCTCGTCGTTGGTTTGATTTAGTTGAGATCCCAAATACGTGAAATTTTTAACTTTTTCAAAGCTGTGGTCGCCTACTATGTATCTATCTTCATTTTGTGGTGCAGTTCTGGACATCATCATATATTTTGTTTTTTCTTGATTGACTGTCCGTCCTACTTTCCTTGCCTTTTTTTCGAGGTCGTTAAATGTGTCATTTACAGTATTTGCCATGCGCCCCGTGATTACTATGTCATCTGCATAGGCTCCGATTTGTCTACTTTTTGATGTTAAGTTTCCCGTTATCTTTAGTTTTTCTATAGCCACATGTAATGTTGGGTTGAAAAGTAGAGCGGATAGCGCATCACCTTGTCTGTCTAGTCTTGTCTGTCTATTCTTGTCTGTCTAGTCTTGTCTGTCTAGTCTTGTCTGTCTAGTCTTGTCTGTCTAGTCTTGTCTGTCTAGTCTTGTCTGTCTAGTCTTGTCTGTCTAGTCTTGTCTGTCTAGTCTTGTCTGTCTAGTCTTGTCTGTCTAGTCTTGTCTGTCTAGTCTTGTCTGTCTAGTCTTGTCTGTCTAGTCTTGTCTGTCTAGTCTTGTCTGTCTAGTCTTGTCTGTCTAGTCTTGTCTGTCTAGTCTTGTCTGTCTAGTCTTGTCTGTCTAGTCTTGTCTGTCTAGTCTTGTCTGTCTAGTCTTGTCTGTCTAGTCTTGTCTGTCTAGTCTTGTCTGTCTAGTCTTGTCTGTCTAGTCTTGTCTGTCTAGTCTTGTCTGTCTAGTCTTGTCTGTCTAGTCTTGTCTGTCTAGTCTTGTCTGTCTAGTCTTGTCTGTCTAGTCTTGTCTGTCTAGTCTTGTCTGTCTAGTCTTGTCTGTCTAGTCTTGTCTGTCTAGTCTTGTCTGTCTAGTCTTGTCTGTCTAGTCTTGTCTGTCTAGTCTTGTCTGTCTAGTCTTGTCTGTCTAGTCTTGTCTGTCTAGTCTTGTCTGTCTAGTCTTGTCTGTCTAGTCTTGTCTGTCTAGTCTTGTCTGTCTAGTCTTGTCTGTCTAGTCTTGTCTGTCTAGTCTTGTCTGTCTAGTCTTGTCTGTCTAGTCTTGTCTGTCTAGTCTTGTCTGTCTAGTCTTGTCTGTCTAGTCTTGTCTGTCTAGTCTTGTCTGTCTAGTCTTGTCTGTCTAGTCTTGTCTGTCTAGTCTTGTCTGTCTAGTCTTGTCTGTCTAGTCTTGTCTGTCTAGTCTTGTCTGTCTAGTCTTGTCTGTCTAGTCTTGTCTGTCTAGTCTTGTCTGTCTAGTCTTGTCTGTCTAGTCTTGTCTGTCTAGTCTTGTCTGTCTAGTCTTGTCTGTCTAGTCTTGTCTGTCTAGTCTTGTCTGTCTAGTCTTGTCTGTCTAGTCTTGTCTGTCTAGTCTTGTCTGTCTAGTCTTGTCTGTCTAGTCTTGTCTGTCTAGTCTTGTCTGTCTAGTCTTGTCTGTCTAGTCTTGTCTGTCTAGTCTTGTCTGTCTAGTCTTGTCTGTCTAGTCTTGTCTGTCTAGTCTTGTCTGTCTAGTCTTGTCTGTCTAGTCTTGTCTGTCTAGTCTTGTCTGTCTAGTCTTGTCTGTCTAGTCTTGTCTGTCTAGTCTTGTCTGTCTAGTCTTGTCTGTCTAGTCTTGTCTGTCTAGTCTTGTCTGTCTAGTCTTGTCTGTCTAGTCTTGTCTGTCTAGTCTTGTCTGTCTAGTCTTGTCTGTCTAGTCTTGTCTGTCTAGTCTTGTCTGTCTAGTCTTGTCTGTCTAGTCTTGTCTGTCTAGTCTTGTCTGTCTAGTCTTGTCTGTCTAGTCTTGTCTGTCTAGTCTTGTCTGTCTAGTCTTGTCTGTCTAGTCTTGTCTGTCTAGTCTTGTCTGTCTAGTCTTGTCTGTCTAGTCTTGTCTGTCTAGTCTTGTCTGTCTAGTCTTGTCTGTCTAGTCTTGTCTGTCTAGTCTTGTCTGTCTAGTCTTGTCTGTCTAGTCTTGTCTGTCTAGTCTTGTCTGTCTAGTCTTGTCTGTCTAGTCTTGTCTGTCTAGTCTTGTCTGTCTAGTCTTGTCTGTCTAGTCTTGTCTGTCTAGTCTTGTCTGTCTAGTCTTGTCTGTCTAGTCTTGTCTGTCTAGTCTTGTCTGTCTAGTCTTGTCTGTCTAGTCTTGTCTGTCTAGTCTTGTCTGTCTAGTCTTGTCTGTCTAGTCTTGTCTATCTAGTCTTGTCTGTCTAGTCTTGTCCGTCTAGTCTTGTCTGTCTAGTCTTGTCTGTCTAGTCTTGTCTGTCTAGTCTTGTCTGTCTAGTCTTGTCCGTCTAGTCTTGTCTGTCTAGTCTTGTCTGTCTAGTCTTGTCTGTCTAGTCATATGATCTTAAAAACAATGTTATTTTTCTGGTTTTTGTTGAGTTCCACGAAGGTGGACTGAAAGCTATAAAATAACTGACAAATTTCACATGAGATTTGTTTATGGTAGTCCTAAAAAGTCTAATTAGTTTTATAGAGCTCCAGCAAAGTTGAATATATTTATATATTCAAGTTGTGTTCCGACTTTATTAATATTATATTATTATCTATAATGTAGTATGGTTTTACCAACTCTAAAATTGGTACATAGTTATTTGCCAAGTTTAAAAAACATATTAAATAAATTGTTGGTAATTTTATGTATTTTATTATTTCTCAATACACTCGATATTTTTTCCAAATAATATCATGTTTTAGTTGTTTTTATCACAGATAAATGACTCACTGTTGGTAATGCCAAAAGAAAATATTCTACTAGATTTGTTAATGTTTTTCAAATATTTTTACAACCCTCATTATCACTAATGATAGAACTATGTAAATCTCATTTATTTCAACTGTAACTCAAAACGGTTGAAAATGAGTCATTTGTATTTATATTTCGTTACTTGAGAGCTTGTTACTTGTTTAAGATACTAAAATATTTCGTGGACGTATGCGTCATATATTCAAGCATTCTTCTACCTTTTCAAATAATTTACTCTTGTCAGCCCACTTCGATTACAAAAAAAAGATTAACTTATTTACAATATTATCTTAAGTAAATAACAAGAAAAAAAATCTTCTTATCACTGAAACTTAAAATTATCAGTGAAAAACATCATTTTGTTATAACTGATATGTACGCATTTACATTCAACCTTTTCCATTGCTAGACAGATGAATACGTATACTATTATACATTAAGAAATTGGTAAATATTTCCCAAACCTTCTCAGTGTGATCGGAAGAATTAGAGACTTCTTGTGACTGTTCATGTGATTGATATACTTGTTTTAAATTCTAATTATTTGATATGAGATAATACAACATATGAGTTGTTGCATCGAAACGTCGAGAAATAAATGTAATAACCATATAAAAATACTGAAAAGTTTAAATAACCAAAATGTTACTCTGTCTCTCTCTCTCTGTATATATATATATATATATATATATATATATATATATATATATATATATATATTATATATATATATATATATATATATATATATATATATATATATATATATATATATATATGTATATATATATATATATATAATATATATATATATATATATATGTATATATATATATATATATATATATATATATATATATATATATATATGTGTGTAGTGGTGAACGCATCCGCTCGCTACACCGAGATCCCGGGTTCGATCCCCGGACAAACCGTGAAATTTTTCACGGAACTATGCTGTGGCCACCTCGTGGAAAGCAATGGCAAACTACCACGAGTAATTCTGCCAAGAGAACCTCTCAAATAGTGCCGTTCGGAACCGGCGATAAACTGAAGGTCCCGCATATGAGTGTGACGATTCGTTCCACAAGTATGCGCGAGAGGTTGCCTTACGCTAGAACACTAGTATGGCACCCTAAGAAGATATATATATATATATATATATATATATATATATATATATATATATATATTCGACGCTCTCTGCATCCATCAAAACTATTCAGGGTGTGTACCCACACACCCTGTATATTGACTTTGCCAATCTTTTGTAAGTGTTCCTGAATAGTTTTGATGGATGCAGAGAGCCTTTTAGACATTTATTGAATGAACCTTGAATGGTCTGCGATCACTAGTTGCACCATTTTCAGCTTTGTTCAGAATTTCTTCCCGGTTTCTGATAATTGAAGAAAGTGTACTTGGAGGAATCTTAAATTCTTCAGCAATCACTTTCTTCTTTTTAATACGTTTGTCAACTTCATTTATCAAACTCACTTTGTCAGATAACGACATCGTATTAAATTTGATTTTGTGGTCACTCATATTTGCTATTGGTACGGCAGAGGTAAGAAGCAACAATGAGTTTAAACTTTAAAATTTCATTAATATATAGCACCTTTTGGGTGAACTTACCGATTCTTGGGAGAATAATATCCTGTCGTAATCTTCCTACAGCACACCCGCTGGTTAATTCTTAGTTTTGCTTTATTCGAGTTTTGGGTGATCATAAAATATGAAAAATAAAATGTTTGGTAATCTGCCCGAGGATTACACTATCGACGGTTTATGGTAGGCAATATCCGGCATTATAAATTTTGCAAAATACGCGGCGGTTAAAAAATTGGAGTTATAGAGATTATTTTGTATGTAAAATTTTACCATTATACAATTTTTACTACGAGTTATGGAAAAAATCGAGTTATCGAAGTTTGACTGTATATATATATATATATATATATATATATATATATATATATATATATATATATATATTATTATTATTATTATTATTATTATTACATCATTTTTGCCCATATGGACAGTGTTTGAACTTAAATAACTCATGATGACACAAGTTTCACTTCTTTCCCTTCTTTTTCTTCTCTTCCCAAAATCTCTTCATCCTTTGACTGTGCTCCTGTTTCCTTTGTTCTGTCCACAATGTTCCTATCTTCCTTTCGCTTACTAAAAATTTGGTATTCTTTATTTTGCTTCTGAATTTTTTCCTGTCTTCTATCATTTGTTGATTGATCCTCAATTGCTTTAAGTCATCTTCTATTTCATGAAACCAATTTGTTTTCCTACTTGAACTGTTTACTACATCAAAGATTTTTTTTGTAAGTCGTTTATTGTTCATTCTCTGTATGTGCCCATAGAAAGTTAGTCTTCGTTTTCTAATGATATCTGTTAGTCTGTCTGTGTGTTCATATAGCTCTTTGGTAGGTCTTTTCATCCATATCCCATCTCTGTGTACTGCTCCAAATATTTTTCTAAGAATTTTGCGTTCAATTTGTTCTGTTTCTATGATGCCAGATGCTCCAATTGTGGTCGTTTCTGACGCATACAATGCTTCAGGCAATACAACTGTTTTGTAATGTCTGAGTTTGGCCTGCCTTGATATGCTTTTCTTATTATAATGTGACCATGTAAGTTTATATGCTTTCTGGAGTTTTTCCGTTCGTTTAATGTTAGACATTTTGTTTGATCCTCCTATTTGTATATATTCCCCTAAGTATTTAAATTTTTCTACTCTTTGTATAGATCCATAAGTCGTATGTATGGTATGTACATTGTTGGTATGTCGTTCCATGTATTCGGTCTTCTCATACGATATCTGTAAACCGGTTTTAGCGGCTATTTCATGTAATCGCTCCAGTGCTTTTTTTGCCTGCTGTGTATTATTGCTGGTTATGGCAACGTCATCTGCAAATGCCAAGCTTTTAATGATTGTTTTTGTTTCGCGTGTTCTTCCTAGCTGTATGCCTTTCACTTGTTTCTCCCACTGCTTAATAATTTTGTCTAAGACCATGTTGAACAAAATTGGTGAGAGGCCGTCTCCTTGTCTGACACCTGTGCGTATCTGAAAGGGTTCTGAGATTTCAGCCATGAACTTGATCTTTGAGGTGGTGTCCGTGAGCGTTTGTTGTATTAGTGTTCTGGTTTTTTTGTGAATGCCATATTCTTCCAGTACTGCAAAGAGCGTTTGTCTATCAATGCTGTCGTACGCTTTTTTAAAGTCCACAAAGGTAACTACAGTGTTATTTGTCTGTCTGACTTTCAATATTGTTCTTAGGTTCCAAATTTGTTCGATGCATGATCTCCCTTTCCTAAAGCCAGCCTGGTATTCACCTATTTGATGATCTGCTTGTGGTTCTAGTCTGTTCAATAACACTTTCGAGAATATTTTGTAAGTGACTGGCACTAGTGAAATACCTCTGTAATTATTTGGATCTGACTTATCACCCTTTTTATGTAATGGGTGGATCAAGGCACATTTCCATTCTTCTGGCATTTTTTCTGTGATCCAAATGTCTGTAATGATCTTATGAATTGTTTTTAAGATTTCTTTATCTTGAAGCTTCCACACTTAAGCAATAATGCCATCTTCTCCTGCCGCTCTGTTATTTTTCATTTGTTGTATGATCTCCTCTATCTCCTCTATTGTAGGTGGAGTAGAATCAGGATTGGATGTAGTTTTTTGGAAGGTCATTTTTTCCTTGGGTTCAGAATTCAGAAAAAAAGTATTGTTTCAGAATTTTACAGTTTTCTTTAGTGTTCGTTTCCAAGGATCCATCTGTTCTTCTAAAACAGAGGCTAGGAGGTTGATAACCCTTAATATTTTCTTTGAATATTCTGTAAAAATATCTTGTATTATTTCTCTTAAAATCTTCTTCAATTTCTTTTAGCCTGTTGTTGTCGTGTGCTCGTTTTTCTCTTCTAATTTCCTTTGATGATTTTTTCTGAACTTCGTGAAATTTCTTCCATGTTTCGGATGTTCTGTTACTACTGAACTTCATCCACGCCTGTGTTCTTTTCTCATTGGCTTGATCACAAGTTGCGTTCCACCACCTATGTTTCCTTTTTCTGGGAGGTTGCGCCCAACGCATTGCCTTCTGAACTGAGGTCGCAAGATCTGTCCAAGTGTCTGTTGGATGACTATTAATTTCTTTAATGATTTTGTCTTTGTTTATCCGCAAATATTCTGGATCAGGCTTGACTATTTTGTATTTTACTGTCTTTTTCTGTCTTGAAATTGGTCTAATCTTAACTTGTAATAAATAATGATCTGACTCGAAGAACCCTTTACGCGTTCTGACATTTAAAATTTCCTGCGTATTTTTGTTAGAAATGGCCACATGATCAATCTGGAATTCTCCCCATACGGTGTTAGGTGCTTTCCATGTTGTAAGTTTTCGTCTTAGCTTTAGAAATTGTGTCGACATAATTTTGAGATTAAAATTTTGACAATATTTTATGAGGTGCTCACCATTTTTGTTTGTGCGATAGTGAGCTGAATAAGGGCCTGTGATTTGTCTGTATTTTCTCTCCTTACCTAATTGCGCATTAAAGTCTCCCATTAAAATTTTAACATGCCTTTCTAGTATGCTGTTGGTTACTTCTTCCATGTCTTCCCAGAAGTCTTGAACTTCTTGTGGTTTCTTTCTGTTATGCTCATTTGTAGGTGCGTGTGCATTGATAATTGTGTAACCTTTATTGCCTGATTTGAAGGAGAGTGTGCAGATCCTTTCTGATATTGAATTAAAGTCAACAATGTTATCCACGACTGATTTGTGTACTGCAAATCCCGTCCCAAACAATGATGGTGTACCTCTTCTGACAGCAGGTTTACCTTTATAAATCCTATAATTTTCCGTGTTGAAATGATTTTCGTCTTGAAAACGTGTCTCCTGAATCGCAAGAAATTTTATTTGAAATTTTTCTAACATATCTGTAAGTTGTTTTAGTTTTCCAAGTGTGAAGAGAGTATTCACATTAAGAGTGCCAATGTATATATATATATATATATATATATATATATATATATATATATATATATATATATATATATATATATTTATATATATATATATATATATATATATATATATATATATATATATATATATATATATATATATATATATATATATATATATATATATATATATATATATATATATATATATATATATATATATATATATATATATATATATATATATATATATATATATATATATATATATATATATATATATATATATATATATATATATATATATATATATATATATATATATATATATATATATATATATATATATATATATATATATATATATATATATATATATATATATATATATATATATATATATATATATATATATATATATATATATATATATATATATATATATATATATATATATATATATATATATATATATATATATATATATATGTATATATATACAGGGTGCTGGGTAAACATGCGGCAAAAATTCAAGGGGTTATTGCTTGGCCTATTCTAAGAATATTTTGTCCAAAGTTGAAAAACCCCTTTGTTTCGAAGATACAAAGTGAACAAAATTTACGACAACCATATTTAAAATTTGTTGTAATCATTAATGTAAATAAAAGTATGGCGCACGCCAATGAGTTTATCAAGTACAAACGTGACGTGTGTTTAAGTCAATCAAATCAAATCAAATCTATATTTATCTTGTGATGTATAAAAATTATACTAATATGATAAGTCAAACAAAAACCAAGAAATAATCAATAATCAAAATTGTGTAATCCCTGGATTAGCTGTATTCAAAAAACTCCTTTTTGGAGAAGAAATTTAATAATTAGTGAAATTAGTGAATTTTTTGGTTAGTGAAGTCCTCTTTCATGTATACGAACGCTGAGATGACTGACATGCAATTCATGTATGGACTTGCTGATGGCAATTCATTAGAAGCTAGACGATTATACAATGAACGATTTCCTAGCCGTAATATCCTCGGTCGAAAAATTTTCGAAAACATTAATCTTCTGTGAAACAGGTGAATTGAAACGAAAGGGAGGGCCAATAAGATTAATGACAATAAGAACGGTAAAACTGGAACAGAATGTGCTGGACATGATAGAGAAAGATCCAAGTACTTCTACGCGACAAATACTTTGAATGTAAGTCATTGGACAGTTGGAAAAGTTTTAAGGGCAATTTATTGTATCCATACCACATTCAACGTATTCAGGCACTACTAACTGCTGATTATCGTACACCTATAGCGTTAAGTCAATGCCTTTTGCATTGCATACATCAGTTCTAATCCCTGAATTCCTGACACAGATTCTTTTCACCGATGAAGGCGGTTTCTCAAGAAATGCAATAAGGAATTTTTATAACAACCATATGTGGGCAGATGAAAATCCGCATGAGGTATGTGAAGATCGATTTCAACATCAGTTCTCCTTGAATGTTTATGTTGGAATTGTGGGTGACTATCTAATTGGACCGGTATTTCTACCAGCAAGACTGGCGAGATGTATCGAAACTTTTTCGAAAAAACACTGCCCAATATTCTGCAGGACGTGCCATTGGCGACATGAATTGCAATGTGGTTTATGTGCACCACTACATTTTAGATTGGTTGCTCGTGAACAGCAACACACGGAGATCGCTGGATTGGTGGAGCATGGCCTGCTAGATCCCCAGACTTAAACCCAATGGAGTATTTCTTATGGGGCTATCTGAATTCATTAGTTTACCCTACTCGGATAATTGTTGGGTGTACCTCAATTAGATACAACCCTGGTATGTATGAAAGAGTTCGGCACTCAATGACATGAAGATTGACTGCTTGTATCCAAGCTGGAGGAAGTCATTTCAAACATCTATAATATTAATAATAATAATATTTATTTCATGTTCAAATTGTACGAATTTACATAAGTCAATAATATCTATGAAAAGGCAAAATAAAATTCCCCCATGGAGTAAAATGTATTTTGTGTGAGAAAATTTTGTATGTATTTTTTAAAGGATTTAAAGTCTGTACTTTTTACATTTCTCGGTAGCGAATTATATAGCTCGACACAGTGGTAACCTGTACTGCTTCTAGATCTATTTAATCTTAGGAAATTGGGCTTAACTAGCTGTTTGTATCGTGTGCAGTAATTGTGATCAAATTGGTCATACTCGCCGACGTGCACGTGCATATACAGTAAGCAATGCAAGATGAAGACACAGGGAACTGTAAATATTTTATACTTTTTGAATAATTCTCGGCAATCATCACTGAATGGCAATCCCGCCATAATTCTTATGCATTTACGTTGTAGTTAAAAAACTTTGGTCACATGGGGAGAGTGACCCCATACTAAAATTTCATTATGAATCAATGCATGATAGGCCGTCAGTAATAATAATAATAATAATAACCTTTATTGGCATAATTAAAATAATTTCCATACAAAATATACATACAAAATAAAACAATAAAAAATAATAAAAAAAGTTGTGAAACTAAAACCCCATTAAAAAGAAAAAAGAAATTTTACCACCCTATAAACCTATACTTCAACACCTGTACATCGAACATAAACTCACAAAAAAAAAAAAAAAAAACTAAACCGCAACACTCAAAAAACTACCCCGTCGCATCCGCTCTTTCCATGTTTTCACTCTGTGTAAAAACGACAGCCCCTTCCCGCTCTCGTCCATACACTCCCTCCAATCCTCTCCTCGCCTTCTCTCCTGGTCATTCCACTCTGCCATCGTGCACTCTTCCAACCAATGACTCCACATATCTTCCTTCAACCCACACACCAAACACCTTCTACTTTCCTCCTTCATCCAATGTCTCCTTCCACACTCTTCATTGCCACACCTAAATCTCGCCAACACTGACTGGTCGTCCGACCCTTTACTTGTCCTCAAATAACCAGGAACACGGCCGTGCACTTGTATCTGACTGTAGCCTTGGTGATATTTACTAGCCTCTATTTTCGATTGGCGCTCTTGGAAGTCCACTTCTAATAACCTCTCTTTTAGCATCCGTTTCCACTGAGCACCCGCACTTTTTTCCGTTTCCAACCCCTCGGATGATAACCCGCCTCTCTCATACAGTTTCCTTTTATTCAACCCCCAACCGCTCTCTCTTCTACCACTTAACCCCTCTTTATTCACTACTCGAAAGATTTCCTTTATTATCCTTTCATCTCCTAACCCATCCACCCTATACTCGAACTTTATCACTCTTTCCGCAGCTATTACCGCCACCTTATAAGCACTCACTTCCTGAAGCACAATGTGACCAGGCGTCGACCTATCAAGTTTCAACACTTTCTTATAAAACTTTAGCTGTACCCTTTCGATCTTGTCTTCCTCTTTCGTTCCCCAGACCTCGCATCCATACAGTAACACGCTTCGCACACATGCCTTCCATATGGTCTCTGCTGCTCTAAAGTTTCCATCAAAGTTCCTTTTCCAAACCTCCCAGATACGACCCGCCGCCACCCATGCCTTCTTTGTAACATACTCTATGTGTTCTTTATTACTGTATCCAGTCCCAAAGACATACCCCAAATACTTAAATTTACTAACTTCCTCTATTTCACCCTGCCATTCAAACCTTTCTTTCTTATATCGCCCACCCCTTTTAAACCGAATCCATTTTGTTTTACCAACATTCACCCTTAAATCCCTCTTTTCGAAATACCTACAGAGCCTTTCAATCACGTCCTTCATCTCACTAGCCGACTTTGCAAATACCACCATGTCATCCACATATGCCAAGCTCCACACCTTCTTTTTCCCAATCACCACTCCTCCAGCTTGCCCGGCCTGTAGAACCTTTTCCATATCCGCCACATACAGATTGAAAAGCGTGGGACTCAAAGGGCAGCCTTGTCTCACGCCCTTCCTCACCTCAAAATAGTCCGATTCCCATTCATTCGCTACTACCTTACAGACCGTTTCCTCGTACAAATTCCTGATGTTCCTTCTTACACTCTCTGAGATACCTTGCTTGCCAAAACACTCGTCAAGTCTCCTCCTGTTCACCGAGTCATATGCGGATTTCAAATCAATGAAAAGAGCAAACAGGCATCCCTTTCTTATTCCTTGGTCTATGATGACTCTCAAGGTAACCAGGTGTTCCACCGTGCTCCTTCCTTCTCTGAACCCCGCTTGTATTTCCGGCAAAAGCTTCCTTTCATTGATTTCCTTCCTCAAGCGACAATCCAGGATTTTAGCAAATATTTTGTATGAGGAGTTCATCAAAGTTATACCTCTATAATTTTCTAGCGCGTCCCTCGTTCCACTCTTAAACACCGGTTGAATTATCCCCACTTTCCAGCTGACTGGTATCCTTTTCTCACCTCTCCCTATCCTTCTCAATTCCTCCGTAAACTTCTCCTTACAGATTCCAGGTGCTTCTTTCCAGGCTTCATTTCCGAGCCCATCCAAACCTCCCGCTTTTCTTGGCTTTAGGGAATCAATAACATCCTCCACCTCTGTCACGGTGATATCCTCGGCGAGCTCTTCCTGCTTTCTCTGTCGATCTCCTGAACTATCATCTCTTTCTGACCGCATCTCCACCCCTCCTAGCATCCTCATGAAGTGGTTTTGCCATTCTTCTATCGCAATGCTCTTGGGTAATCTTTCCTTCCTTTTCCTATTCTCTCTCGCGTATTTCCACAGCTCAGCTTCCGTCTTGATTTCTCGTAGCCGCTGCTTCTCCTTCTCCTCCCAAAGCTCCTTTTCCTTCTTCTCCATTTTTTGCAATTCTGTTTTCGCTTCCAGCACGTGCACTTTGAGCCCTTCTCCCTTTCTCCATTCTCTCATAGCTTCTCGAAACATTTGCTTTGCGTTCCGCACTTCCCCGTCGTACCATGCTCGGCCTGGAAACGCTTCTTTGATTTTCTTTTTCGCAAGTGCAGATTCCATTTTGTTGCCATCATGTCTATATCCTCTATGGCGTTCCACTCTACCTCTTCTAATTTCCTTCTGTATTCTTCTGTCGCCTCCTTATCCCATCTGGCCACCCATTTCTCCGCCTTAACATCTTTCTCCCTTTGCTGCTTCAACTCACTTCTTATTCTCACTTCCGATTTCCATCAGTTTTATTTGCCGTCTCGCCGCATCATTTGTAATTATTAGGTCAATAACTGAGGTACCCATTGCACCCACAAACGTAAATTCTCCCTCCCAGTCGCCCTCAATACACCCATTCAAAATATCCCATTGGTTCTCTAACACCCACGCCAACCAAACATTTCCCTCTGCATTTTTAATTTTGTCTTTAGAATTCCTTTTTATCACATCACCCGTCTTATCCACCGTATTGACCTGCTCTTTTCCTATCCTAACATTCCAATCACCTCCTAGTAGCAAGTTTGTCGTTACCATATCTTCTAAATTCCTCTTTATACCCTCTTTAATTTTTTCCAGTCCCTTATTATTATAAACGGTTGCTATCTGCCACCACTCCCCCTCCAGTTCTACCTCCCTAAAAACTAGACCCTCCACCTCTTCTAGAATTGCTCGGGAGCGTGTTGCTTTTCTTCGTGTAATGTTTTTAGTTCATTAGTGAGCTCCTTAATCCTCTCCAATTAAGGTTCTGTTTCTTTTCTTATCAATGCCGACATTAGATCACTGAATTCGGTACTGTTGAAATACACCGGTATGTTATCTTCGCGGGCTCCTGTGGTGGTGTTTGAGCGTAGTTCCATCGGCATGTTTAGGTTTTTTGTACTTTGTAAATTTATTGGACGACTATCTTTCGAAATTCAACCTAATTTAAACAGTATTGTTCGTGTTAAGACTTTTATAATTGCATGAACTCTGTCTCGCACTCTACAACCGCACGCGACGAGAGTTTGTACGAGAATGATATTGTAGATTGAGCAACTGTACATGTACTTTTTGATAATAAAATATTGTCACCATAACAAATTTTGTTCACCTTTAAATAAAGTTTCTCAAACTCTAGACTTAAATGTAAATAATAATATAGATATTTTATTTAAAACTTACCTATATTGACAATGCGAATTCCTTCATCTTCTTGGAGAAACTTGAATGCAACCGAAACGTTTTCTAATTTCTGAGATCAGAAAGAGGGTCGCTTGTTACATTTTGGTATCCTTCGACCTGCGAGCAATTCAACCAATGTAATTAATCTTAAACCATCCCAAAGATCAGTTTCAAGATTCCCAATATGTTTTTCCACAGTTTTTAAATATTCGTTGGCCCATCTCGTAAACGTATTTTGTTGTATTTTTGTTGTATTTTGTTGTATTTTGTTGCAAGCTCACGCTCCGTCGAAACCATGTCGTCCTCTTCATCGACCTCGTTGTAATCTCCCATATCATAGCGAGGAGAGTCACCCTTCACCCTTCGAAAGGGTTTTCAGAAATCATCATAACACAAAATATTCTTAGAATAAGCCAAGGGTTAGTTTCCAATAGTTTCAATATTTAAAAAATAATTTAAGTGTACAATTATTTTATTAGAATTAACTTAAGAACATAGGGGAACCGTAGATGCCTTCTTATTTTTCTAGAACCTTTAACATATTTTGCATACGGAGTACAATTTGTAGTTATGCCACTGATACAATAATAAGATTGTAGATTGTAGATTGTATATATGGTGGTGACGACTTGTACTGCGACCTTTATAGATCTATTGTACCCCACCCTCCTCCTCCAAGTGTTGGTGTACTTACCCATTTAGAGCGCCTCCTCTAATCCTGACTCCTTTAGGAATCTCAGGAGCTGGGTGGGATTCAAGGCCTACAGCTCTTCTGTGTTCAAGCAGTGAGCCCCAAGGTACAGCTGTCTCTTGCGGAGTAATGCTCCGCAGTCTTTGAGCAGATGTATGGGGGTTCCCTCTGCTGAGCCACAGAATCTGCATCCATCATCCTCCTCTAGGCCTAGGGCCTTGAGATGTTTCCTAAGTCTGCAGTGTCCCGTCAGGGCTCCTGTCAGAATTCTGAGCTTGTTCCTGCTTAGTTTTAGGCAAGCTTTAGTTCTCTTCTGGTTGAAAGATCCCAGCATCACTTTGGATTGCCTTAGCCCTGGAAGTTCTTCCCAGGTTTTCATCCATTTTCCTCTTATTTCTTCATCTAAACTTTTGCGGATGGTGTTCACGCTCATACCGCAAAAGGGTTCCGGACCTATAAAGGGGCTACTGGATCCCTTGTTTGCTAGGTGATCGGCTTCTTCGTTTCCGTCTATACCAGTGTGTCCTGGTACCCAGTATAGCGTTACTTTATTATCCCTGCCAAGCTTGTTCAGCTTCCCCACACAGTCCCATACCAGTTTGGATCTGATGGTGTATGAACTAATGGCCTTAATGGCTGCTTGGCTATCTGACAGGATAGCAATTCGTTTTTTGCGGTAATACCTGTCGAGGTTAAACTGTGCACATCTTTCGATTGCGTGTACCTCTGCTTGGAAGATACTTGGGGATGTTCCCATGGATTCGGAGTATCTGGTACGAGGTCCAAACACTCCTGCACCAGTTCCTTCCTTTGTCTTCGAACCATCTGTATACCACTTGATGGCATTTTGCTCTATGTGGTATGCTGAGGATTCGTCGCTCCAATCGGCTTTACTACTACACATTGCTGTGTAGTTTTTCTCGAAGTGGTATTTGCATACCATTTCGTCCTTTGGTATTTCCAGCCAGGGGATCTTGGCAGCGAGGCTGTTTCGGTCTCTGCTCCCGATTATTTTACCTCTGCCCATTCCTTCCTTGCTGAACCTTACGATCGCCGATCTGGCGGCGCTCTCCACCACAAGGTGCAGCGGAGCCAGATCCAGCAGCAGCTCCAATACTGCTGTCGGACACGACCCCATCGCTCCCGTGATGCAGACACACGCCAGTCTTTGAATCTTCTCAAGCTGTTTCCTCATAGAGGCCAGCTTGATTCTACTTCCCCACGCAACCGCCCCACAAGTGATTGCAGGTCTCACTATCATGGTGTACATCCATCGCAGGATAGTGGGGTTACAACCTCACGTTTTTCCTGCTAGATTTCTGCACACCATTAGGGAGCGTTTGGCTTTACCTACCACTGCCTCAGCGTGTCTATTCCATAGGAGTTTGCTATCTAGTGTGATACCCAGATACCTTATCTCCTGTTGGTATTCTACTGCCTTCCCATCTATGAGTATGGGATGCAGGCAGTTTAGTTTTCTCCTTCTAGTAAATGGTATCACCGTGGTTTTGCTCGGGTTGAGTCTCAATCCCACTGTTTGACACCATCTACTAGTTACTTTGAGGCCTCTCTGAACAATTTCACAGAGCGTTCCCTCAAATTTTCCTCTGGCCATTATGACTATGTCATCGGCGTAACCTTGACATTTGAAGTCTAGGTTGTTTAGCCTAACCAGTAGTTCATCAACTACCAGGCTCCACATTAGCGGTGATAGTACACCTCCCTGTGGACACCCTCGAGTTGTGGAGATCTTAATGGTATCTCTTCCCACTTGCGTCTCCGCCACTCTAGTTCTCAGCATTTCTCCCATCCACTTTGAGATAGTGCTGTCGATACGCCTTCTCTCGAGGGCCGCCTTGACAGCCTCGTGTGAGGTGTTGTCAAAAGCTCCCTCTATATCCAAGAAGGCACATATCGCTACTTCCTTTGTCTCTAGTGCTGCTTCTATTTCATTTGTCAGCTGATACAGGGCGGTTTCTGTGGATTTCCCTGCTCTGTAAGCATGCTGACTCTTGTGTAGTGGTGTACCTACCAGCACCATAGTCCTAAGGTAATTATCAATCACCTTCTCCATTGTCTTTAACATAAAAGATGTTAGACTAATGGGTGTAAATGACTTCGGTTGACTGGAGTCTTTCTTTCCCACCTTCGGTATAAATACCACCTTAGCCCTTCTCCATAGCTCCGGTATATATCCGAGCGCAAAACTACTTCTAAAAATATTTAGAAGATACGGCATTAGTTCTCTCTCTCCCTTTTGTAGGAAGGCAGGAACTAGTCCGTCCACACCTGGGGCCTTAAAAGGCTGGAAAGTGCCGATAGCCCATCTGATTCGGTTTTCCGTACAGATGGACGCTGCCCTCTTCCAGTCGGCCCGACTTGGTTTCCGTGGTTGCATCAAGCCCTCGGTCTCCCTGTATCTTCTGCATCCCGGAAAATGGGTTTCTAGTAGGAGGAGAGCTCTTTGCTCTTCATCCTCCGTAAAGGTCCCATCCGGTTTCTTGAGAGTGGTTGTCATTTCCACTCTATCCTTCGCTAGTGCTTTGTGCAGTCTAGCTGCCACCGGCGTGGATTCTATGTTTTCACAGAAGGTCCTAAAGTTTTCCCTTTTTGCCCTTCTGATCTCTTTATTGTAGGTGGTAAGCACCTCAGAGTATTCTAGCCAATTTCCGTATTGCTTGGCTTTGTTGAAAAGCCTACGTACTTTTGCTCTTAATGTAGACAAATTTTTGTTCCACCATTTTTCGTGCTTATGCTCCTTCACGGTTTTTACCGGGCAGCTGGATTCAAATGCCGTGGTGATTGCTACATTTATTTCTCCTACAGCCTGCTCCAGCACGGTGTAGTGTTTGATACCACCCCGCACTGTCACCTGCTCTAGGTTTTCTTTTAGTTGTGAACTAAACATAGGCCACACAGTTTGTCTGGGGTTTCGAATGGGGGTACTTTCCTCACTCGCTCCTTCCAGCTCAAACTCTATGATCCTATGATCTGACATTGAGGGTTCACTTGAAACCCTCCACTTTTTAATTAGTTTACTTACGTTAGCGCTACCTACCGTAATAGCCAGTACCTCATTTCTGGCCTTAGTGATAAAAGTTGGCGTGTTCCCGACGTTGTACACAATTAAGTTCTCTTTAATGAGGTATTCTAAAAGGTACTCACCTCTCTTATTAGTGTCCGTACTGCCCCACATCTCGTTGTGGGCGTTCGCGTCACATCCCAAGATGAGTGGCAGCCTTCTCCTAATACAGTGCTCGACCAGCCTTTGTACCTCCATGGGTGGTATGTTATTACCATCGCCAGGGAAGTATGCTGATGCGATCACTACTTCGCGGTGGAGGCCCTCGGTCTTGATGAGGACCTGTATAGGAACTAAGTCCCGCGTTAAGAATTCTGAAAGACATAAGTAATTATTGTCCTTCCTTACCATAATGCAAGTTCTAGGGGAAGCCTCACGGCTGTCCCATACCAACTTACATTCCCTGTTGCTGAGGCCTCTGATGTTACCTCCGTAGGTCCAGGGTTCTTGGAGTAGCGCTAGCCCTAGGTGTTGTTTGGTGAACATCCTAGCCATCACAGCCGAGGCTGCTCTGGCATGGTGGATGTTCACCTGGGCTACTTTGGTGCGCCCGCTGGTCATTCTTGGTTTATGACAGGAGGCGGCAAGTCCTTCTCTGTCTCCACCAGAACAACATCTACCTCTTCCTCTGGTGACATAGCTTGACTGCTCATGTCTACGAGTGTGAGGTCGAGGTCGTCTTCCCGGTAATCCGGGCTGACTTCCTCGTTCGCGGCGTTTGTCGTTAAAGGTTCAGCAGAGGGAGCAGCCGCCACCGCTATTCCTTCCACCTCTGAAGTGGCCGTTGTTGCGGACGTAACTTTCGAGGGAGGGGCCGCTGTGGCTGTCGCTACCTCTACATCCGCTTTTTGTGTGGCGTCGTTCTTCCGCCCATGGACTTTGATCCGCCCGAACCTAAAGTAGAGCCTATGGTTGGCCTTCGCTATGGCTCCAGCGGACTCTTCGTCAATTCCCACCGTTAGGAGTTGACCCCCACTTTCCACCCGGCACCCAAGGACCTTCCATTCGGAAATGTTAAGTCCTTTGTTTTGGGCCCTGAGGTAGTTGATGGAGGCCTCCGGAGTTAGGTCCCCGCTCCTAGGTAGGAACATGGTGATGACATGTGGCTTGGGGATATCATCACCCAATTTCACCAGAGCCCCCCCTTCCCAATGTCTTAGGATGGGTGCTCTTGTCATCAGCCATTTTGCCGTCTGTTCGTTCGCACAGTCGACAATGACTAGTCCTGGTTTGAAGTGTATGCCTTCAAACTGTATCTCATGAGACCAGTCTACGACTGTCTCTTTCATAATTGCTTGCTCAAGAGCAGGCATGTCCTTCTTACTCAGGGGATTCCTTGGGTAGTCTCTGGACATAACACCAACCCTCACAACCTTGACGGCGGTGGCGTAGCTGGTGCTCGGCCCAGAAGTCTTGGGAGGGCAGCTGGGGTAGCTAACCACTCCCGTTGCCCCACTTTGGATGTTCCCCTTCTGTCTTTTAGCTGCTTTGTCTTGGGGCGTGACAGAATCAGCCCCTCTTTTGGCAGCTCCTTGTGTTTGTGGTGTAGTTCCCACCTTTTTCTGTACTGCTCTCTTCTTAGCTTCCTCGGGTTGTAGCCCGTTTGCTAAGAAGCGCAGATACCATCTCACCCCGGCACCGCTGAGGCCCTTTCTCAGTGGGTCATCGAGTCCGCTTGGACTACCTATGGGTGGCAAGGGATGTGCCCATCTCGTCTTCTTCTTACCTGCCTTGGGCTTTGTCTCCTCTTGCTTAGTAGCGGGCTTGGTGGGAGTAACGGTGTTACCGGTCACCTTGCCCCGACTTTTAGAAGCCATTTTGGGAGCGGGTCTCCCTTGGCTTGCTGGCTTGGTGGTAGTAACGATGTTACTGACCATCTTGCCTTTGCTTTTTGGCGACAGTCTGGGAGTTGGTCTCTCTCGACTGGTGCGCTCACTCGGATCGTGGGGCTCATGCTCCATCTGATCCGCCAATTGTGTGGCGGTTATGTCCCGCACACACGGATTGAATTTTTGTTTTTGTTTTTGTTTTTATTTTTGTTCCATTCGAATCCCACGAGTCGCAAGGGAACTAAAGGTCCACCACATCAGAGCCCCGCTTGATAGTGGTAAGGCTGGATGCCCTCTGAGGTCGCCAGGTATCAGAGGGGCTCCGTAAGCGATGGCCGGTTGCCCTTGGCCATCAACCAGTCCCTTCGGCACGGGTCGCATGACACCTTGGGATTAAGGGTTTGGAAGTTCTTGGTTGTTCGCCCTCCGCCGAACGCCCCAACCGGGGTTATTCCAGTCGTGACGTCCAACGGTACGCGAAACTAAGCCCTCACACCGCGACAAGGTGACTTCCACGTGAGGGATACAATAATAAACACTAGAAACAATGAACAGAATCAGATTATAAAACTATTCTTAAGTGTTTTGCACAGTTGCTAAAAACGTTATTCGCACGAAGAATGTAAAACGTGTGTTTTTAGCTAATTAAAGTATTTTTAATGAGTAATAATCTCAAAAAAGTGAACATAAATTTTGTTGATTTGTTACTATTATTTGAATAAATATATTTTTCTCAATTTACTAAAGGTTTCAAATTAATCGTTGTTTATTTTTTTATAATACATTAGATGAATTCAGTTATTATATTTATGATTAAAAATATTATAATTAGGGCTTCACGCGAGGCTTCTCGTCTCGTAAGAGCGAAACGAGACCGAGACGAGACAGTTTTGAAAATTATTTCGGCGAAAGCTCTCCAATTTTTCAGATGGGTGGGTGCTAGCTTGACTGTAAGTTAGCACCCCCAATAGTAAAATTTGATTTTTCATTGAACGCTTCGAGCACAAAAATGGCGATTGCGGCACATAATTAGCACATAAAGAGCACATAATTCTGGTCTTATCAAATTTGAATTTTGAAGAGGTGGGGGTGCCAGCTTTATAGACCCAAATAATTTGACTAAGTTTGTATAAATTTTGTTTTCCAATTATTTCATAATAAAAAGAGAAGCCTTGTTTATGAGTCAGAGGTATATTAATTTAGAAGAATTTTAGAATACTCGTTTATGAGTCAGAGATATATTAATATTGTGAATAATCGAGGAACAAATATTTATGAAATTTATTGATTAGATAAAAATTAAATTAAATAAAATTACTATATTATCTACTTTAATTTATATAATATGTGAATAGGATGCTTGCGACGGTTACTACTTGGTAATCTATACTTGCACTGAATTGTAGAATTCACAATTTTCTTACCACACTTAATATGTCAAAATATTATATAACTTCTTGCTCATATTTATATAAATTTAAAACTAAGTCCGAATCGAGTTTCTACTGGTGAAGGTGAATGTTCAAGTGAATTAAAAATTGATTGTCAAGTCTTTATTTTTATAAAAAAAAAAATTTTCTATAATTTAAACCTGTATTGATTAGGGTTTCACACGAGACGAGATAGGGCAAGAGTTTTAAAAATCTCGTCTCGCTCTCGTTCGTTGTGAAAAAAATTACTCTCGTCTCAGCCTCACTCTCGCTCTAGGAACCGTTTGTCTCGTCTCGCTCTCGTTCTCATAACCGTTTGATTCGTCTAATCTCATCAAATATCAAATATCGTCAAATATATAATGAAATGTAACTGGCCCGAGGCCAGAACGAGCAGTTTAAATTTATTCAAGAAAATATTACGGCTGCCGTAAACGAGAAACGAGACTCTCATGTCTGGCAAAAGTGAGACCACATACGCTCACGCGTCTCGCGAGAGCTAGACCTCATGTGCTCTCGCTATCGCCAAATAATTTGTCTACGTCGTCTTGGTATCGTCTCGCTTTTACGAGACGAGACGAGACGAGACGAGAAAAATATCGTTCTCGTGTGCTCTCGAAGCCCTAGTTTTAATTTACAAATGTCAAATTTAATCATGTAAATATCTAGATGTAGTACTCACTTTCAGTATAAAACGCCGGAAATTTGCAAAAATCTCGGTCTTTTCATTTTATTAATTGAATAAACACACGAAACTTTAAATTATAAAAATATTATGGATTGTATCCAGTTCAGAAAATAATATAGAATATTATATTGTTAATAAACAATTATTTCACGAAAAGAGTGTCTTATTGTTATATAGTTTTCAAAATATGACCAATCACTCTCGACTGACCAACAACTGTGCTATTTACCCCTACATTCAGTTTATATAAATGAATTCAAGAGATATATAAGAGCGTTCATTGTTGAGTTGAAAAATGTGTGGAAATATAAATTAATTTTTACGTTAATTGCAATAGCAATTTTATAAATGTATGTATTTCATTTTTTTTTTGCAATATTAAAATAAAATTATTATATTATATGTAGAATATCGAATATCGGTGAATACCAGTGCGGTTTCCGCACAAACAGGTCAACCACAGACCAACTGTTTGGCATTAGGCAGATCCTGGAGAAATGTAATGAGTTCAATATCACGACACACCATCTATTCGTGGACTTCAGAGCAGCATACGACAGCGTTATGAGACACAAACTGTGGGGGATAATGAAAAGTTTCGGATTCCCTGAAAAACTGACAGCCCTAACCAGAGTAACACTGTCTGAAGTATCGTCTGTAGTAAGAATACGAAACAAGTTGTCTTAGACGTTTATAACAGAGGAAGGACTACGACAGGGTGACCCACTGGCAACTTTACTGTTTAACATCGTACTAGAAAAGGCCGTTAGGAGTAGTGGAGTGGATACTAACGGCACTGTGTACTTTAAGTCAACACAACTATTGGCTTACGCAGACGACATTGATATAATTTGCAGAAGCGAACAGGCGACCAAAATTACTTACTCGCTGCTGGAGAAGGAAGCAAATAACCTAGGACTCACTGTCAACGTAAACAAAACGAAATACATGGTGGCTAACGAAACTCATCGGAAGGTAGGACCAACGCTAGAACTAGACGGAAAGCACTTTGACACAGTAGATACATTTGTGTACTTGGGCTCGCAACTGAACAGCGTAAACCGGATGGGCGAGGAGATTAGAAGGCGGATAACTCTTGGTAACAGGTGCTATTATGGGCTACTTAAACTTTTTAGGTCCAAAACAATCCACCCCAAGCATAGGTGCACACTGTACAGGTCACTGATAAGACTGGTTGTAACCTATGGTGCAGAAGCATGGAGCTTAACACAGAGCGAAGAACAGGCCTTAAGTGTATTTGAGAGAAGAATGCTACATGCAATATTTGGAACGATCCAAGAACGAGGAATCTGGCGCCGAAGATATAATCACGAACTATATCAGCTCTACAATCAACCAGATATTGTGAGTTTCATCAAGGTGGCAAGATTGAGATGGCTCGGACACATGCAGAGAATGGGTGATCATAGGGTTCCGAAAAAGTTGTTCAATGGCCAACCAGAGGGAAGGAGAAGGGCCGGAAGGCCAAGAGGGAGATGGAAGGATGCGGTAACAACTGACCTACAAAAACTTCAAGTACGGGACTGGAGAACGTTGGCGAGTGATAGGTCCGCTTGGAGAAACATGCTGAAGGAGGCCCAGACCGGCAATCGGTTGTAGTGCCATTAAGAAGAAGATTATATGTAGAATAATGTTTTCATATAAAAAAATACGACATATTACCAAAATGTTAAAAAAAAATTCCAATATAAATGACACTAGTTATTGTAATGTATTCTTTGATATTTTTAATATCTCTAAATCATCAATGATTATATGTTAAAAATGTTTAAAAATTCAAACGTTCTAAAAACTGTGTAAGAAAATTTATTTTCAAGAACAACTCGGCTGTTCTACCGTTTACAACGTGTTTTAAACAAAGCTTGTTAGGAAATCAGAGAAACATACAGATAAATCGATGAAAATCTAATCAAATTTGATTAGGAAGGTGAAAATAAAAAGTCATTGTCAATTGTTCATATCAATTCATATGAACAATTTGTTTTACTAATTATATTGTTATGAATCAAAAATGTGTTTGCTATTAACTACAATTTTAAATTGTTTAATAGAAGTAATAATACTTATTTTTAATTATGGTGAAATGTAATATTTTCACATATTTTTATTTTGCATAAAAATATTTAATAATTGTCAATTGAATGGAACCATCAATATTACTAAAAAATATAAATAAGTTTAATTTGTGAATAGGATGGTTGCGGCTGTTACGTGGTAATTAATACTTACATTGAATTGAAAAATTCACTATGTTTTTACCACGCTTGTGGTAAAGTTAAGTGTGGTAAAAACATAGTGAATTTTTCAATTCAATGTTTCAAGTTTAATCTGGTTGACTTTACCATTAATTTCACAAGAACAAGTTTTTACACAAGACTTATAATAACTGTTATATGTATAATTAAAACATATGTATAATTTTTATTATAAAATTACTAAATATACAAATTTGTGTGTGCATGGATGTGCGTGTGTATGAGCGAGAGATGAAGAGAGAGAGAGAAATATTCATGTTCGTTTTTTGGATAATAAATATTTTAATTCAAAGTGTCAAGTGTCAGGAAAAAGTTTTTTTTAATTTATTTAGCGTATGGTTGCGCAATTCTAATATTTCAAATAGAAGGAAATTCTTCTATTTCTTCTACTTTTCTCCAATTCTTCTAATTATTAATTTTATACGACAATATTTATCTACTTATGTTGTTTTTAAAATCGTCAAAACTTGTTCGTAACACATATAAAAATTAATTAACATATAATGGTTTAATTAAAATTTATTAACATTATTATTTAATATCATCATAATTAATTAAAATATGTTTTAGGTAAATTGATTTAAATTGGTGAGGGAGTTCAAAAATACCACAATACTCGCAAAACTACTAGTTTGGATACCTGTATAGAGATAAAATAAAATGACTGAGAAGGGGCAACCATTGCTGGGTTCGGACTCTCCTCGCTACGATATGGGAGATTACAACGAGGTCGATGAAGAGGACGACATGGTTTCGACGGAGCGTGAGCTTGCGGAAGACGCGCAGTGGAAGAAAATACAACAAAATACGTTTACGAGATGGGCCAACGAATATTTAAAAACTGTGGAAAAACATATTGGGAATCTTGAAACTGATCTTAGTGATGGTTTAAGATTAATTACATTGGTTGAATTGCTCGCAGGTCGAAGGATACCAAAATATAACAAGCGACCCTCTTTCAGATCTCAGAAATTAGAAAACGTTTCGGTTGCATTAAAGTTTCTCCAAGAAGATGAAGGAATTCGCATTGTCAATATAGGTAAGTTTTAAATAAAATATCTGTATTATTATTTACATTTAAGTCTAGAGTTTGAGAAACTTTATTTAAAAGATTTAAAACGAGTTTTGCTGTTAAAGTTCAAGGTTAAATATTTTAAATATTGACTGTATTCGCATTCAAAACAAAAAGCAAATCTTAAACTCGAACAAAAAGTCTCAAAAAATTGGTCGACAAGGTGCGGTTATCCTTAAAAAATGTGAATCATTGAATTATAAATAATATTCTTCCAATTGAAAGAGTAATTCTATTAAATGTAATTATATGCGTTCTATAAGATATGATTTACTTAATATTAACTGCTGTTTATTAACCCAAATGTGAGAACTTATTGCAATATAACAATCATTTTGAAATATGCCTTCCTTCTATTAACTAATTATCGTAAATATTTAAACGCCAAATGACCTTAAATGATAAACTGCCGGAAACATGAACAAATCTACCATAACTTCTACCGAAATATTATATAATTACAATATATATTTTTATAAAATGTATTTTTATTTTGAGTAGCATAAATGGTTTATCAAAAATATACATTTTAATGCAAATACAAACTTTATGATATCACATTTATTTTTATATATATAAAAAATATTTTATCGCATGATTTATATAAATTCATTACAGCAAAACTAAATGTATAGTATTTAGCAAAATGGCATGTTTAAAATAGCTGTGCATTCAAATATCACGCTTGCGTTTCATATTTAGTCCTATTAGAAATAAAAAAATAAACTGCATACGTTTTGAAAGTCTTAAATAGTTCATAAAATATGACAAAATTGGTTCACCGCATTCGTTTCACCGCGGAATCTTCGCTGTAGGAACTTTCACCGCAGGCGCTTTCACCGTTGAGCAGTTTCACCTCTGCGAAGTTTCACCGCCAACATTTCACCGTTCGGCAATTTCACCACATCCAATTGAAAAAATACATAAACAAAAACATAGCATAATAAATTGATGCAGGTGAAACTGCTGTTCCTACGGGTGAAGATCCACGTTGAAACGTATGCGGTGAAAGTTCACTAAACCGATAAAATTGCTGACAAAACAAGCATAAACACTAATATTAAACTTGATTATATACCACTTTTATGAAGTGTTTAGACAGTTAATATAATTATCTTATATCATATATAAGACGACTCTAGTTATGAGACTTAATAACTCGAAGTCCATAGTAATATAATGAAAGATTACATATAGATTTATGTTATTGTATTTAACTAATATTTTCAATAATAATGTGCATATTATTATTATATGAAGTACCCTACGTCTTGTATCTTTTCAAAAATTTTTTTGCTATTTTATTTATATTAAAAACACGCACAAGCTTTCAAGTGTGGTTGTTGACTGGTGTGTACACCAAAATGAGTTTGTGCTCAGTTTGGACAGTATAAGTGTTATGCAAGTGTCATCTGCCAAGCTTCAAAACAACTGAAACGACGACGAAACAATTCGCGGGACTGTTCAAACACGTACATGCGCAAATTCGTACAAGCCATAACGGTTATTTTTACATCTTTGTTCTTTTTATAACATTATCAGTTTGATTTTCGGAACGAGGCGCGAGTAAAAATAGATAAGCTTTGGTAAACGCTTAAACACTACATTATATCAAAAATAAATCCATTAGACCATCGACGTAGCCAGGGGAGGTTTTGGGGGTTCAACCCGCGACCCAACCCCCACCGAATTATGCAAAATAAAACATATATATTTTATTAAAATAATGGACGAGTAGAGACGACTCTCTTCAAGAGAGCATGGTACATGAGGAGTTTGGGAACCCGCGTGTGTGTGTTTTTTTTTTCTGTTATTGAATTTTCTTTATTTTTTATTGTATTTACTGTCAATATAAGGAAATTTAAAAAACATTGATATTTTCAAACATAATTTTCTCAAAAAATTATTTGGGGATTCAAATTTGGTAAGGATTATTTGGAGATATTAGTAGAACTGTTACGGAATATTTAGCAAATTATCCCAATATTTTAATATTTATTTCAGCAAATATTGCAGTTTTTTTTATAAATTCCACATCAAAATTAAAATTGTAAACATTGAAATTTTCAAACTTAATTTTCTCAAAAACTAATTTAGGGATTTTCTCCAAATTTTATGGATATGTTGCTAGAACTGATCCAGAATATTTAGCAAATTTTCCCAATTATTCAATATTTATTTCAGAAAATATTGCAGTTTTTTTTAAATTCCACTTTAAAAATTAAATTTGTAGACATTGAAATTTTCAAACTTAATTTTCTCAAAAACTAGTTTGGGAATTTGTTTTAAATTTAATGGACATGTTGGTAGAACTGTCCCGGAATATTTAGCAAATTTTCCCGTTATTTTAATATTTATTTCCGAAAATATTGCAGTTTTATGTAAATTCCACTTTGAAAATCGAATTTGTAAACATTGAAATTTTCAAACTTAATTTTCTCAAAATCTAATCTGGGGATTGGTTTCAAATTTTGTGGAGATGTTCCGGAATATTTGGCAAATTTTCCCAATATTTTAAAAATTATTTCAGCAAATATTGCAGTTTTTTTTGTAAATTCCACTTTCAAAATAAAATTTGTAAACATTGAAATTTTCATACTTAATTTTCTCAAAATCTAAGTTGGGGATTGATTTCACATTTTGTGGAGATGTTTGCAGAACTGTTCTGGAATATTTAGCAAATTTTCCCAATTTTTTAATATTTATTTCAGCAAATATTGCAATTTTTTTAAATTCCACTTTGAAAATCAAATTTGTAATCTTCGAAATTTTCAAACATAATTTTCTCAAAAACTAGTTTGCGGATTTGTTTCAAATTTTATGGAGATGTTGGTAGAACTGTTCCGCAATATTTAGCAAATTTTCCCAATTTTTTAATATTTATTTCAGCAAATATTGCAATTTTTTTAAATTCCACTTTGAAAATCAAATTTGTAATCTTCGAAATTTTCAAACATAATTTTCTCAAAAACTAGTTTGCGGATTTGTTTCAAATTTTATGGAGATGTTGGTAGAACTGTTCCGCAATATTTAGCAAATTTTCCCAATTTTTTAATATTTATTTCAGAAAATATTTCAGTTTTTTGTAAATTCCACTTTGAAAATCAAATTTATATCTTCGAAATTTTCAAACTTAATTTTCTCAAAAACTAGTTTGCGGATTTGTTTCAAATTTTATGGAGATGTTTGTAGAACTGTTCCGCAATATTAAGTAAATATTCCCAATATTTTAATATTTATTTCATTTATATAAATTCCACTTCAAAATAAAATGTATAAACATTGAAATTTTCAAACTTAATTTTCTCAAAAACTAGTTTGAGGATTTGTTTCAAATTTTATGGAGATGTTGCCCAAACTGTTCCGTAATATTTAGCAAATTGTCCAAATATTTTGATATTTATTTCAGCTAATATTGCAGTTTTTTGTAAATTCCACTTTGAAAATAAAATTTGTAAACATTTAAATTTTCAAACTTATTTTTCTGAAAAACTAATTTGCGGCTTTATTCCAAATTTAATGGAAATGTTGGTAGAGCTGTTCCGGAATATTTAGCAAATTTTCCCAATTTTTTAATATGTGTTTCAATAAATATTGCAGTTTTTTTGTAACTTCCACTTTAAAAATAAAATTTTTAAACATTAAAATTTTCAAACTTAATTTTCTCAAAAACTAATTTGGGGAATTGTTTCAAATTTTATGGAGATATTTGTAGAACTATTCCGAAATATTCAGCAAATTTTCCCAATTTTTTAATATGTATTTCAACAAATATTGCAGTTTTTTTGTAACTTCCACTTTAAAAATTAAATTTGTAGACATTGAAATTTTCAAACTCAATTTTCTCAAAAACTAGTTTGGGAATTTGTTTCAAATTTAATGGACATGTTGGTAGAACTGTCCCGGAATATTTATCAAATTTTCCCGTTATTTTAATATTTATTTCAGAAAATATTGCAGTTTTTTGTAAATTCCATTTTGAAAATCGAATTTGTAAACATTGAAATTTTCAAACTTAATTTTCTGAAAATCTAATCTGGGGATTGGTTTCAAATTTTGTGGAGATGTTCCGGAATATTTGGCAAATTTTCCCAATATTTTAAAATTTATTTCAGCAAATATTGCAGTTTTTTTGTAAATTCCACTTTCAAAATAAAATTTGTAAACATTGAAATTTTCATACTTAATTTTCTCAAAATCTAAGTTGGGGATTGATTTCACATTTTGTGGAGATGTTTGTAGAACTGCTCTGGAATATTTAGCAAATTTTCACAATTTTTTAATATTTATTTCAGCAAATATTGCAATTTTTTTAAATTCCACTTTGAAAATCAAATTTCTAATCTTCGAAATTTTCAAACATAATTTTCTCAAAAACTAGTTTGCGGATTTGTTTCAAATTTTATGGAGATGTTGGTAGAACTGTTCCGCAATATTTAGCAAATTGTCCTAAATTTTTAATATTTATTTCAGCAAATATTGCAATTTTTTTAAATTCCACTTTGAAAATCAAATTTGTAATCTTCGAAATTTATAAACATAATTTTCTCAAAAACTAGTTTGCGGATTTGTTTCAAATTTTATGGAGATGTTGGTAGAACTGTTCCGCAATATTTAGCAAATTTTCCCAATTTTTTAATATTTATTTCAGAAAATATTGCAGTTTTTTGTAAATTCCACTTTGAAAATCAAATTTATATCTTCGAAATTTTCAAACTTAATTTTCTCAAAAACTAGTTTGCGGATTTGTTTCAAATTTTATGGAGATGTTTGTAGAACTGTTCCGCAATATTTAGTAAATATTCCCAATATTTTAATATTTATTTCATTTATTTCATTTATATAAATTCCACTTCAAAATAAAATGTATAAACATTGAAATTTTCAAACTTAATTTTCTCAAAACCTAGTTTGAGGATTTGTTTCAAATTTTATGGAGATGTTGCCCAAACTGTTCCGTAATATTTAGCAAATTGTCCAAATATTTTGATATTTATTTCAGCTAATATTGCAGTTTTTTGTAAATTCCACTTTGAAAATAAAATTTGTAAACATTTAAATTTTCAAACTTATTTTTCTGAAAAACTAATTTGCGGCTTTATTCCAAATTTAATGGAGATGTTGGTAGAGCTGTTCCGGAATATTTAGCAAATTTTCCCAATTTTTTAATATGTGTTTCAATAAATATTGCAGTTTTTTTGTAACTTCCACTTTAAAAATAAAATTTTTAAACATTAAAATTTTCAAACTTAATTTTCTCAAAAACTAATTTGGGGATTTGTTTCAAATTTTATGGAGATATTGGTAGAACTATTCCGAAATATTCAGCAAATTTTCCCAATTTTTTAATATGTATTTCAACAAATATTGCAGTTTTTTTGTAACTTCCACTTTAAAAATTAAATTTGTAGACATTGAAATTTTCAAACTTAATTTTCTCAAAAACTAGTTTGGGAATTTGTTTCAAATTTAATGGACATGTTGGTAGAACTGTCCCGGAATATTCAGCAAATTTTCCCGTTATTTTAATATTTATTTCCGAAAATATTGCAGTTTTATGTAAATTCCACTTTGAAAATCGAATTTGTAAACATTGAAATTTTCAAACTTAATTTTCTCAAAATCTAAGTTGGGGATTGATTTCACATTTTGTGGAGATGTTTGCAGAACTGTTCTGGAATATTTAGCAAATTTTCCCAATTTTTTAATATTTATTTCAGCAAATATTGCAATTTTTTTAAATTCCACTTTGTAAATCAAATTTGTAATCTTCGAAATTTTCAAACATAATTTTCTCAAAAACTAGTTTGCGGATTTGTTTCAAATTTTATGGAGATGTTGGTAGAACTGTTCCGCAATATTTAGCAAATTTTCCCAATTTTTTAATATTTATTTCAGCAAAAATTGCAATTTTTTTAAATT
Organism: Phosphuga atrata; assembly: GCA_944588485.1. NCBI lineage: Eukaryota > Metazoa > Arthropoda > Insecta > Coleoptera > Silphidae > Phosphuga > Phosphuga atrata. Next base: position 8,444,024 of record OX155909.1, read on the forward strand.
CCACTTTGAAAATCAAATTTGTAATCTTCGAAATTTTCAAACATAATTTTCTCAAAAACTAGTTTGCGGATTTGTTTCAAATTTTATGGAGATGTTGGTAGAACTGTTCCGCAATATTTAGCAACTTTTCCCAATTTTTTAATATTTATTTCAGAAAATATTGCAGTTTTTTGTAAATTCCACTTTGAAAATCAAATTTATATCTTCGAAATTTTCAAACTTAATTTTCTCAAAAACTAGTTTGCGGATTTGTTTCAAATTTTATGGAGATCTTTGTAGAACTGTTCCGCAATATTTAGTAAATATTCCCAATATTTTAATATTTATTTCAGCAAATATTGCAGTTATTTGTAAATTCCACTTCAAAATAAAATGTATAAACATTGAAATTTTCAAACTTAATTTTCTCAAAAACTAATTTGGGGATTTGTTTGAAATTTTATGGAGATATTGGTAGAACTATTCCGAAATATTCAGCAAATTTTCCCAATTTTTTAATATGTATTTCAACAAATATTGCAGTTTTTTTGTAACTTCCACTTTAAAAATTAAATTTGTAAACATTGAAATTTTCAAACTTAATTTTCTCAAAAACTAGTTTGGGAATTTGTTTCAAATTTAATGGACATGTTGGTAGAACTGTCCCGGAATATTTATCAAATTTTCCCGTTATTTTAATATTTATTTCAGAAAATATTGCAGTTTTTTGTAAATTCCACTTTGAAAATCGAATTTGTAAACATTGAAATTTTCAAACTTAATTTTCTCAAAATCTAATCTGGGGATTGGTTTCAAATTTTGTGGAGATGTTCCGGAATATTTGGCAAATTTTCCCAATATTTTAAAATTTATTTCAGCAAATATTGCAGTTTTTTTGTAAATTCCACTTTCAAAATAAAATTTGTAAACATTGAAATTTTCATACTTAATTTTCTCAAAATCTAAGTTGGGGATTGATTTCACATTTTGTGGAGATGTTTGTAGAACTGCTCTGGAATATTTAGCAAATTTTCACAATTTTTTAATATTTATTTCAGCAAATATTGCAATTTTTTTAAATTCCACTTTGAAAATCAAATTTCTAATCTTCGAAATTTTCAAACATAATTTTCTCAAAAACTAGTTTGCGGATTTGTTTCAAATTTTATGGAGATGTTGGTAGAACTGTTCCGCAATATTTAGCAAATTTTCCCAATTTTTTAATATTTATTTCAGAAAATATTGCAGTTTTTTGTAAATTCCACTTTGAAAATCAAATTTATATCTTCGAAATTTTCAAACTTAATTTTTTCAAAAACTAGTTTGCGGATTTGTTTCAAATTTTATGGAGATGTTTGTAGAACTGTTCCGCAATATTTAGTAAATATTCCCAATATTTTAATATTTATTTCAGCAAATATTGCAGTTTTTTGTAAATTCCACTTCAAAATAAAATGTATAAACATTGAAATTTTCAAACTTAATTTTATTAAAAACTAATTTGGGGATTTGTTTGAAATTTTATGGAGATATTGGTAGAACTATTCCGAAATATTCAGCAAATTTTCCCAATTCTTTAATATGTATTTCAACAAATATTGCAGTTTTTTTGTAACTTCCACTTTAAAAATTAAATTTGTAAACATTGAAATTTTCAAAATTAACTTAATTTTCTCAAAAACTAGTTTGGGAATTTGTTTCAAATTTAATGGACATGTTGGTAGAACTGTCCCGGAATATTTAACAAATTTTCCCGTTATTTTAATATTTATTTCAGAAAATATTGCAGTTTTTTGTAAATTCCACTTTGAAAATCGAATTTGTAAACATTGAAATTTTCAAACTTAATTTTCTCAAAATCTAATCTGGGGATTGGTTTCAAATTTTGTGGAGATGTTGGTAGAACTGTTCCGGAATATTTGGCAAATTTTCCCAATATTTTAAAATTTGTTTCAGAAAATATTGCAGTTTTTTTGTAAATTCCACTTTCAAAATAAAATTTGTAAACATTGAAATTTTCATACTTAATTTTCTCAAAATCTAAGCTGGGGATTGATTTCACATTTTGTGGAGATGTTTGTAGAACTGTTCTGCAATATTTAGCAAATTTTCCCAATTTTTTAATATTTATTTCAGCAAATATTGCAATTTTTTTTAAATTCCACCTTGAAAATCAAATTTGTTGAAATGAATGAAAACGTTGAAATTTTAAAATTAAAAAAAAACTAATTTGGGGATTTGCTTTAAATTTTGTGAAGATGTTGGTAAAGCTGTTTCGGAATTTTTAGCAAATTTTAATGTTTATTTTAGTAAATATTGCTCTTTTTGAAAACTCCGAATTGACAATCAAATTTATAAACATGACATTTTCAAACTTTATCTCAAAAACTGATTAGGGGATTTGTTTCAAATTTTGTGGAGATGTTGGTAGAACTGCTTGGGAATTACAATGTTTACGTTATTTCTATCCAGGGGTCGCGATAATATTTTACAGAAAATGTTTGCGCACCACTGGTCTATGCGCCTACAAAAACTCCACATCTCTTTATTTTTAGAAGACATTGTCCCAATGATAAGTCACAACAAAAGTGGTTTTGTTTACAAATAATATTTATATGGAGATACAATCACCAAGCACAATCAGATAGTTTTTATATGGTTCTTTCGGATTAATCACATCATCACTCCTCAGCTTTTGTTTATAAAAAATATCGTTTACAAATTTACATAATTAGTAATTTCGTGCGAAAAGATAGGTATATATATATATATATATATATATATATATATATATATATATATATATTTATATATATATATATATATATATATATATATATATATATATATATATATATATATATATATATATATATATATATATGTTGTATTGTTTTCTCGGGGATTCCGCGTTAATGCTGAGGGTTGGCTCTGAAAAGAACCGGATTCTCGACGTTTCGGCGAACTAACATTCGCCATTCTCAAGAGATATATGCGTCCGTGCGGGTCAACGGTTAGACGCATACTGACGCAAGTATGCGTCTAACCGTTGACCCGCACGGACGCATATATCTCTTGAGAATGGCGAATGTTAGTTCGCCGAAACGTCGAGAATCCGGTTCTTTTCAGAGCCAACCCTCAGCATTAACGCGGAATCCCCGAGAAAACAATACAACACAGGTATCTATCCGCGAAAACCTCAAATACAACATATATATATATATATATATATATATATATATATATATATATATATATATGTATATATATATATATATATATATATATATATATATATATATATATATAATATAGACATCCCTACCTGGAGGCAGAAAGATAGGGTGGGTCCAACATTGTTAAGGGTGTATATACCAAACCATCACATAATTCCAACCCCACTTTTACTAAGACGCACGCGAAGCTCTTAAGTATTTGCGAGGATACTTTTAGGAAGGGTTGTTTGTAAATAACAATCATAATTTGGAAATATCCCAACTGACATTTTGTCATATTGTTCGCCTGCCATCTGTGACATATTGGTAAAATCAGTGACATGATCAGTGATACTTTAACCATTATAAACATTTGATAGTTATCGAAGCCTTATAATTGGTTTATTAAAAGTTTTTTTCAAATTAGAATAGGTTTTAACTGTCAGTTAATCAGTATTTAATTTTGTCCACTCCGACTTTGGCACGAGCCACTAAAATTATCAGGAGTAGGATATTTGTTTTAATTATTCCGCAGTCCTGGTTCAAAGTCCAGCGTAATATTATACATTGAAGCCTGCATCAGTGTTTATGGTCTGAATAGGGTAAAGACAGTCAAGCAATACATTTGCGAGTTTAAAGTACTACGTATTTAAAGAACAGTAGGCGAACAACCGATGCATATGTTGTTTTGTTTTAACGCGTTCTTTAATTTAATTATTATAGTATTTATACATTATCTGTATCCATTATTGTTTGTTCAGGACTATTTATAAAAATCAACTGGAATCAACATGTCTTGTTAAAATTAAAATGCAAGACTTTCTTATCTTGGTTTAAAAGTATGTAGAAAGATTACTTCTGTTAGTATATCCGCTATTTGGTATATTTAAAAAAAAAAAAAATTGTTATGAGTCATTTCTATTTTTAAACATTATGACAAAATATACCGTGTTAATTAAATTCACTTTATTATTTAATATGTTTACAACATTTTTGGTTTAAAATTTTTTACAAAGAATTAGTAGATTTAGTTTAAAACATTTTTATGTTTTGTTTTTAATGAATATTTATGATAATTATTTTTATTTTGGATATATTACCAAAAATGATATAATCTAAAAAATACGTTTTTTATTTTTAAATATGATGAAATAGAATAATAGAAATAAACATGTTAATAGAATAATATGCATAATTAAGTAAATCCTAAGAAAATTTTCCAACAAATCATCAAAAATAATAAACAAACTGGTTTATATGTAGAAACCGTTTATAAAAAGTGTTACAAGGTCGACTGACTTACTATAAAAGTATATTCCTTCTTATAAGAATGTATATAAGATACTAAAAATGGTTTTATCGTTGCACCTTAAAATTGTTTATTTTCTTTTGTCGAATTTTCTTTATGACATTTTATTTATTTTTTTACATTTCAGATTCAACGCATATCGTAGATTGTAAATTGAAGTTAATTTTGGGATTAATATGGACATTAATTTTGCATTATTCCATTTCCTTACCAATTTGGGAAGGCGAAGACGAAATGAGCAATGGTGGTTCTGGCCCTACTCCAAAACAAAGGTAAAACATAAAATAAACGTTTACATACGGAACAATGAATTAAAAAAAAAGCTTCTACAAATGAAATAAAGTTCTAACCTAGATTTAGGACTAGAACAAAAAACACTCAATGCAGATTTACCATCCGTTTTGTTCCTATGTAACGGGCCGGAAAATAAACTGTACAAATTAATTATAGCCTTTGATGAAGGCAAATTCTTTGTAACAGTAGATTATAAATGGTGTGTTTTGACAAAAAATTGCTAAAGGCAGAAATCATGAAATCATTCACGAAATCTCAAAATCGTACTCAAATTTTATTGAAACCATTTTCATCTAAAGATTCGCATAACAAAAATCTTGTCGGAGTTGATTAACGTCCACGTATCTTTATCAGATACTTTAATTTGCATATGTGCTTCGCAAATATTCCGTAATATTGTTGCCATTCTGTAATGTTAGAGAATTCAAATATTTTGTCTTTCATACGGAGTCAACCGTTGTTAAAAATCTCTGCCATGGTCATAATGCTATTTATTCCATAGAGCAGTGTTTCCCAAAGTGTGGTACACGTACCCCAAGGGGCACGGCAAAGGTTTGGAAGGCGTACGAGAAGATTTTTAAATATTTTTCTTTTTTGTGTGTGACAAAGCGAAAAAAAAAATATTAATATTGTAAATTACTTTTTAATATTTCATAATATTACTTTTTATATAATGTTTGAATCCTGTGAATTAGCTGTTAATTTGCAATAGTTCAATCATCTTTGACAGATAATTAATACAATACAAATCAAAACTATCTTCTGTTTCTTCTGTTTTTAAATTACTGATTTTTTTATAATTTCTATATAACCAAGAGTTTATTTTACCAACTACTGACGACGAAAATTAGAAGATTTAAAGGCAAGACGTATTTAAAGGCAAGGAGAAACTCTTTTAAAGAAAGAAATTCTTATCTTTTATTCCCCATTTTGGGGATTTACTAAATTACTAGTACTTTACTCATTATATTACTTGAACAATATTTGTTCAGTTTCTGTTTTTAATAGCATATCTCAAAAAATGTCTACTGTTTTCTACTACCCTTGGGTGTACGAAAGGATACAAAATGTTTCCAAGTGGTACACATATGGGTGGAAAGTTTGGGAAAACTACACTTATTCGTTACAATAATAGGATAAATTGTGTGTACGTCGTTCGCAGGCGTCGTCAGTCAGGATTGGTTTGTTTTAGTGGCTCATATCTCTTTCCAATGTCTGGCACACTGCACCGCCGTGTCATTCGTCTTCCACAGGTCCCGAATTGTGCAGAGGGTCTGTAGGGATGGACAGGTCAGGAGGTGTTCCATCGTTCGGATCTCCGCACAGGCGAATGAGTCGCCCTCGGCGTATCCCCATCTTAAGAAATTTTCTCTAGACCTTGCCATTTGAGATCTGGTCCTATTGAGGCATTTGCAGGTTTTTCCGTCTAGTTGTGGTCCTTCATGGAGGCTTTCTGTGGGATTCTAGGTTGGGGTATTGTTATCTGTTAGCCTCTGCTTCTACGTTGTTTCTTTAGTTGTCGTGGGTTTGTGGGTTAGTGGGTTAGTGGTTTGTGGGTTAGTATATATTTACACGTTCTATTAGTGGGTTTGTAGCCTTTATGAAGTTGTTCCTGGATTTAAGTCTGGAGGCAGGGGGTTCGTGTCCGTATAGGTGGTGTCTTTCATCCAGTAACTGTCTACTTTTCTACCTGGCTTGCTGACAGATTTTTGAGGGAGCTATTCCCGCTGACATTTACTGTAGGTCCAGATTGGTTGGTTTTAGGCAGCCCGTAATCAGCCTACAAGTGTCGTTTAGGGTGTGGTCTAGTTTGTTGGCACGTGCTGATCTGGACCGTACATGACAAGTGTATTCAGCCGGGGCATTACACATGACAAGGGATGTTGACCCTAGTACACCTGGGTGGGCTCCCCAATGGGAATTGACAAGCTTGCGGATGACACCATTCCTTGTATTTACTTTTGCTCTAGTCTTCTCCACATGTTTCTTGTTGGATAGAGTTCTATCTAAAGTGACCCCTAGGTAGACTGGGTTTGGGCAGTGCAGTAACCTGGTCGAGTTCCATTCAACTGTTAATTCCTTGTTCGCTTGCCGGTTATTGAGGTGGAATAGGCATGTCTGAGTTTTCCCTGGGTTTGGGCGAAGCTGGTTTGCCTTATAGTATTCAGACAGTCTGGATAGGGACTCTGTAAGCTTTCTTTCAATCTCATCGATGTGTGGCGATTGGCACGTAATGGCTACGTCATCGGCGTAGATGAAACTATTTGTATAGGGGCAGACAGGTTCATCGTTCGAATATAAATTGAAGAGGAGAGGCGCCAGCACGCTGCCTTGGGGGAACCCTTTCTTCTAGGTTAGGTTAGGTTAGGTTAGGTTTTTTGCCTTTTAAGCTGGTTTGCCTTATAGTATTCAGACAGTCTGGATAGGGAATCTGTAAGCTTTCTTTCAATCTCATCGATGTGTGGCGATTGGCACGTAATAGCTACGTCATCGGCGTAGATGAAACTATTTGTATAGGGGCAGACAGGTTCATCGTTCGAATATAAATTGAAGAGGAGAGGCGCCAGCACACTGCCTTGGGGGAACCCTTTCTTCTAGGTTAGGTTAGGTTAGGTTAGGTTTTTTGCCTTTTAAGCTGGTTTGCCTTATAGTATTCAGACAGTCTGGATAGGGACTCTGTAAGCTTTCTTTCAATCTCCTCGATGTGTGGCGATTGGCACGTAATGGCTACGTCATCGGCGTAGACGAAACTATTTGTAATGGGGCAGACAGGTTCATCGTTCGAATATAAATTGAAGAGGAGAGGCGCCAGCACGCTGCCTTGGGGGAACCCGTTCTTCTAGGTTAGGGTAGGTTAGGTTTTTTGCCTTTTAAGCTGGTTTGCCTTATAGTATTCAGACAGTCTGGATAGGGACTCTGTAAGCTTTCTTTCAATCTCATCGATGTGTGGCGATTGGCACGTAATAGCTACGTCATCGGCGTAGATGAAACTATTTGTATAGGGGCAGACAGGTTCATCGTTCGAATATAAATTGAAGAGGAGAGGCGCCAGCACACTGCCTTGGGGGAACCCTTTCTTCTAGGTTAGGTTAGGTTAGGTTAGGTTTTTTGCCTTTTAAGCTGGTTTGCCTTATAGTATTCAGACAGTCTGGATAGGGACTCTGTAAGCTTTCTTTCAATCTCCTCGATGTGTGGCGATTGGCACGTAATGGCTACGTCATCGGCGTAGACGAAACTATTTGTAATGGGGCAGACAGGTTCATCGTTCGAATATAAATTGAAGAGGAGAGGCGCCAGCACGCTGCCTTGGGGGAACCCGTTCTTCTAGGTTAGGGTAGGTTAGGTTTTTTGCCTTTTAAGCTGGTTTGCCTTATAGTATTCAGACAGTCTGGATAGGGACTCTGTAAGCTTTCTTTCAATCTCCTCGATGTGTGGCGATTGGCACGTAATGGCTACGTCATCGGCGTAGATGAAACTATTTGTATAGGGGCAGACAGGTTCATCGTTCGAATATAAATTGAAGAGGAGAGGCCCCAGCACGCTGCCTTGGGGGAACCCTTTCTTCTAGGTTAGGTTAGGTTAGGTTAGGTTTTTTGCCTTTTAAGCTGGTTTGCCTTATAGTATTCAGACAGTCTGGATAGGGACTCTGTAAGCTTTCTTTCAATCTCCTCGATGTGTGGCGATTGGCACGTAATGGCTACGTCATCGGCGTAGACGAAACTATTTGTAATGGGGCAGACAGGTTCATCGTTCGAATATAAATTGAAGAGGAGAGGCGCCAGCACGCTGCCTTGGGGGAACCCGTTCTTCTAGGTTAGGGTAGGTTAGGTTTTTTGCCTTTTAAGCTGGTTTGCCTTATAGTATTCAGACAGTCTGGATAGGGACTCTGTAAGCTTTCTTTCAATCTCATCGATGTGTGGCGAATGGCACGTAATGGCTACGTCATCGGCGTAGATGAAACTATTTGTATAGGGGCAGACAGGTTCATCGTTCGAATATAAATTGAAGAGGAGAGGCGCCAGCACACTGCCTTGGGGGAACCCTTTCTTCTAGGTTAGGTTAGGTTAGGTTAGGTTTTTTGCCTTTTAAGCTGGTTTGCCTTATAGTATTCAGACAGTCTGGATAGGGACTCTGTAAGCTTTCTTTCAATCTCCTCGATGTGTGGCGATTGGCACGTAATGGCTACGTCATCGGCGTAGATGAAACTATTTGTAAAGGGGCAGACAGGTTCATCGTTCGAATATAAATTGAAGAGGAGAGGCGCCAGCACGCTGCCTTGGGGGAACCCGTTCTTCTAGGTTAGGGTAGGTTAGGTTTTTTGCCTTTTAAGCTGGTTTGCCTTATAGTATTCAGACAGTCTGGATAGGGACTCTGTAAGCTTTCTTTCAATCTCATCGATGTGTGGCGATTGGCACGTAATAGCTACGTCATCGGCGTAGATGAAACTATTTGTATAGGGGCAGACAGGTTCATCGTTCGAATATAAATTGAAGAGGAGAGGCGCCAGCACACTGCCTTGGGGGAACCCTTTCTTCTAGGTTAGGTTAGGTTAGGTTAGGTTTTTTGCCTTTTAAGCTGGTTTGCCTTATAGTATTCAGACAGTCTGGATAGGGACTCTGTAAGCTTTCTTTCAATCTCCTCGATGTGTGGCGATTGGCACGTAATGGCTACGTCATCGGCGTAGACGAAACTATTTGTAATGGGGCAGACAGGTTCATCGTTCGAATATAAATTGAAGAGGAGAGGCGCCAGCACGCTGCCTTGGGGGAACCCGTTCTTCTAGGTTAGGGTAGGTTAGGTTTTTTGCCTTTTAAGCTGGTTTGCCTTATAGTATTCAGACAGTCTGGATAGGGACTCTGTAAGCTTTCTTTCAATCTCATCGATGTGTGGCGATTGGCACGTAATAGCTACGTCATCGGCGTAGATGAAACTATTTGTATAGGGGCAGACAGGTTCATCGTTCGAATATAAATTGAAGAGGAGAGGCGCCAGCACACTGCCTTGGGGGAACCCTTTCTTCTAGGTTAGGTTAGGTTAGGTTAGGTTTTTTGCCTTTTAAGCTGGTTTGCCTTATAGTATTCAGACAGTCTGGATAGGGACTCTGTAAGCTTTCTTTCAATCTCCTCGATGTGTGGCGATTGGCACGTAATGGCTACGTCATCGGCGTAGACGAAACTATTTGTAATGGGGCAGACAGGTTCATCGTTCGAATATAAATTGAAGAGGAGAGGCGCCAGCACGCTGCCTTGGGGGAACCCGTTCTTCTAGGTTAGGGTAGGTTAGGTTTTTTGCCTTTTAAGCTGGTTTGCCTTATAGTATTCAGACAGTCTGGATAGGGACTCTGTAAGCTTTCTTTCAATCTCATCGATGTGTGGCGATTGGCACGTAATAGCTACGTCATCGGCGTAGATGAAACTATTTGTATAGGGGCAGACAGGTTCATCGTTCGAATATAAATTGAAGAGGAGAGGCGCCAGCACACTGCCTTGGGGGAACCCTTTCTTCTAGGTTAGGTTAGGTTAGGTTAGGTTTTTTGCCTTTTAAGCTGGTTTGCCTTATAGTATTCAGACAGTCTGGATAGGGACTCTGTAAGCTTTCTTTCAATCTCCTCGATGTGTGGCGATTGGCACGTAATGGCTACGTCATCGGCGTAGACGAAACTATTTGTAATGGGGCAGACAGGTTCATCGTTCGAATATAAATTGAAGAGGAGAGGCGCCAGCACACTGCCTTGGGGGAACCCTTTCTTCTAGGTTAGGGTAGGTTAGGTTTTTTGCCTTTTAAGCTGGTTTGCCTTATAGTATTCAGACAGTCTGGATAGGGACTCTGTAAGCTTTCTTTCAATCTCATCGATGTGTGGCGATTGGCACGTAATGGCTACGTCATCGGCGTAGATGAAACTATTTGTATAGGGGCAGACAGGTTCATCGTTCGAATATAAATTGAAGAGGAGAGGCCCCAGCACGCTGCCTTGGGGGAACCCTTTCTTCTAGGTTAGGTTAGGTTAGGTTAGGTTTTTTGCCTTTTAAGCTGGTTTGCCTTATAGTATTCAGACAGTCTGGATAGGGACTCTGTAAGCTTTCTTTCAATCTCCTCGATGTGTGGCGATTGGCACGTAATGGCTACGTCATCGGCGTAGACGAAACTATTTGTAATGGGGCAGACAGGTTCATCGTTCGAATATAAATTGAAGAGGAGAGGCGCCAGCACGCTGCCTTGGGGGAACCCGTTCTTCTAGGTTAGGGTAGGTTAGGTTTTTTGCCTTTTAAGCTGGTTTGCCTTATAGTATTCAGACAGTCTGGATAGGGACTCTGTAAGCTTTCTTTCAATCTCATCGATGTGTGGCGATTGGCACGTAATGGCTACGTCATCGGCGTAGATGAAACTATTTGTATAGGGGCAGACAGGTTCATCGTTCGAATATAAATTGAAGAGGAGAGGCCCCAGCACGCTGCCTTGGGGGAACCCTTTCTTCTAGGTTAGGTTAGGTTAGGTTAGGTTTTTTGCCTTTTAAGCTGGTTTGCCTTATAGTATTCAGACAGTCTGGATAGGGACTCTGTAAGCTTTCTTTCAATCTCCTCGATGTGTGGCGATTGGCACGTAATGGCTACGTCATCGGCGTAGACGAAACTATTTGTAATGGGGCAGACAGGTTCATCGTTCGAATATAAATTGAAGAGGAGAGGCGCCAGCACGCTGCCTTGGGGGAACCCGTTCTTCTAGGTTAGGGTAGGTTAGGTTTTTTGCCTTTTAAGCTGGTTTGCCTTATAGTATTCAGACAGTCTGGATAGGGACTCTGTAAGCTTTCTTTCAATCTCATCGATGTGTGGCGAATGGCACGTAATGGCTACGTCATCGGCGTAGATGAAACTATTTGTATAGGGGCAGACAGGTTCATCGTTCGAATATAAATTGAAGAGGAGAGGCGCCAGCACACTGCCTTGGGGGAACCCTTTCTTCTAGGTTAGGTTAGGTTAGGTTAGGTTTTTTGCCTTTTAAGCTGGTTTGCCTTATAGTATTCAGACAGTCTGGATAGGGACTCTGTAAGCTTTCTTTCAATCTCCTCGATGTGTGGCGATTGGCACGTAATGGCTACGTCATCGGCGTAGACGAAACTATTTGTAATGGGGCAGACAGGTTCATCGTTCGAATATAAATTGAAGAGGAGAGGCGCCAGCACGCTGCCTTGGGGGAACCCGTTCTTCTAGGTTAGGGTAGGTTAGGTTTTTTGCCTTTTAAGGTGGTTTGCCTTATAGTATTCAGACAGTCTGGATAGGGACTCTGTAAGCTTTCTTTCAATCTCCTCGATGTGTGGCGATTGGCACGTAATGGCTACGTCATCGGCGTAGACGAAACTATTTGTAATGGGGCAGACAGGTTCATCGTTCGAATATAAATTGAAGAGGAGAGGCGCCAGCACGCTGCCTTGGTGGAACCCTTTCTTCTAGGTTAGGTTAGGTTAGGTTTTTTGCCTTTTAAGCTGGTTTGCCTTATAGTATTCAGACAGTCTGGATAGGGACTCTGTAAGCTTTCTTTCAATCTCATCGATGTGTGGCGATTGGCACGTAATGGCTACGTCATCGGCGTAGATGAAACTATTTGTATAGGGGCAGACAGGTTCATCGTTCGAATATAAATTGAAGAGGAGAGGCGCCAGCACGCTGCCTTGGGGGAACCCGTTCTTCTAGGTTAGGTTAGGTTAGGTTAGGTTTTTTGCCTTTTAAGCTGGTTTGCCTTATAGTATTCAGACAGTCTGGATAGGGACTCTGTAAGCTTTCTTTCAATCTCATCGATGTGTGGCGATTGGCACGTAATGGCTACGTCATCGGCGTAGATGAAACTATTTGTATAGGGGCAGACAGGTTCATCGTTCGAATATAAATTGAAGAGGAGAGGCGCCAGCACGCTGCCTTGGGGGAACCCGTTCTTCTAGGTTAGGTTAGGTTAGGTTAGGTTAGGTTAGGTTTTTTGCCTTTTAAGCTGGTTTGCCTTATAGTATTCAGACAGTCTGGATAGGGACTCTGTAAGCTTTCTTTCAATCTCATCGATGTATGGCGATTGGCACGTAATGGCTACGTCATCGGCGTAGATGAAACTATTTGTATATGGGCAGACAGGTTCATCGTTCGAATATAAATTGAAGAGGAGTGGCGCCAGCACGCTGCCTTGGGGGAACCCGTTCTTCTAGGTCCTCCAGGGACTCCTCCGTCCCTGAAATTCCACGTAGAACCTCCTGTTGCTTAGCATTGATCTCAGGACTTCTGTCAGGTGGTAGTTTCTTGTCATTTTGAAGACTTTTGCAAGGAGTAGTTTGTGATTTATTGTGTCGTATGCCGCCGCCAGATGTACGAACACTACCCCCGTTTTTCCTCTCCATTCAAACCCGTCCTCTAAATGTTTGGTGAGGTTCAAAATCTGGCTAGTGCAGGATTTTCCGGGTCTGAAACCAGCATGTTGTGGTATTCGTTGGCTTTCTATATGTGGGCCTATCTTATTTAGGATGAGTCGTTCATAGAGCTTGAAGAGGGAGCAGAGGAGGGATATTGGTCGATAGCTCTTGACCTCGTCGCGTGGTTTTCCCGGTTTTATTTTTTCCCTTTTCCAATTTTTTATTATATACAATTCTTTTCCTTAACACGTTCATGTAATATTGAGTTTCTTTAAATAATTTCTTAACATATATTTTCCAGCGATATTTTAAAATAATTTATGTAGATTAAGACTAGATCTTCAAGTCTTCTCAAAGATTAGATAAATAACAAATCCAAACTAATATACAAATCGAATCACTAATATATAAATCAATCATATCAGAATTTACGTTAACCAACTTATTACTTATTACCAATACTATACATAACTTTAAGCACAACTGCATCTATCTTTTTAGATTAATGAACTGGATTCAAAGTAAAGTACCAGACATGCCTATCAACAACTTTACTACAGATTGGAACAGTGGAAAAGCTGTTGGAGCACTAGTCGATGCTGTAGCTCCTGGCTTGTGTCCTGATTGGGAGGTATTTTAATCAAGCACCTAAACATTTTATTTTCTACTATTTATATAATTTATTAGGATTGGGATCCGAAAGACTCTGTTCAAAATGCGTCTGAAGCTATGGGATTGGCAGATGATTGGCTAAGTGTTCCACAACTTATTACACCAGAAGAAATTGTTAATCCGAATATCGACGAGCAAAGTATGATGACATATCTTTCTCAATATCCAAATGCTAAACTGAAACAAGGAGCTCCACTCCGTCCAAAAACTAATCCCAATAGGTAATATTATTAATCATTATATGTGCAAATCATATTTATTGAAAGCGATTATTTTTGAATTTAGTACTCCTCCGCCTCGGTAAGTTATCATAGTGTAACATTAATTTTAAGTGTGCGTTTGCATGGCATTTTTTTGAATATTGGAAATTCTGAGAGAGCAGAACTTTGTTTGATGTTTTAGAATAGAATCAATAATAACATATATTGATGTTTGGATTATTTACTTGAAATTTAGTTTCACATTTCTTAAAATATAATTTCAAACTTACTTTTTAGAGTCAGAGTTTACGGTCCTGGAATTGAACCAATTGGACCAGTAGTAGGTGCACCAGCTAATTTCACGGTCGAAACATTTTCTGCTGGACGAGGACAAATTGATGTTGCTGTTGAAAATCCAAACGGAAAGCCAGAAACTGTAGATGTTAGATTTAATAATGATAGAAACTTAACTTATTCTGTAGCCTATACTCCAAAAATTGAAGGAAAACATAAAGTTTCTATAAAATATTCTGGAAGGGAAGTTCCTAAAAGTCCATATATTGTAAATGTTGAAGGACACGCCGGAGATGCTAACAAAGTAACAGCTTCGGGACCTGGTTTGTCACCAGATGGCGTTTTCATCGGCAGAGGAACTTATTTCGATATATACACAAAAGGTATGTTATCGTTGACAGAAACAAGTTGAGGTGTTTTCCCGGGTCTTCCGTTATATGTGAGAGTTGATTCTGAAATGAAGAAACTTTCTTAAACCAACCGTAACATATAAAGCGGATTGACCGAGAACTCATGGTATAATAATTATCTTCAAGCCCAATATTGGATTAAAGATATTTCTATATATTTAATTGATTTGGCTTATTTTTTCAGATGCTGGAAAAGGTGTTCCTGAAGTAGTTATTCTAGATCCGAACAGTAAAAATGACTCTGTACCCGTTAATGTGCGCCAAACATCTCCAGATATTTGGAGATGTGAGTACGCATCATCAACACTAGGTTTACATTCCGTAAATATATTTTTTGCTGGAAGAAGCATTCCAAACAGTCCATTCGGAGTACGTGTGACACCAGTATCTGATGCAAAAAAAGTGAAAGCTAGTGGTAGAGGCTTACAACCGAATGGAGTGAGAGTACAAGATGAGGCTGATTTTAAGATTAACACCGAAGGCGCTGGCGAAGGTCAAATTGATATTAAAATTATTGGACCTGGGGCAATGAAAGTTCCATGTAAAATACAAAAAATTGACGGACATACTTATCATGCTATGTACCAACCAGTCAAAGAGGGAAAGCATGTTGTCATGATTACATTTGCAGGACAGGAAGTATATAGATCCCCATTTGAAGTTAAAGTTGGACCATATAAGGAATCTAAAATTAAAGCTTATGGTCCTGGATTAATTGGTGGCGTTGTAGGATATCCTGCTCTCTTTATCGTTGAAACAAATGGCGAAACAGGAGCACTTGGTTTTAGTATCCAAGGTCCATCTCAGGCGAAAATCGAATGTTTTGATAACGGCGACGGTTCGGCTGATGTTAGATATTATCCTACAGCTCCGGGAGAATACGCTGTACATATTCTTTGTGACAATGAAGACATTCCAAAAAGTCCATATATATCTCAAATATTACCCAACACTGATTATTATCCAGACAAAGTAGAAGTGTATGGTCCTGGCATTGAACCTAAGGGAATTCAAGAAAATGTACCCACAACGTTCTCAATTGATCCGCGTCAGGCTGGGTCGGCTCCATTAGATGTAAAGATTATTGACTCAAATTGTAATAGCGTCGCTGTTGATTTGAAAGAGAGACCCGACGGCACTATTACTGCCACTTACACTCCCAAAACTGGAAACAAACATACACTACAAGTAAATCATGGGGGAGTTTCCACTAAAAATTCTCCTTACAGAATCTTCGTCGCTAAGTCTTTAGACGTTGGAAAAGCCCATTGCTTCGGACCAGGATTAAAAAATGGAGTCAAGGCTAATGTCAGAACTCATTTTAATATTGATGCCAGGTATATACCATATTTATATATATATATATATATATATATATATATATATATATATATATATATATATATATATATATATATATATATATATATATATATATATATTATATATATACATATATATATATATATATATATATATATATATATATATATATATATATATATATATATATATATGCTTATGTCACAAATTGTTTCTTTAGGGAAGCTGGAGAGGGCGACATAAATGTTATCCTTCGCAATGAAGATACAAATCAGCAAGTACCAATTCTTTTAATCGACAATGAAGATGGCACATATACAGTAGAATATGAAGCTCCGGAGTCCGGAAATCATTCTATGGCTCTTCATTATGGTGGATTGATAGTGCCTTCGACACCAGTTATATTTTCTGTGCTACCAAACATTGATATTTCCAAAATTAAAGTTGATGGTTTGGAACCGAGTAAGTAGTTATTTTCTACAGTCATTTTATCATTAGTCCCTCTATGTTTAGATTCGTTTCCCGTATGTTCATAACAAGTTTTCATATTTAGCTGCACCCGTGAACAGTTTACAACAGTTTAGAGTCATTACGAAAGACGCTGGTAAAGCAGAATTCGCGATATCCATTACTACCCCATCGGGGTGTAAGGTAAAAGCCCATGTGATTCCAACACATGAAGGATATCTAGTAAATTTTACACCTACTCAATTAGGAGAATACTTGTTGGGGATTTCATTTGGAGGTGAACCTATATCTCAAAGATCATACAAAATTACTTGTTTAACTGGCAGCGATCCTTTAAAAGTTAAAGCAGCAGGTCCTGGTTTACATAGAGGCATTGTTAATAAGCCAGCAGAATTTATGATAGACACTAGAGGTGCTGGACAGGGAGGTCTTGGTGTAACAGTGGAAGGGCCATGTGAAGCTGCAATAAATTGTAGAGATAACGGTGACGGAACATGCTCTGTAGCGTACTTACCAACTGAAATTGGAGATTATAGTATTAATATTACATTTAATGATGGTCATATTCCTGGTAGTCCGTATCAAGCAATCATAGCCCCTGAAATCAATATGAATAAAATTAAAGTTTCCGGTTATGGAGTTCAATTACATGGTAAAATGCGTGTAAAATGTGTATTATTGCGCTAAAATGTTTAATGCCATAAATCGTGTTTTGTGTCGATACTAAAAAAGCATGTTCTTGCGAGTTCTTGAGATTGCTAAAACTTTTATTTACAACAAATCAATTATTTTTAATTTTTAGGTGTTTTCGTGGATTCACCAACCGATTTCATAGTAGATACAAGGGAACTTTTAAGATCCGATGATAATTCTAAAGTAACTTGTACCATAACAAATCCGTCAGGCGCACAAACTGAGAAGCTTGTAACTCCGTTACTTGATGGAACCTATAAAGTTAGTTACACTCCATTCGAAGAAGGCAGACATACTATTGACATATTCTATGACAATATGCCAGTTCCTGGGTCTCCATTTGTTGTTAACGTTAGGAGAGGCTGCGATTCTAAAAAAGTTAGGGCATACGGCCCTGGGCTAGAACAAGGTTTTGTCGATAAAGGGAACGTTTTTACTGTTGAAACCAAAGGAGCCGGGAATGGAGGTTTAGGATTAGCTATAGAAGGACCCGCAGAAGCTAGAATGACTTGCAAAGACAACAGGGACGGTTCTTGTTCGGTTAAGTATATTCCTGCTGAAGAAGGAGAATATGATGTGACTATCAAATTCGCTGAACAACATATTCCCGGATCTCCATTTAAGGTAAAAATAGTTAGCAACAAAAAGAACATCTAACAATAAAATGCAATTCCTTATTTTTGACTAATCTAAACTCGTAAAGCAATAATCTCGAATAATAAAATCGAGTATAATTCAAATTTTTATTTATTTTAGCCCAAAAGAAAAATTTACATTTAGCCTAATTATAAGAGTTGTATATTATAGTTTTAATTTTGTTTTTCGACCAATTAAAATAAAATTGTATCGATTTATGGGTAAATGCGCTAATTTGTTCGGTTTGATCAGCAGTCGATAACCTATACCATGCGTGCCACTTGCACGCATGGTATAGGTGCAAATTTTTAGGTATCAGAGACAAGCATTAGAATTTTTTATATATTCATTGTAATTTTTACATACAATGTTTATAAATGTCTCTAATGTCTATATATCCGTCTATAAATATATATATATATATATATATATATATATATATATATATATATATATATATATATATATATATATATGTTGTATTGTTTTCTCGGGGATTCCGCGTTGATGCTGAGGGTTGGCTCTGAAAAGAACCGGATTCTCGACGTTTCGGCGAAATAACATTCGCCATTCTCAAGAGATATATGCGTCCGTACGGGTCAACCGTTAGACGGATACTGAGAGCTCGTTCGTGCGATGCAGTAGTCTCGTTGCATGAACAGGAGAGACGATTCCTTGAGACTGCCCCCAGCATGGCGACCGATCATATCCACCCTCAAAATGCAATCCCAGACACCCCAGACCCATGTACGACCAACAAGACAAACAAACAACCGAACCGAAGCACCGCACACAACGCGCATGACCCGAAGCCAGACAGCTATAAGTAGTCGCATCGCACGAACGAGCTCTCAGTATCCGTCTAACGGTTGACCCGTACGGACGCATATATCTCTTGAGAATGGCGAATGTTAGTTCGCCGAAACGTCGAGAAACCGGTTCTTTTCAGAGCCAACCCTCAGCATCAACGCGGAATCCCCGAGAAAACAATACAACACAGGTATCTATCCGCGAAAACCTCAAATACAACATATACATATATATATATATATATATATATATATATATATATATATATATATATATATATATATATATATATATGTGTTGTATTTTAGGTTTTCGCGGATAGATACCTGTGTTGTATTGTTTTCTCGGGGATTCCGCGTTCATGTTGAGGGTTGGTTCTGAAAAGAACCGGATTCTCGACGTTTCGGCGAACTAACATTCGCCATTCTCAAGAGAAATATGTGTCCGTGCGGGTCAACGGTTAGACGCATACTGTATACGCAAGTACAATATATATATATATATATATATATATATATATATATATATATATATATATATATATATATATATATATATATATATAGATATATATATATATATATATATATATATATATATATATATATATATATACAGTATAATCTTGATAATCCGATACATATGGGAGCAGACAACTGCCGGATTATCAAAAAACTCCGGATTATCAAGATTAAAAGCAAACAATAACAATTTTAGATATTCTATGTACAATTGTATTACAGGAAGAATAAAATATGTATTTATATAGGCAAACGTGTACATACAAAAATATGTACAAACTAAGAACAGATAGTATTATGAATAGGATGGTTGCGACTGTTACTACGTGGTAATTCATATTTACATTGAATTTAAAAATTCACTATGTTTTAACCACACTATGTAAAAATGTTACAAAACTGTTAATAATAAGTTATACAACATTGTTACATATTATAAGTGTGGTTAAAACCACGGTGAACCACATGGTGATTTTTTCACTTCAATTTATAGATAGTATTAAAAAGAAATAACCGAAAAAATATTACACAAAATAATTTTGCTTTTTGTCTCTTTGCCTTAAACATTTTATGTCACCGTTTGCTACAGTTCGCCGAGTTCAAACATTCAAGTCATCATTAGCTTCTTTTAGTTACCTATTCGATTTTTATTGAAAATTTGCGTGCGCCAAGCATAATTTAAATAAATAAGCAATTGAATTGACAAACAGCCATTTGTTCCACTAAAAAACGGGCGGCAAAATAGTACTTGTCCTGCATGAGTAGTAAAAACAAAATAACTCTCGTATGATTTAAAACAAAAAAATTAAACCTGGAATCTGGAGTACTGATTTTTTCCGCACCACATTGTTATCTCGAATTTTCAAGCCTTTGCTGACAGTTAGAGAAAAAGAACCGAAAAGAAATTCGCAAAAACGGTGTTTTTTGATGTTCTATTGCGAGCCGAATGCAGAACGGAACGACTTCCGGTTGGCGAATACGGCTTCAAGCGTTCCTCCTCTCTGGGGCTACCAAGAAGGCGAATATTTGCAATAATGACGTCCAGTTGATGTTTTTGCCAAAGAGGACGTTTTGGCTGCTAAACCGGAATTAGATAAAATTTTGAATTTTCTTCATCACCCTTCGATGACGGTCGACGGTATCTCGCGTACGGTGTGTCAATTTGCCGATTAGCAAAAACCCCGAGGTCTCCACCGCCGATAAAATCAAACCGGTAGGTTGTCAACCCGCATTCAAGATCTACAAAAGTACAAATGGCACAACTTCCCATTCCACAATAGCAGATCGGAAACAGATCGGGCCGTGTCATAAGCTGTTAAAAGTTGCAACAAGTTCGCCACTGTCAAAGTTATTGGGAGAAAACCAATTTCGCATTTTGCGTCCTATCTGGGAGGTGCTTGGGAATTTTTCGGAAATTTCTGGACGGTGTTCTTTCGCCGGGAATTTCTGACATACCGAAATCAAGTTTGCACGTTTCATTTCCGCAGTGCGCCCCTGGGAGCCCTGCGAATGGTCGACAATTTTTCGTACATCATATTTCTAAGAACCTTAGAACCTAACCTGCTTCAAATTCCAACTCTTTTCTCCAAGGGTTGTAAGTTTCTCTTCCTCACCGGCTGCGGTTTGGTGGAAGGAAATTTAAAGAAAAACCTCGAATTTCGTCAAAATAGGAATTTTCTTGCCACAAAGTTTACGCTGCAACGAGAAACACAAATCGGTGGCAAACAAATTCCCGCACTTTCACCTGCAAGTCCCGTCGCTAGTGTTAACGCAATCGTCTCCAACCACAGCTAGAATTACTTGCTAGAATTGCTATGGTACTTGTGATAGTTCGCAAGGTCCGCTACAAGATAAGTGATGGACAGGAAGAAACGAGACAGTTCTCGAGTAAACGTTTGACGGAATCGAGGAAAAAGAGGATTGCAACAAAGCTGAAATAATCCTATCGCGGATTACGTGGAAGAAATCTGTAGCGTTTCGCTTGGTACCGAAGGCAATCAACTCGCAAAACTTAATTATTGAATGAATGATTGACAATGATAAATGATTGATAGACAAAGAAATGTTGTCGAGAAACACCGTAATACGTAAAACAAAAGCGATGAGTAAAAATTTAGAAAAGATTCTGATTTCTGAAAAATTATATTAATTTATATATTAATAGTACAATTCGACGAAGCAATGGATGTCACTGGTAGCGCACAGCTATGTATATTTAATTGAATGTGTTTGCAAAGGTAGAGAACCACAAACACTAGTCTGTTAGAGAACCATTAACAAATTTACCCATGGGATTTAAGGGAGAAAGGAGGGTTCGGAGTAATTTCGGTTTTCTGGTATGAACAAAAACACATTGTTTTAATACAATGAATAAACTTTAATCAATCATATATTTTCCATTTTGTTCAAGGAGCTTTTGCCGCACTTATAGAACTTCTGGTTCTTATCAAAACAAAACTGAACCAAGTGCGATTTAGGGTCATCGCCATTTGTGAAATGTTTGCTATTTAAAGAGTTTTGCAAACTTCGAAATAAATAGTAATCAGATGGTGCCGGGTCAGGGTTGTATGGGCAGCACTTCCCAACCAAGTTCCAATAATTTCCTACGAGTTACAAAATTTATCATGGTGGAAAACAATTCCTTTATGATTTGCCCATGGTCGTTTTTCTTTCATTGATTCATCCAGTTTCATCAGTTGTTGGTAGTAAATATCTGAATTAATTGTCTGGTTCCTTGAAAGCAACTCAAAATACACAGCACCTCTATAATCCCACCAAATCGACAGCATTATCATTTTGTAATGCAATTCGGCTTTCGATTGTTTGTGCTGGTTCAAAAAGAAAGATCGTTTTCATTGATTCGTTTTGTTAAGTGAATATCTTTCAATTCATGCGGAAATATCGAGCTTCTTAACGAGTCCAAGTGATTTTTAATGGTTGTGTGTGATACATTTAACCTCTTTGCAACCTCTCGAACAGTTATATGACGATCCTCTTTAATGACGACATTGGTTTAGTCATCATCAACTTCAGTAGGTCGACCAGAATTTTGGTCATCTTCGAGTAAAAACTCTCTAGAACCGAATGCTTTAAACCAATTCTGAAACTTGCGTTCTGTTATGCATTCAACACTACAAACTTCACATATATCTTTGTGAACCTCTGCAGCTGCCGTTCCTTTACGGAAATAAAAATGTTCGTTCTAGCACTCCATGTTAAAATTGAACCTCAACCAACAGCTACACACAAAATCACATACCAGGTGTTTCTAAATTAACCTATATTAACCGTGGTGCAAATTAGGCTGAGGATTTCTTCGTGAAAATTTTCCTCGCTTGTGCCTTGAAGCCAAGCTATGTCATCGTTTGTCAGTGTAACATCCACTTCAGATTTCTTGGCAAGCTTTTGCAAAAATTCAATTAAAAAAAAAAGACTTGTAGAGTACAGATGGCTTGGTCAGAATCGTGAATCAAGTTTTGATCGAGTTTAAGGGTGTTCCTTTTGACCTTATTTAAGCTGTGCGCGAACTTTTAAACTTGTGATTAAATTAATGTAGTTTAATACACTTATTTTATTATTTTACTATAGCATATGTAGACTTACTACAGTAATTATTTTCTTTTTAAAGAATTCCATTACTTTATTTAGGTAATGGTCGTTCATGATGTTGATGCAAATTTGGTTAGAGCTTATGGACCCGGTTTAGAACCTTTTAAATGTAGAGCTGGCGTTTCTACTGAATTTACAATTGATGCATCCAAATCTGGACGAGCACCCCTTTCTGTTAATATTCTATCAGACCAAGGGCCCCTACCTAAGAAGCCAGATGTTTTTGACAACGGAGATGGTACATATAGGGTTACTTATATCCCTCCGGCTGAAGGAGCCAACTTACAAGCTCAAATTACTTATAATAATGACGATATTCCTCATAGGTTTGTTAAGATATATACCTATACTTCTCACAATTAAATATTGCTTTGTTTCAGTCCATTTAATATGAAAGTACGTCCTTATTCTGAAGCAAATAATATTAAAATTAATTTGACTGAAAAAACTGTCCCGGCTTCTTTACCAACAACCTTTCAAATTGACACAAACGAAGCCGGATATGGGGATCTTGTGGTTACGTGTATGGTAAGAATTTAATGCGTTAAACTAGAAATTGTAACATTTTTAATTAATGATTCAAATTAGGCACCAGACGACAGCGTACGGCCTTTAAAACTTACTGAAAACGGAGATGGAACTTATAATGCTACTTTTGTCCCTGATGATTGTGGACGATATAAAATTTATGCTACATACGATGGAAAAGAAGTTCCTGGTATGCCTCATGTAATTCAAGCTTACGCAACTGGAAATGTAAGTCAATTTCAAAATACTTATAATATTTCCATTTATTAGCAAACATATTGTCTTATATACCATAACAATTAAGTTTTTAAATTTTGTTAAATTTATATGTGTGTCCAGTGCATGTGTTCAAGCCGGGGAGAATTCCACACGGAGAAGATTATCTGGTCTTATCTGATTATTCAAGTTGCATTCATACTTGCCGCAGCGACCCCGTGGAGTGATGACGCGGCGTTCACGTGATAGTTCGTAGTGACGTTAAAAGCCTGAAAAGTAAAAAGCCTGATTTACACTGCTTTGCCAAATTTTACTTTAACAAATTTTATATTCATTTTAAAAAACAAAGTTTTGAAAAAGATTGATTTATGGATAAAATGTTACTAATGTTACTAATTGTAACTAAGACAAAAAGACTGAAAACTCGAGAGCACGTGGCATACAACCGGACTGGTCGACTGGTTTAAAGTTTTGGCTGCGTGATCTACGCTTCAATAGCGTTTGCACTGACCAATAGAAAAACATCCCCCGAAAATCACGCAAGTTTATTACTCCATCGGGTGGCTGCGGCAATTATAACACTGTTTCACCCACGTTGTAAACAAAATGTAAATAAGCCACTTTACATAACAAAGGCTTATATGGTAGCAGTTTTTCTTTTAAAAACTGGGTATTATAAACTATTTCTAGAGCCTGTCAGCTAGGTATTTTATATATACCTACATGCTAAATTGCCTTTATTCTTTCGGTTTGCAAACATTACAGAATAAAATTGATCAATATTTGTATTGTCACTGAAAACGGTTCCTAAGGGATCTGTTTCACATTAAAGCATTCATATGAGTTCGATAATGGCTCGCCGAGTGGGATACAATTTAAATAGTGGGGCGCAAAATAGAAAAAGTATTATAAAAAACTCGTTTTTCGCACTTGTCCATTTGAAAACTTGCAAAGTGAAAACTCGCTACGCTCGCCGCTTTGTAGACATGGACGCGTGCTGAAAAATCGCGCTTATTGAACTCGTTCTTTAATATTTTATTAAAATATCATTTTGTGTAGGCTGAAAAATGTAAAATAACAGAAGGAGCTAGCAAATTTATGAATAGTGGCGAGGAATGTAGAGTAACAGTGAATACTGAAAATGCTGGAATTGGTGCTCTCACTTGTAAAGTTAGATCAGTAACTGGAAGGTAAGATGTCATATTATAATATTAAAAATTCTTTAATATTATCATTGTTTATAGTGATTTAGATATCGATATTTTCGACAATGGTGATGGAACGTTCAGTATATTCTACAATGTCCAAGATGCTGGCCAATACTCGATCAATATTAAATTTGGAGGACAAACTGTTCCTGGTGGTTTCTATACATTTACGGTAAGTTCAATTAATGTATTATTTTTTAAGATAACTTCATAACGCTTTCAAAATTAGTTACTTTCATTTAAATTTTTAAATGAAAATATAGAGTAGCAAGAATATGCTATTTAAACTATAAAAGTGCTTGATTATATGATTGTTAGACGCCATTTGGATTTGTGTCAAGTTTTATCTGATGTTTTTGCATATATTAATTCGTAATATTTGAACTCTAGATAAATAGAGCAATTAGCCATTGTGTCTGCCATAGGCGTAGAATATAACGTAGGATTGCAGAAAACATTTTAGTCGTTCATTTGCAAAATCAGTTAATTCCAGTTTAGATTTTTGTTGGCAAATCACGAAAAACTTATTATTATTGAACGTAATACTTGAACACCTCTAACTTTTTTTGCACCTGCAAATGGATGTTAATTTTTTTATGCATCTGCAATGCTCGCCAACTTGCCAATACAGATGCAAACGCACTTAAAATAGACCTGCCCGTAGAAAGTTTTGGAAAGATTAAGCGTTTACAAGTTTCAATGCAATTGAAAATACATTAATAATAAAATTAAATCTTAAAAACAAAACAAAAATATATAAATGAGTAGGTTAAAATTATATTATGAGGTAAACACAAGTAAAATTTTAAATTATGAGGTTAACATGTCCACCTTAACACGTTGAAGCATATACTCCATTTTATGTTATTTATTGTAAGTTTTAAACCGTACCAACATTGAGAAAAGGATTTATCTAGTTTTGCAACTATACCATTAGGAGACCAGTCACTCCAACCATAGCTTATTTATTTATTAAGACACAAAGCATATATATGACAACAAAAATATTACAAACGAACATTCAACAAATTTATATATTGATTCTGGAGTCGCTAGTGGGAAATCTTCTGGTCTGCCGTTGTAAACCGTTTCATGGCATTCCTCCACAATAAGTTTGACGGTTTAGTTTGCGCCGCACTCGCAGGAGGCGTTTGGACCCTTGCCCCATTTGTGTAAAGTATAGGCCCATCTGCCATGCTGCGTTCTGATTCTATTTAGCGTGCACCAGGTTTTCCTTTGTAATTCGAAGCCTGGTGGTGGGTTGGTATTGCATGGCATATCACTGTTTTGTTTCGACGTCTATTCCTGATACCAAGCGTCGGTTATGCTCCATTCGTCTTCTATTGCGTTTAGTGCGGTCTTGGTAGGTGGTTTCAGAAATTCTGGCTAGCGAGCCGAATTACGCGAGGCGGCGACCCGGTTGGTTCGCCGATGCGCACCTGGATGCGGCCATCTGGTTGTATCCAGGGGCGCCGCGCGTCCTGGCTTGGGGGTCGCCGTGTCGGGGGGCAGTCTGGGTGGCGTTTGTGGGGGGGGGCGGGGCGGTTGGGTGGTAGCTTACAGCTGTTACTTCTCCCGCAACAACCCAGATGAGGTTTTTGCGGACTGCCTGGACGGCGTGGCGCGTTCCATCCAGGCGCATAGCGGGAAGGCGCTCCTTATTGGGGGCGATTTTAATGCTTGGGGAATCCAATGGGGCGGCGACGTCACGGACGCGAGAGGGAGGATGGTCCTGGACTGGGCGTCGGCACTGGATCTCGGTATTTGCAACCGGGGAAAGGTTCCGACTTTCAGGAGAGGTCCGCGAACATCAATCGTGGACTTGACGTTCGCATCGCCGGGACTGATGGGAAGAGTCAGGGATTGGCAGGTTAGGGACGATTGGGAGTCGCTGAGCGACCACCAATGCGTTTCCTTTCACCTGGACAGTAAAGCCATCGAGGGGCAGCCGCGCGAGCAGCGCGCTCGTTGGATACTTGGGAGAGCTGACCGGGAAGCTATTACTCGGGAGATGGCTCGAGGAAATGCACCGCACGGGCTGGCCGCGGAGGATCTTACCGGGGCATTCGTGAACAGGGTGGTTGACGCGTGCAGGGCTGGCGTCCCTCAAAGACGTCTGTCCTCAGGGGGGCGGAAGCCGGTTTATTGGTGGACGCCTGAAGTGGCGCAAGCGAGACGCGTGGCGGTGGCGTCTAGGCGTCAACTTCAGAGGGCGCGGCGCAAAGGGGAGCTATGTGAGGCTGCGGAGGACCGGGCGAAACAGGACCGTGGTAGTTTTCGACGAGCGATTGCGCGGAGCAAATCCCAGCGGTGGCAGGAACGGTGCCTTCTGGTCGACCGCGATCCGTGGGGCTTGCCGTACCGCATAGTCACCGGTCGGTTCGGGCACCGAGGGAAGGGTCCTGACGCGTGCGTGTTGGGTGGAACCGAAGCTGTGGTTGAGCACCTTTTCCCCGCCACGGCGAGGGGGGTGGGACGCGCTGTCGTGGGGCGGTACGTTGCGGTGGACTCCTTTACCGTGGATGAAGTCCGCAGAGCGGTAGCCTCACTACCCGCGAAAAAGGCACCCGGCCCAGACGGGCTGCCTAACGAGCTGTTCCGGCTGGCAGCAGGGGGGGACCTCGAAGGACTTGCCGACGTCTGCAACAGATGTCTGGAAGAGGGAGTGTTTCCCAGGTGTTGGAAAAAGGCCATTTTGGCCCTTATTCCAAAGCCGGGTAAGGATCCCTCGACGCCTGGTGCGTACAGACCGATCTGTTTGCTGGACGGTTGGGCAAAAGTTCTGGAAAGGTTGCTCCTATGGCGGTTACAAGCCGTTATAGAGCAAGGGGACGGACTCGCTCCGGAACAGTTCGGCTTCCGTAAAGGGGTTGGGACGGAGGATGCCATTCGGGCTGTCCTTCGTGTCGCGGAGGGGGCCAACAGCGGACCGTACCGCACCAGGGGGCATTGTGTGGTCGTCAGCTTTGACGTCGCCAACGCCTTCAACACGGTACAATGGTGGTTCGTTATTGAGGCCCTAGCCCGTTGGAAACTACCGGAGACGTTGCTGAGGCTTACTGCCGATTACCTGCGCGACAGAACCATCAGTTACCGCTAGGGGGAGGACTGGCGTGAGCGGGGGTTGTCTGCCGGGGTTCCGCAGGGATCGGTTCTAGGACCATTCTTGTGGAATGTCGCCTATGACGGCCTTCTGCGGACGCTGAGACGGTTACTGCCCACAGGGGTGGGTATTGTGGCATATGCAGACGACCTGGCACTCGTCTTCACAGACAGGTGCTGGGAAATGCTGCGTCTAAGGGTCACGCGCGCGGGGGAACTCGTTCGGGAGTGGATGGAGACGGCGGGCTTTCAGCTCGCCGCCTCTAAAACACAGGCGGCCCTGCTCTCTACTAGAAGGTCAGGCAGAGGCATTCTGGAGATCGAAATTTTGGGAGAGAAGATACCGGTCGAACGATCGATTCGGTACCTCGGTGTGATCCTACAGGCGGGTCAGTGGGGATTACACGTGTGCCATGCCGCCGGCAACGCGGCACGCGCGTCACAACAGGTGGCGCGTCTCATGCCGAGGGCCTCCGGGCCTGGTGAGGGTAGGAGGAGTCTTATGGCCAGTGTGGCCACTAGTAGACTCCTATACGCGGCACCGGTGTGGGCAACGGCGGTGAGGGGTAACGCTCGTAACAGGGAGCGTTTGCGACGGGCACTGCGCCCGGTGGCCATCAGGGTCGCCCGGGCTAACCGCACTGTTAGCAGTGACGCCGTGGAGGTCATATCGCGGATTCCTCCCGCGGACCTCCTTGTTATGGAGCGCGCGTCGGTGAGGGACGCAAGAACTTCTGGTGGGAACCGCGAGGAGGCAAGGAGAGCTGCTCGGGAGCAACTACTTGCCTGCTGGCAGGAGAGGTGGTCACGTGGCGGAAACGGCGCGTGGACTCGTCGTCTCATCCCTGATTTAATTCGGTGGATGGGGCGAGGGCTGGATGAGGCGGGTTCGTACTTTCTCACCCAGCTTCTTACCGGACACGGGTCCTTCCGAGCGTATCTCCATAGGATTGGGAAAGCCCCAGACGACAGGTGCATATCCTGTGGAGAGGGCGTGCGCGACGACGCGGAGCACACTCTCGTGGCGTGTCCGCGTTGGGAGAAGGAGCGACAGGCCCTGGCGTCGGCCCTGGAACGGGAAGTCACGGTCGAAGCCGTGGCGGGTGGCCTCGCCGGCGAGGTGGGGCGGGGCGTGTGGGCGGCCTTAAGCCGATTCGCGGCCACAGTCATGCGGGCTAAGGAGTTGCCTGTGTGGGAACAAGGGCGGTAGAGTTTTTTTTCTTGTTTTTTTTTGTTTGTCTCTGTTTTTTTTTTTTTTTTTTATTACTTGTGTTGTAATTGTTGCAATTGTAAATGCTATTGTATAGCATATGTTGCTTTACTTTTTTTTACTTTCGTGTAAATACTGTTGTATTTTTATTCGAAGGGTGGGCAGAGGCAGTAATGCCATCGCTGGCGGTCCCTCTGTCCTTCCGTTTCGAGTGGTCACTTTGGAAAATTAAAAAAAAAAAAAAAAAAGGTGGTTTCAGAATAGCTATGATTTTGGATCTTTTAAATTCCTTGGGTAGGTTTACCGTCCGTAGTATGTCGGTAAAGAATTCGGCCAGCCATTTGATCGCAAATTTTCCGCAGTGTATTAGAAGTTCAGGACTGATGTTATCGAATCCGGGAGCCTTTTCGGGCTTAAGATCTTGAATTGCTGTCGAGATTTCGTCTGCAGTGAAAGGTCGGGAGTGTTCCGTCTCTTTCGCTGAGGTTTTAAGGTGTCTGAGGTCTCGTTTAACTTTTATTGTGTGGTGTTTGTCCTTTGGTGCTCTGGACGTTGGTACTATTTGAGATGCTACTGCGTTTGGCGAGATAGTTGCTTTTCATCTTTGAATGCGTGATCCACTCCCTGAGTGTCCACGCTTTTCTGCTTGAGTTCTGGAAATTCAAACTTTCGACGGTTTCTGCCCACCAATCAACCATAGTTAAATAGCTGCTTTCGCAAATTGAAAATGGTCAACAAAAAAATAACTTTTGCTTTAACTTGCTAGTATAGGTAGTATATATAGTAGTAAATATAGGTAGTAGGTATAGTAAATATAGGTAGCATATATATATAGTATAGGTAGAATTGATTGTTTTTGCATCTGGCTTAAATTTGTTTTCACTCTTTAACATAATTATTTTGATAGCTAAAGAGCCAATAAATCCAGGGATATCAATATTTTAATTTCCGTTTTGTTTTTAACTGCTTTTGCAACTGGACGACTCATTTATAGATTAGCAGATGTAGTGTCTGAACATTGACAAGTCCCGTGAAGTTAGCAACCGAATTTGCAAAAATATAATATTACATCGGAGTTCCCGGCAGATATTAAATAGTTCTAGAGTACTTTGTGCAAAATTTCAAGTTCTGCAAAATTTCGCGAAAAAAATGGAAAATACCAAAATTGAGCTAGCAACCACTTTTGAGAAAAACTGTGCGTTTTTTACATATTCCTGTACCTCGACCATAGTTCTGGAGTACTTGATCAATTTTGCAAAAAATTCTGCAAAAATTGACATTTTGCAAAAAAAAATGAATTATGAAACTTGCAAAAATAGTTCTATTCGCGGATCTGAATAGCACCCTAAGAGTTCTATCAAAGATCCCTTTGTCATTTTTTGATAAAAACCTTAGTTCAAAAGATATTTGCAATAATAAGAGACCCGTTATTTTGAATGCAAATTTAAAAAAATCGCGGAACAGTTCTGTTTGCAGTTCCCGATAGAACTCTTAGAGTTCTATGGAAAGTCCTTACAAGATTTTTCTGTAAAGTTAAAAATTAGAAAGATTTGCGAAAAATTAGACTTCACCAATGCGACGAGGTGAAGATGAAAAAAAATCGCGCGACAGTTCTGTTTGTAGTTCCCAGTAGAACTTAGAGTTCTATCGAAAATCCTTATAACATTTTCCTGTAAAATTAAAAATTGAAAATTTTGCGAAAAATTGGACTTTACCGACGCGACGAAGTGAAGAAAAAAAATCGCGCATTAGTTCTGTTAAGTTAATGCAGTTCCTGGAAGAACTCTTAGAGTTCTATCGAAAATCCTTATAACATTTTTCTTCAAAGTTAAAAATTCGAAAGATATGCGAAAAATTAGACTTCACCGATGCGACGAAGTAAAGAGAAAATAATCGTGCAATAGTTCTGTTTGCAGTTCCTTATAGAACTCTTAGAGTTCTATCGAAAATCCTTATAACATTTTTCTCCAAAGTTAAAAATTCGAAAGATATGGGAGAATTAGACTTCACCGATGCGACGAAGCAAGGAGAAAATATTCGCGCAATAGTTGTGTTTGCAGTTCCTGGTGGAACTCTTAGAGTTCTATCGAAAATCCTTATAACATTATTCTTCAAAGTAAAAAAATCGAAAGATATGCGAAAAATTAGACTTCACCGATGCGACGAGGCAAGGAGAAAATATTCGCGCAATAGTTCTGTTTGCAGTTCCTGGTAGAACTCTTAGAGTTCTATCGAAAATCCTTATAACATTATTCTTCAAAGTAAAAAATTTCGAAAGATATGCGAAAAATTAGACTTCACCGATGCGACGTGGCAAGGAGAAAATAATCGCGCAATAGTTCTGTTTGCAGTTTCTGGTAGAACTCTTAGAGTTCTATCGAAAATCCTTATGATATTTTTCTTCAAAGTTAAAAATTCGAAAGATATGCGAAAAATTAGACTTCACCGATGCGACGAGGCAAGGAGAAAATAATCGCGCAATAGTTCTGTTTGCAGTTCCTGGTAGAACTCTTAGAGTTCTATCGAAGATCTTTATAACATTTTTCTGTAAAATTAAAAAAAGAAAATTTTGCGAAAAATTGAACTTTACTGACGCGACAAAGTGAAGAGAAAAAATCGCGCAGTAGTTCTGTTTACAGTTCCTGGTAGAACTCTTAGAGTTCTATCGAAAATCCTTATAACATTTTTCTCCAAAGTTAAAAATTCGAAAGATATGGGAGAATTAGACTTCACCGATACGACGAAGCAATGAGAAAATAATCGCGCAATAGTTCTGTTTGCAGTTCCTGGTAGAACTCTTAGAGTTTTATCGAAAATATATATGACATTTTTCTTCAAAGTTAAAAATTCGAGAGATATGCGAAAAATTAGACTTCACCGACGCGACGAAGTGAAGAGAAAAAAAACGCGCAATAGTTCTGTTTACAGTTCCTGGTAGAACTCTTAGAGTTCCATCGAAAATCCTTATAACATTTTTCTCCAAAGTTAAAAATTCGAAAGATATGGGAGAATTAGACTGCACCGATGCGACGAAGCAATGAGAAAATAATCGCGCAATAGTTCTGTTTGCAGTTCCTGGTAGAACTCTTAGAGTTTTATCGAAAATATATATGACATTTTTCTTCAAAGTTAAAAATTCGAGAGATATGCGAAAAATTAGACTTCACCGACGTGACGAAGTGAAGAGAAAAAAAAACGCGCAATAGTTCTGTTTGCAGTTCCTGGTTGAACTCCTAGAGTTCTATCGAAAATCCTTATGACATTTTTCTTCAAAGTTAAAAATTCGAAAGATATGCGAAAAATTAGACTTCACCGATGCGACGAGGCAAGGAGAAAATAATCGCGCAATAGTTCTGTTTGCAGTTCCTGATAGAACTCTTAGAGTTCTATCGAAAATCTTTATAACATTTTTCTGTATATTTAAAAATAGAAAATTTTGCGAAAAATTGGACTTTACTGACGCGACAAAGTGAAGAGCAAAATATCGCGCAGTAGATCTGTTTACAGTTCCTGTTAGAACTCTTAGAGTTCTATCGAAAATCCTTATAACATTTTTCTCCAAAGTTAAAAATTCGAGAGATATGGTAAAATTAGACTTCACCGATGCGACGAAGCAAGGAGAAAATAATCGCGCAATAGTTCTGTTTGCAGTTCCTTATAGAACTCTTAGAGTTCTATCGAAAATCCTTATAACATTTTTCTTCAAAGTTAAAAATTCGAGAGATATGCGAAAAATTAGACTTCACCGACGCGACGAAGTGAAGAGAAAAAAATGGCGCAATAGTTCTGTTTGCAGTTCCTTATAGATCTCTTAGAGTTCTGTCGAAAATCCTAATAATATTTTTCTCCAAAGTTAAAAATTCGGAAGATATGGGAGAATTAGACTTCACCGATGCGACGAATCAAGGAGAAAATAATCGCGCAATAGTTCTGTTTGCAGTTCCTGGTAGAACTCTTAGAGTTCTATCGAAAATCCTAATAACATTTTTCTTCAAAGTTAAAAATTCGAAAGATATGCGAAAAATTAGACTTCACCGATGCGACGAAGTAAAGAGAAAATAATCGTGCAATAGTTCTGCTTGCAGTTTCTTATAGAACTCTTAGAGTTCCATCGAAAATCCTAATAATATTTTTCTCCAAAGTTAAATAATCGAAAGGAAAGGGAGAATTAGACTTCACCGATTCGACGAAGCAAGGAGAAAATAATCGCGCAATAGTTCTGTTTGCAGTTCCTGGTAGAACTCTTAGAGTTCTATCGAAAATCCTTATAACATTTTTCTGTAAAGTTAAAAATTGGAAAGATATACGAAAAATACAAGTTCACGATTGAATTTCGAATTCACCATTGAAGTGAAAAAGAATATAATTGCGAAACAGTTGTGTTCATATTTGAATTCGGTGGTTTTCTGCAAAATGTGCACATTCTCTTAATAAAATTTCCTAATTAAAATTATTGTACAAGCTCGGCGCGCAGATTTTCGCGCGGCCCTAAAACTATCTGCCGACAACAAACAAGAAAGATTCAAAACGCCGCTTGGTCGTCGGCGCTTTTGAGATCGACTCTTTCGGAAGTGACGCAGTGGTCGGACTTTCGTTTTAGATATTCGAGTCCTGTATAAGGATTTTCGATAGAATTCTAAGAGTTCTACCAGGAACTGCAAACAGAACTATTGCGCGATTTTTTTTTTCTCTTCACTTCGTCGCGTCGGTGAAGTCTAATTTTTCGCATATCTCTCAAATTTTTAACTTTGAAGAAAAATGCATATAGATTTTCGATAGAACTCTAAGAGTTCTACCAGGAACTGCAAACAGAACTATTGCGCGATTATTTTCTCCTTGCTTCGTCGCATCGGTGAAGTCTAATTCTCCCATATCTTTCGAATTTTTAACTTTGGAGAAAAATTTTATAAGGATTTTCGATAGAACTCTAAGAGTTCTGCCAGGAACTGTAAACAGAACTACTGCGCGATTTTATCTCTTCACTTTGTCGCGTCAGTAAAGTTCAATTTTTCGAAAAATTTTCTTTTTTTAATTTTACAGAAAAATGTTATAAAGATCTTCGATAGAACTCTAAGAGTTCTACCAGGAACTGCAAACAGAACTATTGCGCGATTATTTTCTCCTTGCCTCGTCGCATCGGTGAAGTCTAATTTTTCGCATATCTTTCGAATTTTTAACTTTGAAGAATAATGTTATAAGGATTTTCGATAGAACTCTAAGAGTTCTATAAGGAACTGCAAACAGAACTATTGCGCCATTTTTTTCTCTTCACTTCGTCGCATCGGTGAAGTCTAATTCTCCCATATCTTTCGAATTTTTAACTTTGGAGAAAAATGTTATAAGGATTTTCGATAGAACTCTAAGAGTTCTATAAGGAACTGCAAACAGAACTATTGCACGATTATTTTCTCTTTACTTCGTCGCATCGGTGGTCTAATTTTTCGCATATCTTTCGAATTTTGAACTTTGAAGAAAAATGTTATAAGGATTGTCGATAGAACTCTAAGAGTTCTACTGGGAACTGCAAACAGAACTATTTCGCGATTTTTTTTTTCTTCACTTCGTCGCGTCGGTAAAGTCCAATTTTTCGCAAAATTTTCTATTTTTAATTTTACAGAAAAATCTTGTAAGGACTTTCCATAGAACTCTAAGAGTTCTATCGGGAACTGCAAACAGAACTGTTCCGCGATTTTTTTAAATTTGCATTCAAAATAACGGGTCTCTTATTATTGCAAATATCTTTTGAACTAAGGTTTTTATCAAAAAATGACAAAGGGATCTTTAATAGAACTCTTAGGGTGCTATTCAGATCCGCGAATAGAAATATTTTGAATAGAAATAAGTTTCATAATTCATTTTTTTTTGCAAAATGTCAATTTTTGCAGAACTTTTTGCAAAATTGATCAAGTACTCCAGAACTATGGTCGAGGTACAGGAATATGTAAAAAACGCACAGTTTTTCTCAAAAGTGGTTGCTAGCTCAATTTTAGTATTTTCCATTTTTTTCGCTAAAACTATTGAAATTTTACACAAACTACTCTAGAACTATTTCATATCTGCCGGGAACTCCGATGTAATATTATATTTTTGCAAATTCGGTTGCTAACTTCTCAGGACTTTGACAACATTCCAAATGAATCTCAAAGAAAATATTTTTCTATTTATATGTTCTCTCGAATTCCGCGTTAAGTGTAAGGGTTGGCTCTGAAAACAACTTTTCGTACTCAAGAGATACATAAGAGTGTACATCCGACTCCGTTAGCATCACATGTATTCAGTATACTTCCATTTTTTTACAAACGTGGTTAAGGTTCTTGTACTTTATTCTCCATATATATTATATACATATATACTATATATTTTATTATATGTATGTTTTATTATATGTTACATATAATATGTTATATGTTATATATGTTACATATAATATGTTACATATAATATGTATGTTTTATTATATGTTACATATAATATATACTCCATTAAAGATTCGATTAACAAATATAGATCGAATCTATAAATTTTAGTGTTCGTCGGATATAAAACGGACATGATTCTCAAATTCATTTCTGGCCTGGTGCCAGTGTATATAAATATATAGTTTACAAAATGTGTTTATAATATGTAATTAAGTAAATATAATTATATTTTAAGAATATTTTCTCATATTATTTCAATGGCTGCAATAAAACGGAATATAAATGTATATGATAAACATAAGAAATATCATGAAAACATGAGAAATATCATGAAAACATAAGGAATATGGTCAAAACGTATTTGTACAATAAAAACTATATTATTATTATGATCAATATCCATATTTAATCTTCAAATGCGGAATATCATAAAGTACAAGACGTTAGAACAGATTAAATATGTCGCCGTCGTTGTGGATTTCCGGAAGGCCTATGACTCCATTGACCGATAAACCTTATTGGCCATTCTCGAGGAATTTGGAGTGGACAATAAGACGAAGAATCTAATTCAACAGACGATTAGCAATACTTTCTCCAAAATAAAGTTCCAGGGGGAGTTGTCAGAGCCTTTCGAAATCAAAACTGGCATACGACAACGCGAAGGGCTATCATCAATTATTCAACTGTGTATTAGAAAAAGTTATTCGAGAATGGACGAAGGAAATTTCGAATAGCGAGGTTTTCAGGTTAGGGAGAGGTGAAGAAAGTATAAGAACGGATTGTTTGGCATTCGCTGACGATGTTGTGATACTCACTACCGGTGTTGAAACAGCGATAAAAAGTACTGAAGAACTCCAGATGATAGCTAAGAAGACTGGGCTTCAAATTTCTTTTGAGAAGACTGTGTTCATGACCAACATCAAAGACGCTCCTCTCCACTAGGAGTTGAAAAAAGCAAAGATAAAACGAGTTAAGTGTTTATCAGTACATCGTCATCATCAATGGCCATACAACCCTACAGTAAGGTCTCGACCTTCTCCAGCTTCTTTCGCCATTCATTTCTGTCTCTGGTCTGCATCGTCCAGTTCGGTGCACCTATCTTTTGTGCGTCTTCGCTTACACCATCCTTCCAGCGCAGCTTTGGCCTTACTCGCCCTCTTGTGCCTTAAGTGTTTTAAGTACTTGGGAGAAAAATTACAGGACAATGGGTCGGATAAGCATGCTATCAAAGAGTGGGCGAGAAGAATGGAAATGGCTTATCAACTTACGAAGGATACATACAACAAAACGGGTCTAAATTCCGACACCTAGATACTGTTGTCAGACCTGAATGTCTGTATGCAGCAGAAACACTAGACATGATTGGGAAGGGTGGCCTCGAAGACATCCGGAGGAGAGAAAGGAAAATGCTCCGAAAAATCCTAGGCCCAAATATCAAGGACGGAGAGAGGAGACTAAAACTTAACAAAGAACTATACCTGAAGACAGAAGGAATTGAACCCCTAATGAGAAAAAGGAGAATACAGTTTTATGGGCACTTGATGAGGATGAACAGCAATTGACTGATAAAAAGGATTTTTGAATTCTTGAATCCGGGAGAGGAAAACGGAACCGAAATGGTTTCGGAAAGTGAGATTGGATTGGATCGGATGGAGGTGGAAAAAAGAAGACATAATGGACAGAGAGAGATTTAGGCGACTAATTAAGGAGTTTAAAGGTTTCCAGGAGACAGTGAGAAAAGGAAGATCTTACAAGGAGGAACAGAAGAAGGAAGTGGGAGAGAGGATGAAGCGATATTGACAGAGAGTGAGGACAAAAAAATAATGTAAAAACTGTCAAACGTGGTCCATAGTTGGCCGTAACGAATAAACAAATCCCTATTTTACCCTAAGGTGTTAAGCAGGCCCTTACATATTTTAACGTGGGTGACGAGCCCCTATTGTTTTAGGCAGATTTTACTGTGATGGCATTGTTAGAGCATTGCACAAGAGGACTGTGGTTTATTTCCATACTTGTGCCTCGGGATTTGAACCAGGGACCTTTGGCTTAGTAATCTGAATCCTTAGGCTTAGTAAATATGGTAAAATAATAATCACATCACACAAAAAAATAATCACACGCGACGAGATAAAGGGGCCTACAGACGATCAAAATGGTTGACCAACATGGTTGGTCAAGTGCAGTGTTGAAGTGTTTGTTGAAGGTCTGTTGAAGACAGGTTGTACCAAGCCTCAACCATCCAACCGGCCTACAGACGTTCAACAAACACTTCAAAACTGCATTTGACCAACCATGTTGGTCGTCTGTAGGCCCCTTAAGGCGAGAGTTTCAAGAATCTCTTTTCGTTCTTGTCAGCTGTGAAAAAAAATAAAAACTCGTCTCAGTTTCGCTTTCGTAACCGTCTGTCTCGTCTCGCTCTCGTTCTCGTAACAGTTTCTCTCGTCTCGTCTCGTCTCATCTCGTCTCTTCTCATCAGATATCGTTCTTTCTAGAAGTTATTGTTAAGATAGTCAAAAGCTCAAAATGTTGATTTGTTTTCTCGGAGATTCTGCGTTGATGTTGAGGGTTGGTTCTGAAGAAAACCGGATTCTCGACGTTTCGGCGAAGTAAAATTCGCCATTTTCAATAAAAAAAGAAACTTTGAATTATGTGGATTAGGTAGGGAGGGACAATGATTAGCGACATTCTGAACAAATGGCCGGCATGCCAGTCGGTGTCAAATGCTTTCTTAATGTCTAAGAAGAGCGCTGCGGATTTCTTATTTTGGACGTATGACGACAGGATATTGTTGGTTAGGATGAACAGAGGATTGATAGTTGAATGGAAGTGCTTAAAACCGAATTGATATTTGTGGATATGGTCGGGGAATTTCATAATCGGGTTTTAAGGACATGTTCGAGGATTTTGCCAAGGACAGGGAGGCGAGAGATCGGTCAAAAACTGCTTTATTTTGACATGGTTTAGGGATTGTGACAATTGTGGTCATTTTCCAGCAGCTTGGAAAGGGACATTTCAGCAGGCAGAAGAATTTTGTTGTTTTAAAGGAGAGGAGATTTGCTCACCCTTGTTTTAAAAGGTTCAAATAGATTAATTCAACAATGTCTTTTTATGGAAACGGTTATTTTATAAAATTAGTAGTTTGAATACCACGAATTTACGGATGGTTGAAGAGTCTCCGATTCCAGATAAAAAATCAAAACAATTAGAATATCAATTGTTGTAACAACTGTGTCGACAGGAATAAGCTAAGCGAAGCTAAGCTTGCGCTAAAGCGAAATGTTACATTGCATTGTACTTCTATATAACAGGAAACGATTTCTAGAAATGATCAGTTTATTTTTTGGGCATTTATATAGACTATTATTATTAAAAAAATGTTATTTAAATTAATTCATTCATTTGAAACACAAATATAATTAAAAAAATATATTAATATTATTAGACAAGAACAATGAACCTATTAATAGGTAATCGGTTTTTTATATATATTGTCCGGTATATATATATATATATATATATATATATATATATATATATATATATATATATATATATATATATATAACATTGAACTGTATATATAACTGGAACGCACACGCTGCATTGCGAAAGTGAGGATCGGCTGTTAGACGAGTACGGCTGCTATAGGAGGGATAGGCATCTTTGTTCCACTCAAGCGCGTAAATGATACAAATGCTACCTTCGGTAATGAATTCGGTCCAATTTGCGATATACCAGGTAGAGCGCGCCTTATAATATTTATCAGGTGTTTAAGAAAAAAAGAAGTTGACAAAAAAAGTTAAAAAAAAAAACCGGCCAAGTGCGAGTTGTGACTCGCGCACCGAGGGTTCCGTACAAACTTGTATAGTATAGTATTATTATGTAGATTATTAACATATTATGTAGATTATAAAGAAAAATTAGACGAAATATAATATATACAGGATGTTACGGGACTTGAGTATGTCGCATGTCGGTTATAAAAAAGCAAAATTTAGACATAATTTATACCCTGTATATATTATGTATATAAAGCGTACGTGATGAAATGCATAACGAATATAAACAAAGAAAATTCAGAATAAACCTAGAATAGGACCTTACTGTATGCAACCCATACGCTTCTGGAGCCTGACAATACCACTACGACAACATTAGTGAATTTTCATAAGTTTCAAATAGTAAATTCGCTTTTTTCTTGTAATTAAACTACATATTTACGGTTTTCAGATTTTTCCCTTGACATGTGCTGTAAGACACCGCTTCTTGCCAAATTTCATGATTCTAGGTCAACGGGAAGTACCCTATAGGTTTTGATTCCCTCGTGAAATCGCAAAATATGCGACATAAACGGTCATATCTTTTGATCGCGTTGACTTGCAAGTTTGATTTTTTCACAGCTGAAAGAGACTGCAGACTCGAGTATTTGATACAAATTTCAACATGTTACCTCTATGCGTTCCTGAGAAAAAGGTCTTGACAGACAGACAGACGGACAGACAGACAGACAGACAGACAGACAGACAGACAGACAGACAGACAGACAGACGGACAACAAAGTGATCCTATAAGGGTTCCGTTTTCGGTACGGAACCCTAAAAAGTTAAAATTGGATTTTTAATACATATCAAAGTTACAAAATAACTACAAAACTTGTAAAAAAAGT
The DNA here is from genome assembly GCA_944588485.1 of Phosphuga atrata. NCBI lineage: Eukaryota > Metazoa > Arthropoda > Insecta > Coleoptera > Silphidae > Phosphuga > Phosphuga atrata. The sequence continues at coordinate 8,484,195 of OX155909.1, forward strand.
TGAAAAAAGTACCATTTTTTTACAAATAATATTAATTACACACAAATATTAAATGTTCACAGTCAATGTTCATGAAATATTCAAATGTTCACAAAAAATAAGCAACAGGGCATTTAAAATTTTTGGTATATGAAACTATTTAAAAAACCAATGCCTCGGTGGTCATTTCTTCTGGATTTACAGGAGCAATATCGCCCAAATCAACATAGCCACAATGTTGATCATTTTTCTTGTCATAGAGTATTTGAGAACAAAAGGCCATTGAGTCGAAGATTAAAGCAACATCATTCAAATAATCATATTTTAAAGCCTCTTCTTTTAAAAACTCAAAAACCTCGTCCAAGAAACCAACTTCACAATTAAAAGACGAAACCCATTTTCCCAACATCTCAGCATCTGGTAAACATAGCCTTTTTCACAAAACAAATTGTAGGTCTTTGGCAAATAAAAATAAACAGTCAAAGCAAATTCCTTCATTTGTTTGGTGTAGGTACTTTCTTTGAGATGCCTTTACCTTTGCATTTTTAATTCCACTTGTGAATAAATTTAAAGAAAAACCTTCAAAATTATTCAAGAGAACCTCTTCAGTAACACTGTCACACTTTGCGTTTTCCTTTAAATGTTGAATTAAATCTTTCATTGTTGAAATTTTTGTTTGCTTTCTAGAAACCTTTTGTTGGAGAGTTTTAATTTAATGCTTGTTCAATTTGAGTTGTGGTCGTGGTTGTGGTCTTGTTGTCGAGGAAATAGAAGCTCCCTAAGAAATAGGTATAAAAGTTTTGTGTCTTTTTTCTTCATTTTGTTTTTCTTTTGTCTTACCTCTGATGCTTCTAATCAAACATGACCGACATTATTGACCATTTCAGTACAATTACGTTTTGATAGTCTTGTACTTTTGGGTTTCTCGATTAAGTGTTGAGAAAAATTAAAAATGGAAGGAACTCCAGCTTTCTTTAATAATTTCTTATTTAAAGAAGTCTCTAAATAACTGTTCGCAGTAAAATGTTCACTGCATATAACAGTATGAGCATTAGCTTTAAAAATTTCAAAAAGTAGTGCCTTTATCCACAATTTTAAAACTGCAGGTCGTAACAGTAGAAATCTACAAGAAAGAATAAATAGTTATACAAAAAACGGTGTTAATGAAATTTTGTACGATTGTGACCATTATAATCTTATTCCACTGTGAATAGTCTATCTGGGTGACAAATTAGCAGAAACATCACAAATCATAATCTCTCAACTCATTTATCAACCTAATATTTTCCATTTACTGTTACTTACTTATGAAAACGAATGTTTTTTCCAGGAACTCGTTCATTTTTGCATCCATATGCACAACAAAACACTACCATTTTAATTTTATAATAAGATATTTAAATGAAAATTAAAAAGAGGTAACGAAACGAGCATTTACTCTTTAAAGTTAAAAAGAGAGATGGTTCCTATTTCAGCAACGCGCTCGTTCTAACACCCCGGTCACACTTTTCGGCCAGTCCGTACGTTTGCGTGCTCGTTCCAGTAATATATACAGTTCAATGATATATATATATATATATATATATATATATATATATATATATATATATATATATATATACAATGGTAAAATTTGACATAGAAAATAATCTCTGTAACTCAATTTTTTTAATCGCTGCGTACTTTCCAAAATTTATTGTGTCGGATATTGCCATAAACCATTAAAACCCTCATAAACCGTATCCTATTTGTTATAGTAAAGCTGCTCTATATAAATTAAATTTTAGAGTATAAACTCATTTTTTCTTCTTACCTCTGCCGTTACAATTGCAAATATGAGTAGTCAGAGAAGAAAACTCAATACGATGTCGTTATCTGACAAAGTGAGGTTGATAAGTGAAGTTGACAAAGGGATTAAAAAGAAATCATTCCTGAAGACTTTGGGATTCCTCCAAGTACACTTTCTTTAATTATAAGAAACCGCGAAGAAATTCTGAACAAAGCCGAAAATGGTGCAACTAATGATGCATACGTTTGTATACCCGCCAGAATGAACTTTTTTCATTGGTCGTCCTAAATTTGTAGTGGGAGACAGGATCGTCAAATATATGGAGATAAACCTATATAATGTACACATAAATCCTAACCTAAATACATATTCTATGCAATTTAATATAATACTATTTTTAAATAACTACTCAAAGTTATTAAATTATTATTTAGCACACTAGTTGAATTAGGAATAATAATAGTAATAGACATAATCATGTTGATAAATATTTAATTTTATTTTCAAGACGAAAATAAACCAACTCTTAATTGTATTAAAATTAAAAATTATAATGCAATATAAATAATATTGTCAATATAAATTATTGATAATAAAAACAATTCAAAATTATTATGTTGAAAAAATATAAAAAAAAATTAGGTCTCGATTACGAATAATAAATAAATAACAAAATTTATCATCAATTTCTTTATTTAATTTTTAATAAAATATAATTCTGGCTATAATATAAAGTAATGTCTTTGCTTTGTCATTATTTTAAGTAAACTATTATAACGTATTATAATTATCAAATCACATGTCTTTTTCTAATCATAAGTCTAATTAACTCATGGTTAGCTTTTTGGACAAATTTTATGATGTTACCCTCATTTTCACACTCTCTCTGATACCATTGCACGAAAGTATTTAGTCCACTTAAAGCCTCTATAAAGGTGGGACAATTACCTTCTACAATGGAATCTTGAGTGGTGCTATTTTGATCGTCATGGATGATTTCATCATCAAGTTCTTCAACAGCAATTTGATCTGGAGAGTTTCGATCAGCAAGTATATCCTCATCAGAAAAAGGTTGCCAACCATTATCATCATTATCAAGTTGGAGCCAATGGTCTATTTCTTCTGAAGAAATCATTTTAAACTCTTTAATACGTTTAACTATTGCATGAAAGTTTTGTTATCGACCAAATCAATTAATGGTGTCTCCACAGTTTCATTGGCATTCTGTGCTCTAACTGACCGTTTAGGCCGTTCTAAAAATATAATTCCGTTATTAAAAAATATACTTAGTTAATTACATAAACTCTTACCTAATCTTAGATTTTCAGAAGGTTTCACCTCTGGAAAAATTGTTGATTCTATAACAAAGAATTCGATAAAATATTTATTTTGTTAATTTAATAATCATTGCTTATACTTTCGAGCCTCTTAACCCCTTTCCTGGGTCGCCCTGGTTTCCGTTTCCGGGTAAGTCCTAGGAGCGTATACGATGACGGTGGTGTGCGCTGCCATCGTTATTTTAAATTTCGTACATGCGCATTACAATTTCGAACATGCGCATTACAGTGGGAGACAGAGGCCGTAGTGAAAATAAGTTGAATATATTTTGTGACGAGTAATAAAATATATTAAAATATATCTAGACAGACAATCATAGATTGTGAGAGATCATATATTTCCTACCAAACGCCACGTTTATTCTTGCCCGTTTATATCAAAGAGGATCCGATCCTCTTTGCTTTTATATGAAAAACTGTAACTATGGCAACATATATATTATTTTAAGCGTCGTCTTGAATTTGCACGCAAACAGCTACGGTACAATGTCTCGTGTGGATTTTATTGGTGGTTTTACCTTGGTTAGATTAGGTTGTCCGCCGCAAAGCGGGAAGATAAATCAAGACAACATACGCGCGGCAGCGCGAACTCTCGGTCCAATGTAGGACAAAGTGACAAGGACCGTTGGTTGTACCTTGGTTAGATTAGGTTGTCCGCCGCAAAGCGGGAAGATAAATCAAGACAACATACGCGCGGCAGCGCGAACTCTCGGTTCAATGTAGGATAAAGTGACAAGGACCGTTGGTTGTACCTTGGTTAGATTAGGTTGTCCGCCGCGAAGGGGGAAGATAAATCAAGACAACATACGCGCGGCAGCGCGAACTCTCGGTCCAATGTAGGACAAAGTGACAAGGACCGTTGGTTTTACCTTGGTTAGATTAGGTTGTCCGCCGCGGAACGGGAAGATAAATCAAGACAACATACGCGCGGCAGCGCGAACTCTCGGTCCAATGTAGGACAAAGTGACAAGGACCGTTGGTTTTACCTTGGTTAGATTAGGTTGTCCGCCGCGAAGCGGGAAGATAAATCAAGACAACATACGCGCGGTAGCGCGAACTCTCGGTCCAATGTAGGACAAAGTGACAAGGACCGTTGGTTTTTTTTTAATTTTTGAACATATACAAGAAATTAAACAAGGACCCAACACAAAACAGAAGTCAGTTATATTCTAAACTACGTTCCCGCGTACCGCCACTGAGCTGCACCGTTAGTTGCATTTTCTGCCACGCTCGCACGAAACCATCGTATACGCTCCTAGGACTTTGCCCCGTTTCCTACTAGGGCGATCACTGGGATTATCAAATATTCCTGAATTGGTATTTCTTGAACTGGTATTATTTCACTTTTACTGTTTTTAAAGTTCCAAACAAAGTCATTAATGAAATAATATACGTTTAACATACTAAATATTATACCCACGTTAAAATTTTCTGTATTATTTGACATTTTTAACTTTATATATTTATTTTTTTAGAAATACATACATAATATTTTTATAATAAAGTTAGGTTATGTTTTGACATATACACGAGTTTGTTTACACTTTTTTTCGTTCACTACGTATTCGAGTGCGCAGAGGAGACATAATTCTTAGTATGATGGGGTTCAATACGTTTAACTATTGCATGAAAGTTTTGTTATCGACCAAATCAATTAATGGTGTCTCCACAGTTTCATTGGCATTCTGTGCTCTAACTGACCGTTTAGGCCGTTCTAAAAATATAATTCCGTTATTAAAAAATATACTTAGTTAATTACATAAACTCTTACCTAATCTTAGATTTTCAGAAGGTTTCACCTCTGGAAAAATTGTTGTTCTATAACAAAGAATTCGATAAAATATTTATTTTGTTAATTTAATAATCATTGCTTATACTTTCGAGCCTCTTAACCCCTTTCCTGGGTCGCCCTGGTTTCCGTTTCCGAGTAAGTCCTAGGAGCGTATACGATGACGGTGGTGTGCGCTGCCATCGTTATTTTAAATTTCGTACATGCGCATTACAATTTCGAACATGCGCATTACAGTGGGAGACAGAGGCCGTAGTGAAAATAAGTTGAATATATTTTGTGACGAGTAATAAAATATATTAAAATATATCTAGACAGACAATCATAGATTGTGAGAGATCATATATTTCCTACCAAACGCCACGTTTATTCTTGCCCGTTTATATCAAAGAGGATCCGATCCTCTTTGCTTTTATATGAAAAACTGTAACTATGGCAACATATATATTATTTTAAGCGTCGTCTTGAATTTGCATGCAAACAGCTACGGTACAATGTCTCGTGTGGATTTTATTGGTGGTTTTACCTTGGTTAGATTAGGTTGTCCGCCGCAAAGCGGGAAGATAAATCAAGACAACATACGCGCGGCAGCGCGAACTCTCGGTTCAATGTAGGACAAAGTGACAAGGACCGTTGGTTGTACCTTGGTTAGATTAGGTTGTCCGCCGCGAAGGGGGAAGATAAATCAAGACAACATACGCGCGGCAGCGCGAACTCTCGGTCCAATGTAGGACAAAGTGACAAGGACCGTTGGTTTTACCTTGGTTAGATTAGGTTGTCCGCCGCGAAGCGGGAAGATAAATCAAGACAACATACGCGCGGCAGCGCGAACTCTCGGTCCAATGTAGGACAAAGTGACAAGGACCGTTGGTTTTACCTTGGTTAGATTAGGTTGTCCGCCGCGAAGCGGGAAGATAAATCAAGACAACATACGCGCGGCAGCGCGAACTCTCGGTCCAATGTAGGACAAAGTGACAAGGACCGTTGGTTTTACCTTGGTTAGATTAGGTTGTCCGCCGCGAAGCGGGAAGATAAATCAAGACAACATACGCGCGGCAGCGCGAACTCTCGGTCCAATGTAGGACAAAGTGACAAGGACCGTTGGTTTTACCTTGGTTAGATTAGGTTGTCCGCCGCGAAGCGGGAAGATAAATCAAGACAACATACGCGCGGTAGCGCGAACTCTCGGTCCAATGTAGGACAAAGTGACAAGGACCGTTGGTTTTACCTTGGTTAGATTAGGTTGTCCGCCGCGAAGCGGGAAGATAAATCAAGACAACATACGCGCGGTAGCGCGAACTCTCGGTCCAATGTAGGACAAAGTGACAAGGACCGTTGGTTTTACCTTGGTTAGATTAGGTTGTCCGCCGCGAAGCGGGAAGATAAATCAAGACAACATACGCGCGGCAGCGCGAACTCTCGGTCCAATGTAGGACAAAGTGACAAGGACCGTTGGTTTTACCTTGGTTAGATTAGGTTGTCCGCCGCGAAGCGGGAAGATAAATCAAGACAACATACGCGCGGTAGCGCGAACTCTCGGTCCAATGTAGGACAAAGTGACAAGGACCGTTGGTTTTTTTTTAATTTTTGAACATATACAAGAAATTAAACAAGGACCCAACACAAAACAGAAGTCAGTTATATTCTAAACTACGTTCCCGCGTACCGCCACTGAGCTGCACCGTTAGTTGCATTTTCTGCCACGCTCGCACGAAACCATCGTATACGCTCCTAGGACTTTGCCCCGTTTCCTACTAGGGCGATCACTGGGATTATCAAATATTCCTGAATTGGTATTTCTTGAACTGGTATTATTTCACTTTTACTGTTTTTAAAGTTCCAAACAAAGTCATTAATTAAATAATATACGTTTAACATACTAAATATTATACCCACGTTAAAATTTTCTGTATTATTTGACATTTTTAACTTTATATATTTATTTTTTTAGAAATACATACATAATATTTTTATAATAAAATTAGGTTATGTTTTGACATATACACGAGTTTGTTTACACTTTTTTTCGTTCACTACGTATTCGAGTGCGCAGAGGAGACATAATTCTTAGTATGATGGGGATTAAGGGATAAGTCAAATATAGGGAATGGTCCGGTACAAGCGAGTCAAATATAGAGAGATTCTACTGTATATATATAGTTTTAAAAAAATTAAACAACTTAAGTGATTTGTTTCACTTGATCTTTTATTGATTACTATAGTTTTATGTATATATATATATTTATTATATATATATATATATATAATATATATATATAATCATATATATATATATATATATACATATATATATATATATATATATATATATATATACATATACATATATATATATATATATATATATATATATAATAAATATATATATATACATAAAACTATAGTAATCAATAAAAGATCAAGTGAAACAAATCACATAAGTTGTTTAATTTTTTAAGGCGCCCCTCGGCAGCGCCTGTGTGCAAAACGTATGAAGCGCTTTTTTATGTCGTCGTGTTTCGCCGCGAATTTTTTTTTTCAAATTTTGACGGAAATTAGTTCTCTCGTATATTATTTTTAACCGACTTCAATAATTCTAAAAAAAAAAACCGACTTCAAAATTGGAAATGTTTCTTCGAAATTATTTCAAAAACAAAAATTGCACTAAAAAAGAAAAAATTCGAGACCATAAAAATTTCATCCCCTATTTTCACCCTTAGGGGTGGAATTTTTTTCTTGAAAAAAAAATATACCTACTTCCCGATTGGTCCTATTTAAATTTGATGAAAAAAGTACCACCCCTAAAAGTGAAAATAGGGGATGAAATTTTTATGGGCTCGAATTTTTTTTTAGTGCAGTTTTTGTTTTTGAAACAATTTCTTTGAAGTCGTTTTTTTTTAGAATTAACGTAAATATTTATTAAAAGCGGTTCGATTCCGCTTGACGATTACTGAGAAAAAGAAAACGCGAATTAAAATATTTTCATTCTTTATTCAAGATATTTACAAAATGTATGTTATATTTTGCAAAACAAAAAACAAACAAAAAAGTGTCGAAAATGACGATTATATGAATTCCACTCTTCTAGCATTTCTGCTTGCGAAATCCTTAATAGTATAATGTATATCTATATGGTCTAATATGGACTCCTCTATAGATATTGTGGCTAAATTTGTTAACCTTTCCTGGCTCATTGTTGAGCGCAGGTAATTTTTTATTAGTTTTAATTTCGAAAATGACCTCTCTGCGCTTGCTACTGTGACTGGCATACTTAACAAAATTCTTAATACTATGGTGATGTTAGGGCATACGGCTGTCAAATTGTTTAAATATATAAATTCTAGAATTTTCACCACATCATTATTTAATTTTTTGAAAAAAGACTGACATGACATTATTTCTTCATACAAATCATCGGCATTAATATCCAATGAATCATTTGCTGAAAGTTTTTCCTGCAAACGATTGCAGCTGGTTCTTAATCGACTTTGATCTTGATCATTGCTCAGTTTAAATACAAAATGAAACACGTCGTTGTGATCATTTAACAAATTAAATCTTTCGTCTACGGAGAATAAGTTTGATCCAATATATAAAAAAATACATTAACTTTCAAAGAGATTTTTAGATCATTTATAGTGTGGTCTTCGAACATGAAGACAAACATAACCAAAACTTTTTGTAGTTTTACGACGTCTTAAGTGTCTGGATCTGGTTTCGGTCTCTATATCTAATTTTTCGGAAATTTGCTTGGCATCATTTACAATTTTCTCAAAATTTTCGTCGGTTCTAATTACTATCAAAAACTTCTTTAATTCTGATAAAGCAGCTAAAGCTACTTGCATATTCATATCGATGGACTGTAGAATTTTGCTCACAAAGTTTACTTTTGTCAATACTTGATGCCATACATTTAGTGTACAAATAAATGAAAAGGTACATATTTTTTCTGCTAGACATTTAGCGTCATATTTTGCCTTCTGATCGAATGATGTACCACTTGATATCTCATATAAGGCATCATAAATTTCTGGTAAATTAGTAAACAGCGGTTTTATAGCATCTATTCTGCTTGACCATCTTGTTTCAGACAATGGTTTTAAAGTTAGTGTTGTGATATTTTTTTTGAATAAATCCCATCTTTTGGTAGAGGACGAAAAATATTTAAATAATTCTTGCACTACACTGAAAAAACCAATCGTGTGGTAATTGAGGTTGGCAGCGTCATTTACTATTAAATTTAAACTATGACTAGCGCATGGTACATAGAAAGCGCGAGGATTTAGATCAAGCAATCTTTTTTGAAGACCATTATTCTTACCACGCATATTTGATCCATTATCATAGCCCTGTCCTCTTAAATTGTTTATGTCCAAATTAATTTTGTCTAGTTCTTCTATTATAAATGATGTTAAGCCAGCACCAGTTGTATCAATAATTGGACAGAAAGCTATAAAGTGTTCCCTTATTTCCAACTTTCTGGTTTCTGTGTTAAAATTAACAAATCTTATAATGATACTAATTTGCTCTACATGTGAAACGTCCGGAGTACAATCCAGTATTATCGAAAAATATTTATTAAATCGACATAAATTTAAAAGTTTTGAATTTGATTAGCGAGTATATAAATTATTTCGTTTTGGATTTTATCTCCAAGATATGTCGGCATGTTCTTAAAATCTGAATCATTTGTCACGCGTCGTATATGTTCAGTCATTGAGGGATCAAATTTTCCTAACATTTCGATAGACTTTAGAAAATTACCATTGTTACGGTCGTATAATTTTCTGCTTTGGCCACGAAAAGCCACATTTTGTGAACTTAGAAATTGAACCACATATATCATTCTTTTAATTACATCGTACCAGCGCTGCTTTTCAACTTCTAAAAGTTTTTGCTGAATACTGTCAATAGTGGTTTTATTTTTAAGAGACTGACACAACTCTGTCCATTTTTTATAATTATTGAAATGAGCAGAACTTTTTTCATTTCTATTCAAATACGAAGCTAAATGTTGCCAATCACTAATTCCCTCGCAAAATTTATTGTTATGTTTGGATTCAAATAGTTTGCAACAGAAGCAATAAACTGCATTTTTGGACACTGAATAGAGCAGCCACTCTCTGCGATACTTTTCACCATTTCCTAAATGCCTTTCATAATAATACTCCGAAAATTTTCGTCCCGAAGGATCACGCGGAAAATTATGGTGTTTAACTTGTTCAATCGGATTTTCTACCAAGTACTGTATCAATGCAGCATTTAAAACTTCTGGCCAAAGTCCAGGATCATCTTTGGAAAAAGTTGGTATTAGCGCCGACAATTGTCTTGGCGGTAGCTATGCCATATCGGGCACAGGCACAGACGTAACTTCAACGTCATCATCTTGAATTACAAACAAACAAACAGATAAATATATAAATATTGCTCTTGTAATAGTATATATATATTGTATATATATATAGGTATTTTCTTTGAAAACAGTCCTAAATACGATCCCTATAATACGATCATAATAAACCATACATATTCTTGTAGGAAATTTAACGCTCTACAAAAAAGGTCTCTTTTGATTTTTCGACTATTCGACCATAAAATTGACCAAAGCTTCAACTTTGACTTCGAATAACTTTTGAACCAGTGGACTTTTTTTGGACCTGTGAGAAATCATGACCCTTTTCGAAAATTAAAAACACTTACCACTGCATAAAGCGTTTTTTGAATCACTTTTAACACCTTCGTCGATACATTGAGAGGTCTCTGTCTCAAAACACTCAGATGATTCCTTGGAAGTGGATGGTAGAGCCGTAAAATAATTACTTATTTTTTAAGTATTTTTATTACGTTCTTCTTCTCGTTTTCTTTTTTTTTATAAGATTCTGGTAACCAGATAATTTCGTTTTTTTATCGCTCATCGTGAATTAACGCGATAACTAAAATCTCACCCACTGGTTTTGTAATAAAACTAGCAGTCCAGACAGACGTTGTCCTGTCGGAGAGAGAGAGAGCGAGAGTAGAAACAATCCTCTCTCTATCCCTTTGACTGCCGCGGCGCTTTGGTGAGAGAAAAGCGATGCGCTACTCATGCGCATAAAGGGGCCCATACACTAGCAACCTAGTCAACAACCTTGTCGTCAACAAGATTGAGGTTGTTGCCCACACACTAGACAACCAAGTTGAAAACATTAGCATCAGTTGCACGTTGCTTTTGTTCGGTTTATTCGTCGGAGTAGAGCTTTCACGAAAAATTTATAAATAATGAATGAAGGTATGATGATGTATATAGTTTTGAATGAGTTGTGCGAGGACGACATGGGTCCTCTGAAAATGAAAAAAAAGTGGTTGAAAAAGTGGTTCCAAAATCGTAGCCAATTTTCGCATTCCAGTTTAATGACTGAGCTACGCATCAATGCACCTGAGAAATTAAATTTTTTTTTAGAATGAACACTAAAACGTATGATCAATTGCTGGATAAATTGCGATCCTTCATTGAAAAAAGTGACACGAAAATGAGATGTGCTATTATTGCAAATGAACGGCTATTTGCAACACTACGGTTTTTGGCTAGTGGATAGAGCTTTGAGGACCTAAAATTTCTTACAGCTATATCACCACAAAGTCTTGGGAGAATTATCATAGATACTTGCAAAGCTATCAACAAAGTTTTGATAGAGTATATTCAGGTTCCAAGAACACAAGAAGATTCGGTGATAGTTTCCGAACAGTTTAGAAGGAGATGGAACTTTCCAAACTGCATTGGGGCTATCGATGACAAACACGTAGAAATAAAAAAAACCTGACAATTCAGGATCTTATTATTTTAATTATAAAAAAAGTTTAGCACTGTTTTACTTGCTTTTGTTGATGCGAACTACGAGTTCTAATTCTAGAACCTTCGCAAGTTTTCAACTGATGTCAAACACTCGCACGTCTTAATTACTCGAACTCTCGAACTGAACTCAGGTAAAACGAGAAACCTCACCTTTGTTGGCGAGTTCTTCAGCAGTTCCTCGTCTCCGGACCAATTGTAGTATCGTGTACAAACCAAACAAAGGAATCGTATATCATGCATACGTCGGAAAATTGGACAACAATCGTAGACACGATTGTTGTCCAATTTTACGTCGGAAATTTGGACAACAATCGTAGACACGATTGTTGTTCAATTTACCGACGTATGCATGATATACGATTCCTTTGTTTGGTTTGTACACGATACTACAATTGGTCCGGAGACGAGGAACTGCTGAAGAACTCGCCAACAAAGGTGAGGTTTCTCGTTTTACCTAAGTAGTGAGGTTACACAAATTACAACTATCTTATGTTACTTTACTAGTACATAAACCTATGGCCTTCAGCCCCTGACATATTAGGTCTTGACCTTTCTCGTTACTTGCTTTGACGTAGCGAAAGGCTTACACAATGCATCTTGAGCGCTATGTGCTAAAGAGTAACAGAAGATTTCCGTGTCCCTCCCTTGATTTAATTAGTAAAGCTGTCCCAAAGCGGAAGTTATTAAAACTTTTCAATTACAAATAATTGTAATTAATATATTATTTTTTGAAAAAGTCGGTAATTTTAATTTCGTTTCTATTAAAAAAAATCTCTATCTACAAAGTTCTACAAAGTAGATGATGCGCGTTACACTTCGTCTGAAGAAGGGACTGAAATATATATATATATATATATATATATATATATATATATATATATATATATAAATGTATATATATATATATATATATATATATATATGTATATATATATATATATATATATATATATATATATATATATATTATATATGTTGATTTGTTACTTGGGGATTCCGCGTTGATGTTGAGGGTTGGTTTTGAAAAGAACCAGATTCTCGACGTTACGGCGAACTATTATTCGCCATTTTCAAGAGCGTCCGTGCGGGTTAAGCGTTAGACGCTCCGTGTGGGTTTAGGCCTAGGCCGCACTACGGCTAAACCGCCGCGGTTTTCAACCGCGTGATTTTATGACTCAAGTGAATTAATACAAGCGCCCTCACTTACGATTTTTTCCCGCGACTGGTTTTTCCCATAGCGTACTGTGTGTTTTTCGAGCGGTTTCGCGGTTATAGCGGTTACCGCTCGAGGGAAAAAACCGTAGTGCGGCCTCGGCCTTATGCTTGCGTCTAGACCAGTGTTTTTCAAACTTTTTTGGCCGCGGCACCCTTATCGAGGTAAATATAATCTCGCGGCACACTTGTCGGGCTACAAAAATTTCGCGGCACAGCTACCCTTAAAACGTTTTGAAAACTAAAAAAAACAATACAATACAAATTGAAAGCTCAATTGTCTCTAATGGGATGTATGAAATTGTTTGGAAGATTCTTTAAGTTTATCTAAAGTTGGTTAATTTCACCCTCAAATCACTTGATACAGAGAGTTTGTTCCAGTACCGGTTTTCAATGAGCGTATGTTGATAATGTAACATTGAGAGAAGTAGCGGTTTCATTTAGTTTTTTAAAAATATCGGTGAGGTATCCTAATTTAAGCAGTCAATCGACATTAGTGAATTGTTGGATAAAAGGCTCTTCTATATATGATAGTACTAGTGCATCTTTTAGCTTGGCTGAAAAAAGAGGTGAAAGTGACCCATACCCAGATCTTCGGCGGTAAGTTTTAAAAGACGTTCTTGAAGCGGGCGGCTCTTAACATGATTAATTATCTTCACAGCACCATGCAATACGACTTTTAAATCTTGCGGCATCCTTCTAGTTGCCAGAGAATGTCGATGGATGACACAGTGACTGCTGGTGGCATTGTCTGCCACTTGCTTCATTCTAGAAACGGCTCCCTTTACTTTTACAATCATTGCAGCCGATCCATCGCTGCAAATATCAACACACTTGTTCCATTTCAAATCATTTTTCTATATATATATATATATATATATATATATATATATATATATATATATATATATATATATATATATATATATATATATATATATATAAATATGTTGTATTTGAGGTTTTCGCGGATAGATACCTGTGTTGTATTGTTTTCTCGGGGATTCCGCGTTGATGCTGAGGGTTGGCTCTGAAAAGAACCGGATTCTCGACGTTTCGGCGAACTAACATTCGCCATTCTCAAGAGATATATGCGTCCGTGCGGGTCAACCGTTAGACGCATACTGATGCGTCTAACGGTATGCGGTATACGACAGTATGCGTCTAACGGTTGACCCGCACGGACGCATATATCTCTTGAGAATGGCGAATGTTAGTTCGCCGAAACGTCGAGAATCCGGTTCTTTTCAGAGCCAACCCTCAGCATCAACGCGGAATCCCCGAGAAAACAATACAACATATATATATATATATATATATATATATATATATATATATATATATACCCATTTCTGTCTTGTATCTTGTATATATATAATATATATATATATATATATATATATATATATATATATATATATATATATATATATATATATATATATATATATATATATATATACAAGACAGATATTGGCAACCTACAGCCTAAGGACCAGCGCCTGTACCGGCTTCCCCTAGCTATAAAAATCGCTCCCTTGTCCCAATTTTTAATTAACTGAACCAAAATGGCCGGTCTGCGCTATTTCGGTCCTGTAGTCTAAGGATTAATGTTAATTTAGACCTAGTTCCAAAAAAGATTGGCCATGCCTAGTTCTGGAACTAGAAAAACATCTGGATGTTAAAACTAACTTATAATTTGTTAGTATTGAAAGTGGTATAAGTCATTTGTGGCTAAAAAGAAATATTTTGTTAATTACCTTTGCATAATAAAATTTAAAAGAATTATATTGTTCACCCGAGAAGACATCACCCGAATTGATTAACGTTTGCCAATATTTTTAAATTTATTCAAACGCAAACACTTAAAGAAAAAGTGGACTTTCAAAAAAGACGCCCCACATCATCCCACCTATACACTTGCGCAACCGCATATTTTCGGAAATAAACCAAATGAGGTACATTATCACATTTTTTTAGTGCCAAGCGGCTTTCTGTAACTAATTGTATTAATAAATTCTCGTTTAAATAATCTTTCGTTTCAGTAAAATAATTGCATATAATGTTAAAGGTAAATTGAATTTTATCTAGCTTCTGCTCGGTCCCTGAAATACTTGCGATGTGATAATATTTTTAGTTTTATTCATTTCTGTCAGTTTCTATTTATTTACGCTGAAACTTATTAGCTTTCCCTCAAGTAACAGCGATTTATTTAATTAAACTAGTTAATTTTGCTAAATATACGTATTAAGGTACGTTTACACTGACAAACATGTATGCAAAGTTGTATGAGGAACAAAAATGTCATATTGCACCAACAAGTTGGGCGTACAAGTCATGAAACATGTTGATAAATGTGATTGCGTTTACACGTCCTCAAAAATTCATAAACAAGTAAAACTCTTTTCGTTGATTAAAACGAAAACGTAGTTTACAATAAACCTTAAATTAATAGTTACAATAATAACCCCAAAATTAGGTGTATATTATGGTATACACCTAATTTTGGGGTTTGGAAAACCAAACATATTTATATTTAAGTCGTTTTTTGTAAACACATGGGGTAATAAAATATAAAGTGCTGATAACAACATCATTTCTGAAAACCCTACAAAGGGACTGTTTTGTTTGTTAGTCCTGGTTTATATTACAAAAAATTACTATATTAAATAAATATATTTTTATTATTAACTAAACAGATAATTATTACATTTATTAGAACAAATTAAATAGGAAAACAATTTAACAGGACTTATCTAACACTTATTTAACAGGACAAATCATAACTTCACCTTTTCAAATCCCTCTTTTTTATAATCAGCTGATCAAAACAATAATTTAAATCACCTCACACAAGTCATGTGTGAGCTTTTTTTTGCTCACTCAAAATGTATGGGGAAATGTAAGAGTTTATACAAAATGTATGAGCTATAGTATGAGATGATGTTTCAAAATGTGTATAAAATACACAAGTTCTCATACATGTGTGCCAGTGTAAACGTACCTTTACTTATATTTGGTTTCATATTACACTAAATGTATAAAAACTTAGCATTGCAGGTGAACATAAAGAATCAAAATAATTGGATTTTTTTCTGAGAATGTTGACAAGAGAAAATAACACATTGCTATCCTATATTTTTATTTTTATTTAAAAATTTAAATGAAATTAAAAGCAGCTTTATAAATCATAATTTATAAATTTTAAATGGCTTTACAGCCATTTTTTTTATTAATCCCACTAAGATGCAACAAACCATAAGTGGGACACGATACAAAAAATACTAAGAAAGGTTGATCTAGGTAATAATTTCTAAAAATACAAGTTTATAAAGAGACGCATGTGGCTATTATATATAATATTATGTATAATATTATATATAGTATTATATATAAAAGTTGTTTGTGTTTAAATTTATTTGTGGGAAATTAAATTTTTCAATTATTGGTATTTTTCATATAAATTATATTTTTTATTGGATGCGGTGGTTGCTTAGTAGAAAAAACGTATCAGTCCACCTCGGTAGTGTAGTGGACAACATACCCGGCTGACAAGCGAGTGACTGGGGTTCGGATTTCCCCGCCGAGGAGGCATTTTCACCAGGGCAGCACTAATCGCCTGGGCTGCCCATCCTCAAGGAATGCGAAGTACGCGGTACAGGGGTGGCACATACTTAAAAACTAAGTGGAAAAGGGGGTTTACTGAGAGCCTCCCTCAAACCACAATAAAAAATACAAGGTGTCAAATTCCTTTCCTTTCACTGGTGCTACAGTCCTGAGCAGGACCGCTTTCCTCTGCCGCTTCAATTTCAAAGCTGTCTCGTCTCGGTCTCGTTTCGCTTGTACGAGACGAGACGGGAAAAATATCGTTCTCTGTGAAGCCCTAAAAAATAAGTCACCATTCTCTTGTGCATGGCTCTGGCAAAGCCATCCACGGTAAAAACTGTAAATGGCTCCCTATACTTGTGTAACATCAAGACACCAAAAGTGTAGGCAGAAGGAAGCGGCGCATGGAGAGGTGGTCGACCTCGTAGCCAGTACGCTGCTGTTGGTGCCGCTAGATTCCGTGCTCCATTCACTATACGCTTCCATGCTAATCGATCAGTTGCAACGGTTCTTGCCTCAGCTGTTGTTATTCGCTGGTTTTTTAAATCGTTCTCTACGTGTTTCAACCATGAGGTCTTCGGTGCTTGTTTTTGTGTTTTCCAACCAAGAGGTCGTTTTTTCCATAGGAGTTTGTGCGGTACTCGATTGTCGCCCATCCTACAGATGTGGCCGAACCATCGTAATCGGCGTTTTTGAATTTCCTCAACAATCGGTGTCTGTTGGTCGCACCTTTCTCTGATTGTCTCATTTCGGAGGTGGTTGAGGAGTGAGACGCAGAGAATCTGTCTCAGGCATCGCATTTGGAAGGCCTCGAGCTTGTTAAGGTCTGGTTTGAGTAATGTCCATGTTTCCGATCCATAAAGAAGAATTGGGAGGATCAGCGTCCGGTATAGGCGTATTTTGGTTTTGATGGTAATATTCGTCCGCTTCCATATGCACCACTTGAGTGAAGCAAACGTTGCTGTTGCCTGGCCTATCCGGCTGTGAACTTCGGCTGTCGAAGCTACTTTCTTCTCCACAACCAGTGATCCCAAATATTTGAACTGTGGTACCTGCTCGATTGTGGTTCCATCGAGGTAAACTCTGGCTTCAGATCCATCCGTTGTAAGCACTTTGGTCTTATCCGCATTGATTCTCAGTCCGTATGACTGGGCAATGCGGGAAATGTCATACAAGGTGTCTGTTGCTTCGGCATCTGTGTTGGCGAAAACCGCACTGTCATCGGCGAACATCAGATCGGTTAGGAAGTTTTTGTTATCATATCGAACTCCGCGTCGCCCATCAAACGCTTTTCGCATAATCGTTTCGATCACAATGTTAAAAAGGAGCGGCGAGGCCACGTCTCCTTGCCGGACTCCGGTTCGAATCGGGAATTCCTCAGACATGTCGTTTCGGATACGAACATTGCTGGTTGAGCCGTCGTACGATGCTTGAAGAAGTTGAATGATTTTCAGTGGCACGTGTTCGATCTTCAGGGCTTCCCACAATCTTGACCAATCGATGCAATCAAAAGCAGATTTGAAATCGATGAAGACGATGACAGTTCGTTTGCCACATCGAATTCTTTCTTCCATTAGCTGACGGAGAGCAAATATCTGATCGATGCATCCTCGATGTGGTCGAAATCCAGCTTGTTCTTCCCGGCTTGTTTGCTCTCGATGTTTCTGTAGTCTTGATTGTATGATTTTCATAAATACTTTGCCGACGATCGAGAGGAGGCTAATACCACGGAAATTCTTGCATTCCCGACTGTCGCCTTTCTTCAAAATAGGCACAACAATCGCTTTCTTCCACACGGATGGAACACAATCTGAATGCCATATATGCACTGTGAGAACGTGAAGTTGATGTAATAAGACGTCTCCCCCGGCTTTGATCATTTCGGCAGTTACTTGATCTCCTCCCGGCGCTTTACCATTTTTCAGGGATTTTATTGCCGTCTTCACCTCATTGATTGTTGGTTCAGTATCGGGAAACTGATTTATCTGCTGCTCAATAATCGGTAGTTCGGGTGCTGGACCTACTGGCGGATTGTGGTTGTACAGCTGATGAAAGAATTCTCTCCACCGCTGTAGACGTTCCTGAGGAGAGGTCACGAAAGTTCCATCCAATTTTTTGATATTGTCATTTGTTGATGTTGTTTTGCCACTTAACCGTCGGATTGTCTGGTACAGCGTCCGGTACTCATGCCTTGACGCTGCTTCTTCCATGTCAGCCGCGATGTTATTCCAGTAAGCTTCCCGTTCCAATTTCATTTTCTGTTGAACTTCTTTGTTCAATAGTCGGTATTGTTTGAAATCGACGTGTTTCATTTGCTTCCGCTGGTCGACTAGATTGAGACAGTCGTCCGAGATCCATTGCTGCGTCCGTCGACGGATGGGCGGACACAGCTCCGTTGCACACCCCACAATAGACTCGGAAAGTTGTTTTTCTTCTATGTTGATATCGACTGGTATCGTGAGTGCTGCAAATTTGTTGGATAATGCGATTTGAAATTTTCGGCTGGTTTCAGGGTCTCGCAGACAGGCCCAGTTCCTCTTGGCTGATGGTGGTGCCTTTTTCTTTGCTCTTTGTAATTTCAATTGTAGTTTCACTCGGACAAGATAATGGTCTGATCCACAATCGGGGCGGTCCTGCTTAGGACTGTAGCACCAGTGAAAGGAAAGGAATTTGACATATTTTTTAATGTGGTTTGAGGGAGGCTCTCAGTAAACCCCCTTTTCCACTTAGTTTTTTAGTATGTGCATTCCTTCAGGGTGGGCAGCCCAGACGGTTAGTGCTGTCGTGGTGAAAATCCTCGGCAGGGAGACCCGAACCCCGGTCTCCCGCTTGTCGGAGCGGTATGTTGTCTACTACAGCTATTCTCAACCGCTGGTCCGGCGGACCACCAGTGGTCCGCGGAGAAATTTTACTGGTCCGCAGACAATTTTTTCTATCCGCGAAAAAAATTTACTTATAAAAACTAAATTTTAATTTATAAAATTACGAAATACAAATATCTTAAACTAATTTTAATTCTATGTAATTTATGATTAGTACGATTAGTATGATTAGAAAATAAAAAGAAAAATAATTACATATCTTTACATTTAAATATTATTGTAAGTAAATGATAATAAAAATGTTACAATTAACTTGTAGTAGTTCTACCAACAGGTAGATTTTTGGTGATGGATATATATTTTTCCTTATTTTGGGGGATGATATCAATTTTTTCCTCGTCAGATCCAAATTCTTTAATAAATAAATGAACATCATAATTCGACATGTTATGGAAAAATACCGGGATCATTTTAGGTATTTTATAATTCAAATTACAATTTGAGTGGGCGGCTCCCCGAAATTTACCCGTTAAATGATCGTGATCGGCGACTTTGTCTGTTAATTGTAATAATTAATTACATATGTGACAAGAAGTGGCCGTATCGTAGGAATTTTGCTCATCTGCAGTTAATTTAATCATCGGAAGTATAACGCTTAAATGTTCCCTGTATAGTTCCTTAACATATGCATAGAGGTTCTGACAAAACAATTTGGGGCAATCTTCCCCGGAATAAGTGAAAAATTTACTCAATGAGTCATCGAATGAACATTTTATATTATAGGCGAAACTGTATGGTACATGGATATGTGTCTGATTAGTATAGCTATTGTCAGGGTTCGGTAAGCATGTATCAACAGGTTTTAAAATTGATTCAAAATTTGCATATACAACAAAGGGTATACGCATTTTTCTATCGAAATTTTGAAATTTTAATATATTCCCCGGCATCATATCACCTCTCTTATGTTTTACAAGGTCTTCCGTCGGCATAATAGTGTAAATTTTGCTGCAGTCATTCAATTTATGTTGATTAAACGCGAATTCATTTGAAAAAAAGGTTAAACAGCCGTCACATAAATATTTTTTTCTACAATCTTCCGAGATTTGACTTCTTAGAAGCCGTGAAATATTTTTAATATAAACATAATGGCCTTTAACCCCTTCTTCCAAATATAATAAATTTACATGTCTTTCCCTAGTCGCATTAGTATGGTAAATTGGTCGTACTACGTCATGTTGTTTAGATTTAAAATTGAACTCCAAGCTATAAACGTTAATACTAATATTATTCATCTGTTCAAATTTAGGAATGTCTTTGATTCTAAGCGGAAACTCTAATCTGTCATATTTTAAAATTGAAGAAAAGTAGGGATATGATGCCGGGCGATCAGAACTCACATTCGTGGGGTGTAATGCGGATACAATGCTCCATAAAAAACAAAATTCGTCTACATTCTGAACATTGATACAAGCTTTCCGATCCCTAATCTCTTTTGGCAGTTCAATAAATGACGACCCACGTATTGGTTCATATTTATTGATATTAATTTCTAAATGGGAAATCTCCCTTAGTGACCAACCCGAATCTTTCTCCTGAAACTCGCTACATTTGGTTTTAATTTTGGCACACATACTGTCATAAATTTCATCAAAGTTACTCATGCTACGTGTTATTTCGCGATATTTTGTGTTAAATGACTTTAATTCACCTTTGTGTAGTAGTTCTTTAATACCTAGTAAAATTTTGTCAAAGAAATATCACTGGTCCGCGAATCTTTTTTTTTTAATTTTACTGGTCCGTGGGCCAAAAAAGGTTGAGAAACGCTGGTCTACTACACTATCGAGGAGGACTAACACGCTGCCTACTAGGCCACCACCGCATCCAATAAAAAAAATAATTTAAATAAAAAATACAAATAATTGAAAAATTTTATTTCCCACAAATAAATTTAAACACAAACAACTTTTATATATAATACTATATATAATATTATACATAATATTATATATAATAGCCACATGCGTGTCTTTATAAACTTGTATTTTTATAAATTATTACCTATAGTCCATTTTTTTAAGAATGCAGAAACCTGATTTACACTATGAAAAATGTTCAATCTAGTTACAAAATTTGGCGCTAAATTTAAATATAGTTACTTGAATATAAAATTGGTAATTTACTAATTGTTCCATTGAATATCTTATTATTATTGATTAAATTCACCAAATGGCAACAGTAGTAATAAAATATAAACAAATAAATGGAGAAAAACGCAAAAGTTCTAAATGATACAAACAGATCAGATGATAATTGTGAATTGACACGGCAGCTATTGACAACTAACAGCTGAAAAGAAAGAGAGAAAAGAGGTTGAGATGGAGAAGTAAATATCGTCGGTGTGAACTTCTCCTCGATTTAAGCCAATCAGAGAACAAGGTCAAATAAACCCTATCTTCCCTGTACCGCATTCTTAAAAAAATTGGCTATAGATCAACGTTTCTTAGTATTTTTTGTATCGTGTCCCACTTATGGTTTATTGCATCCTAGTGGGATTAATAAAAAATGGCTGTAAAGCCATTTATAATTTATAAATTAAAACGCTGCTTTTCATTTAATTTAATTTTTTAAATAAAAATATAGAATAGCAATGTGTTATTTTCTCATGTCAACATTTTCAGAAAAAAATCAAATTATTTTGATTCTTTATGTGCACCTGCTATGCTAAGTTTTTATACATTTATTGCCCAATTATAAGCCCAATTATAATATAAGTTTTATTTTTCCAATACATTAACAGTATATTACCTAACGAGAGTTGTAAGCAGCATATTACGTACGAGCGGAACAGTTACGCACGACCAGCATAGCGGGGAGTGCATAATTCCGCGAGTACGTAATTGCCTTACAACTCGAGTTATGTACTATACTTTATCTATCTACAACCACACTAATTTGTTTCTGTTTAATAAGAAAAATATGTTTGATGTAACAAATTTATTTCTTATTAAGTACATTATTTAACATTATAATAAACAAACAGTTGAATTTTCATATATAACTGTTACTCGACCTTATTTAACTTATAGATAGAACTTATAGATAGAAATGAAAATAAATACATTCATAATGGTTACATGTTTTAATGTGTGTTATGATGTATTTACATAGTACACGAACTGTACGATAATGGGCATTTACAATTTATTAACATATTCTATTTTATTTAATTCTAGTTGTTAAGGATCTTGTTGTAATACGCATATTTAGCAAAATTAAGTAGCTCGATTAAATATTTCCTTTACTTGAGGAAAGATAATAAGTTTCAGCGTAAATAAATGGAAACTGACAGAAATGACTAAAAATTAAAAATATTATCACATCGCAAGTATTTCAATATACCTTTAACATTATATGCAATTATTTTACTGAAATGAAAGATTATTTAAACGATAATTTATTAATGGAATTTGTTACTGAAACCCGCTTGGCACTAGAAAAATGTACCTCATTTGGTTTATTTCCGAAAATATGCGGTTTCGCCAGTGTATATATTCGGTGGGATGATGTGAGGCGTCTTTTTTGAAGGTCCACTTTTACTTATATTGAGATATTTAAGTGTTTGCGTTTGAATCAATTTAAAAATATTGGCAAACGTTAACCAATTCGGGTGATGTCTTCTCGGGTGAACACTATAATTCTTTTAAATTTTATTATGCAAAATTCAATTAGTAAAATTGAAGAAAATATTTCTTTTTAGCCACAAATGGACATATACTACTTTCAATACTAACAAATTATAAGTTAGTTTTAACATCTAGAACCAGGCATGGCCAATCTTTTTTGGAACTAGGTCTAAATTACCATTAATCCTTAGACTACAGGACCGAAATAGCGCAGACCGGCCATTTTGGTTCAGTTAATTAAAAATTGCGACAAAGGAGCGATTTTTATAGCTAAGGGAAGCCAGTACAGACCTACAGGCTGTAGGTTGCCCATTTCTATCTGATCTTCTCTGAAACTTATTACTGAAACTTATTCATTCACTTAAAATAAAAATTTAAAAAATTATATTATTAGACCGGACAATGAACCGATTATCTATTAATAGGTTCATTGTTCTTGCCTAATAACATTAACATATTTTTTTTATTATATTTGTGTTTGAAATGAATGAATAATTTTCAATAATATTTTTTTAATTAAAATAGTCTATATATAAATGCACAAAAAATAAGTGGTTCATTTCTATAAATCGGTTGCTGTTTAAATAGAAGTGCAATGCTATGTAAAAATATTTTTAAAAGCTTATTCATGTCGACACAGCTGTTACTCCAATTGATAATCTAATTGTTTTGAATTTTTTTTTCTGGAATCGGAGATTCTTCAACCATCCGTAAATTAGTGGTATTCAAACTACAAATATTATAAAATAACCGTTTCCATAAAAAGACATTGTTGAATTAATCTATTTGAACATTCTAAAACAAGGGTGGGCAAATCTCCTCTCCGAAGACATCCACTCTTTTATAACAAAAATTTTCTTCTGCCTCTTGAAATGTCCCTTTCCCAGCTACTTGAAAATGACCATAATTGTCACAATCCCTTCTCTCTCTCCAATGGCGCTACAGCCCGAAGCGAGCCCTGGCCTCCACCAAACGTTGTCTCCAGCGTTCCCTTTCCTCTGCCGCCGCCCGCCAGTTCCGCACCCCCAGCATCTCTCTCGCATCCCCTTTCACACTCTCCTCCCATCTCGCCCTTGGCCTGCCCGCTTTCCTTCTACCTTCCGGCACTCTGAGTATTTGTCTCGGCAGTGCTGTTGGAGCCATCCGGCACACATGTCCCGCCCATCTTAGCCTGCTTAGTTTTATGTGGGATACCATATCTGGGCTTTTGTATAACAGTTATAGTTCGAAGTTCATCCTAATTCTCCAGCCCTCTTCGCTGTTAATTGCCCCATAAATTTTCCTCAGGATCTTTCGCTCAAAAATCTCCAGCATCTTTTCCGATTTCTGGGTCAGCGTCCATGCTTCGCTTCCATATGTGAGGATGGGTCGTATGATTGCTTTATATATATTACACTTCGTTTGTCTGCTAGCTAGCTTCGAGTTAAGGATGGATTTAAGAGTGAAGTATGCCCTGTTGGCTTGCATGATTCTATGTTGTACTTCCACCCCTTCGTCGTTCTGATCCGTGACGGTTGATCCCAGATATTTAAAGTTGTTGACGACTTCTACAGTGTACTCTCCCATATCCAGATTATTTACTGCGTGTACTGGCGCTCCCGGTCTTACCATCATTACTTTTGTTTTATCCTTGTTTATTGACAGACCTATCTCCTTGGCTCTCTTCTCCATTTTACCGTAAGCATCTTTCATTGCCGTTAGCGATCTACCGATGATGTTTAGGTCGTCAGCATAGCCCAAAAGTTGCGTGGATTTATTGTAGATGGTACCGTTGCATTCTATCTGAGCTTTCCTTATAGCTTTTTCGAGCGCGATGTTAAATAATATGGGTGATAGACTGTCTCCTTGTCTCAGACCTGTAATAGTTTCAAACTTGTGCGATGTCGTTTTTTGGATACCGACTTGGTTCCAAGTCTTTTTTAACGTACAATTTACCAATTTAATGATCTTTTGTGGTATCTCGAATTCTTCCATTGTCTTCATGAGAGTTCTTCTATCGATAGTATCATACGCTTGTTTAAAGTCTACGAAGACCTGGTATGTGTTGATGTTCATTTCCCATGTCTTTTCTAGTATTTGTCTGAGTGTAAACATTTGGTCAGTCGTCGACTTTCCTTTCCGGAAACCTGTCTGATACTGTCCTATAATGCTCTCTGCGTACGGTTGGAGTCTTCGTCCGATTATCCATGACAGCACCTTGTAGGCCGTGTTAAGAAGAGTTATACCACGATAGTTCTTGCACTCCAGTTTGTTTCCTTTCTTATAGATAGGGCATATCTTCCCCTCCCGCCATTCCTCGGGTATCTCTTCTGTCCTCCAGATTCTTCCTATCAGCTGGTGTAAAGCACAGTTCAGAGCGTCTCCTCCCATTTTGATCATTTCAGATGGTATCATGTCCGGTCCCGGTGCTTTGCGGTTCTTTAGTGCCTTTATCGCCTCGCTTATTTCTCTTTGTGATGGTTCGTTATCTTCTCTCAGATCTCTTACTTCTGGTGTGTGAATTGGGTCGTCTTCAGCTGTTTATCCGGTTAATTCCACTCGTAGTGAGGTATTCAGGAGTTCGTTAAAATATTCCGCCCATCTACCTACCACTTTACTTTCTTCAGCCAGTAAGGTGCCCTCTTTACTGTTGATTATTGTTGCTCTGGGCTGAAATCCATTTCGCATGTTGTTCACTATCTTGTAGCATTCTCTAATTTCGTGTTTCTCTTGGTGGTGTCCTATCTGTGCCACCTGGTCGTTAAAATGGGCCCGTTTCTTCTTCCGAAATAATTTGGATGCTTCCTTTCTTTGCTTGTTGTATTCAGCTTGTTTGGCTCTCGTGGGTCTCTGCAAATTCTCTGCCCTAGCTTTCTGTTGTTTCTCGCGAGCTTCTTCACACTCTGCATCGTACCATTGGTTTCGTTTTTTCCTATGGACTTTCCCGAGAGCCTCCTCTGCCGATTCCTTAATCCCCTTTGCAATTTCCGTCCATTGTTATTCAATACTATGATTTTCCGTCAACACTCCTAGTTTTTCGGCGATCTTTTCTTCGTATCGTTGCCTTACCCTGGTTAAGTTCAGTTTTTCCACATCCCATTTTTCTATTCCGCTGTTTGCTGGCTTTTTCGAGTTGGCTAGCCTTTGTTTTAATTTAATCCTCACCAGGTAATGGTCCGAGTTGCAGTCTGCTCCTTTGCAGCTTCTGACGTCCGGTATGCTGGACATAAATCTTGTGTTTATTAAGACATGGTCTATTTGATTGAGTGTCCTTTCGTCTGGTGATCTCCATGTCATCTTGTGGATGTCTTTATGTGGGAATAGCGTACTGCTGATTACAAGGTTTCTAGATGCTGCTAGGTCCACTAGTCTCTGTCCATTGTCGTTAGTATTTTCGTGTAGGCTGTGTTTTCCAATCGTGGGTCTGTATACGTCTTCTTTCCCTATCTTAGCATTGAAATCCCCCAAGATCATTTTTACGTCGTTGTGTGTCGAATCGAATAGCCTTTCTAGTTTTGCGTAGAAGATCTCTTTTTCGTCGTCTGTTTTCTCTTCGCTCGGTGCATGTACGTTAATTATTGTCAGATTGAAGAGCTTCATTCTTATTCGGATCATGCAGAGTCTGTCATCTACTGCTTGGAAGTCCATAATATCCTTCCCTACACTTTTCTTGAGTATGAAGCCTGTTCCTAACTTGTGCGCCTTCCCATTATTACTGCTTTTACATATCCTATATTTTCCTATATCCATGATGCCGCTATCGCTCCAGTTGGTCTCCTGTAGTGCCACTATGTCGAGTTTGTATCTCTCCATTTCGTTTGTTAAGGCTTTTAGTGCACCTATCTGGTAGAGGCTCCTTACATTCCATGTTCCCATCGTAATTTCTTTCGATTTCCTTGTGCATTGCTGTGGTCGTTGCCGAGTAGTCAGTCCAGTCCGAAGCACGTTTGGTGGTTTCGTAACGGTTTCTTTTTTTTTCTATGGATGAGTTGTTGGCCCATCGCAAAACCCCCTTTTCGGAGGACCATTTCACCCGCTCTCATTGGCCCTGACCGCGCTTTCCATACGGGTTGGTTACCGCATCTCCAGCTTGGTTGCTCAGGTTACCAGGGTTCACCACGTGGAGGTGAGAGTCGGACTTGGGTAGGAGAGGCTATGCTACAATCTTTTCCTGTGCGATTGTCGTGCGGTTGCGCATGCACTACCCTTTGAACCCCACAATCCCTTAACCAGGTCAAAATAAATCCATCCCCAGCAGTTACCGTCCGATCTCTCTCCACCATGTCTTTGGCAAAATCCTCGAACATCTCCTTAAAACCCGATTATGAAATTCCGTTGCAGACTCATCCACGAATATCAATTCGGTTTTAAGCCCTTCCATTCCACTATCCATCCTCTGTTCATCCTAACCAACAATATCCAATCGTCATACCTCCAAAATAAGAAATCCGCAGCGCTCTTCTTCGACATTAACAAAGCATTTGACAGCGACTGGCATACCGGCCATTTGTACAAAATGTCGCTAATCATTGTCCCTCCCTACCTAATCCACATAATTAAAAGTTTCCTTTTTAACAGATCCTCAAAGGTGAAAATCAACTCAATTTCATCTCAAAGCCTCTCCACTTTCCCCTCTCCTATACAATATATACTATCATGATATTTACAACTACAACCATGTAGACAAATCCCACATTGACTTTTCATCTTTTCATCCTACATACTACAATACTCTGACGACACTTCACCAATCTACCGTAGACCTACTCCAAAATCTTACCAACAATGTGAGGGTATTGTTGGTAAGATTCTATATGAGGGTATTGTTGGCAAGATGGTTCAACCAGTGGAGATTATCACCAAATCCTTCCAAATGTCAACTCATCATCCCAAACCACAAAATTTCCTCAAATTCACCTCGCATCCACACAGGCTCCACCGATGTACTACCCTCCATCAGCGTTAAACATCTTGGACTAACTATTGATTCTAAACACAAATTCATTATCCGCTAATTAAACGCTGTAAGCACTTTAGAGCCTCAACGTGCGGCAACCAGGGCATATCCACAACTACCGCGTCGAAAATCTATAAATCTATCTGTCGTCCCATTCTTGATTATGGACATGTAATAGCCTCTACCAATAATTCATGTAGACGAACCCTTGAGGTCGAAGAACGAATCGCATTACGTCTCACCACCAAACTCAGACATCCAAACAACCCTCTCCACATCCCCTTCAACGAACTTCTCTATAGACAAACCCGAGTCCTTCCACTTGCGGACAGACATGACAGACTTAGGAAAAGCTTAGAAACAACCAATTCTCAATCCAATCACAACCAATCTCATCCAATTTTTCGATAAAAAAATTTTTTCTCAATATATGCTCAATATATATTTTCATTTCCGGCTGAAAGTCCGCGGGTCGATGGCCAATTGTTGTATTTGTATGTATTTATACAATGTATAGTATAACAATAAAGATGTTTTATTATTAATCTATTTGAACATTCAAAAACAAGGGTGGGCAAATCGTTTGATTGTCGGGCCACATTGCGTTTGAGTATTTGTGAACTTTAAAAATTTCCTATTTAATTTTGTTATATATTATTGTTTGTATGGATTCAACGGAGAATCACTTGCTGGTTACAAAATTTATAACTTTTTTGTTATAAATTAAAAGCGCTGATTTTTTATTAAATAAAACCCAACGCATTAAAAATTAATTTATCACTATAGCAATTTATTAGAAGCAATGCCGTGAAGTAAGATGGTTCCTTCTGGAACCGCCTCCCTTATGGGAAAGTACATGTAACCCTCCCGCTTATGGAAAATTACATGTAAACCCTCCCGCGTATTGGAAATTACATGTAAAATCTAGTTCCCCCCTCCGTATTGGAAATCCTATACAAAATAGTTCAGAACGTGTCCGAGCGAGTATGTGTAGATGGCGTTACGTATTATCAGTAGTTCCGAACGTGGTCGAGCGATATGTGTAGATGGCGCGACCGCGCGGGCTGAGGAAGGGATGGACGCAACCCTTCGACCGGACTAGACTGGACAAGACTAGACAGACAAGACTAGATAGACAGGACTAGACAGATAAGAATAGAGAGACAAGACAAGAAATTACATGTAAAGATTAGACAAAAAAGCGGGGAAAATTCAAAATGAGTTGCGGTTGGGTAGCGGGGAATCGTGTTTGCATGCATAATTGATTGCAAACATATTACGGGTTGATTCAAATGAGATTATAGGATTTAGACCGGAAAAGATCGGACAATACCGAACAAGAACGGACAAGACTAGACAGACCACCTATTTCCTGTGATATTTATCTGAATAATTTCTTGTGTAAGCGAAATTTCTTAAAGTTGTCTGTGACCTCGATCGTATTTATTATTTTAATCTTCTTCTTCCTTTGGCTCTACAACCCTTTATGGGTTTTGGCCTCCTCTACTATTTTATGCCATTCTCCACGATCTTCTGCTGCTCTTTTCCAATTCCTTGCTCCTAGTGCTTTTATGTCTTCTTCCACGCTTTCCTTCCATCTTTTACGTGGTCTTCCTCTTGGTCGGCTATTGGTGGGTTTCCATTCCATGATAAGCTTGGTGTTTCGATCTTTTTCCATTCTTTGCACATGGCCTATCCACCTCAGTCTCTGTGCCTTTACATGTTTTACTATGTTGTTGTTTCCAATTAGACTCATTCATGCGTTCGTGATTCATTCTTATCCTGTATGTTCCGTCCTGTTCCCTTATCGGACCATATACTTTTCTTAATATTTTTCTTTCAAATGTCTTTAGTTCTTCCTCACTTTTCTTAAGGAGGGTCCATGTTTCACAGCCATAAGTAACTACCGGTCGTATTAGGCACTTATATATAGTTATCTTGGATTTGTGACTTAGTAGTTTGCTGGTAAGTAGTTTTCTGTTCGCATAGTAGGTTCTATTTCCTTTTAATATTCGTATCTTTATTTCTTCACTCTCGTCGTTGGTTTGATTTAGTTGAGATCCCAAATACGTGAAATTTTTAACTTTTTCAAAGCTGTGGTCGCCTACTATGTATCTATCTTTGTGGTGCAGTTCTGGACATCATCATATATTTTGTTTTTTCTTGATTGACTGTCAGTCCTACTTTCCTTGCCTCTTTTTCGAGGTCCTTAAATGTGTCATTTACTGTATTTGCCATGCGCCCCGTGATTACTATGTCATCTGCATAGGCTCCGATTTGTCTACTTGTTGATGTTAAGTTTCCCGTTATCTTTAGTTTTCCTATAGCCGCATGTAATGTTAGGTTGAAAAGTAGAGCGGATAGATCACCTTGTCTGACTCCAGACGTAATGGCGAATTTTTCGGGTTTATCGTTTTGTATTACTACTGCCGCTGACGTTCTTTCTAATGATAGTTTAATTAGATTGATAATCTTTTTTTGGTATCCCCATTATTATTTTAATATTTAATATAAATAAAAAAGTAATTCTGTTATTAGGTTTAATTTTGAGTGACAAATGGAATATATTGTTTTTTTTTCACTTTACGTAATCAGTTTAGTATTTGTACTTCCAGATTTTAAATGTATGTCAAGGAAATAGCATCCAATAATTTTTATTACAACTACTACTACGACAGTAAATGAAGCCGCAACGCGCGCCTAAATAGGATCGGGCGGTTAACCTTGATAAAACATATAAACAATCATGTCCAGTTTAAAATTGCAACTAAAATTGAGCTGCAATAATTTAACTATCGTACAACTACAGCAATAAATAAACGCCGCGTAATCAATTTTGTCTTTGAACTTATACTTGTAAACGCGTGCGAGTATGGAATTGTGAAATAGTTGCCATGTCAGCATTTTCTTATTTCAACTCATCTAGATGAGAGTTTGAACTTATTCGGTGTATTCTGAGAAATTTGGATGAGCCTTTGAACACGTGCAAGTATCGAACTGTCGTGTTAGCATTTTCCCGTTTCAACTTGTCTGGATGAGTCATAGAACACGTGATACATCCGGCACAATTTTGGCTTATTGAGTCTAAATACTGAATATTCACCCTACACCTCCAAGAAGATAAAGTTGGAGCCGCAGACAGCCAAATAATTTCTGTAAAATATGCAATCAACAATCCCCAACGAGACTAAAGTTTGCAGGAGGTCTACGATCACAGAAACACCTCCAAGCAACAGTGAAGCGGGTCCAGCAGAACATCATCGAAGCGTGTGTCAGCTATAGAATTGATGGTTCAGGGTTTGATCTAGATAGCTTTATTGGTAAATTAAACAGCCGTTGTACGAGAATCTGCATTCTATCCGTCCAAATTCCGACCAGTTTCCGTCCACTTTCCATCCACTTTCCATCCTCTTTAATCAGCTTTCAATCAGATAAGTTCTTCTTCTTTTCTTCTTTATTCAGCCTGTCTCGTCCACTGCTGGACATAGGCCTCTCTTAACATCTTCCATCTACTTCTATCTTGTGCTTCTTGCATCCAGTTGGTGGCGATGCGTTTCACATCGTCTGTCCATCGGGTGGGTGGGCGTCCTCTACTTCTGTATGCCTCCTGTCTAGGTCGCCATTCCAGGATCTTTTTGGTCCATCTGTTGTTTGGCATCCTTGCGACATGCCCGGACCAGTTCCATTTTAGTTTGGTTATTACTTCAATTGCATCGCTAACCCCAGATCGCTGTCTTAGTACTTCATTCCGCACTTTTTCTCGCAATGTAATTCCGAGCATGGAACGTTCCATGGCTCGTTGCGCCACTCTGATCTTTTGGACGGACTTTTGTGTGAGTGTTAGAGTCTCCGCTCCGTAGGTTAAGACTGGTAGGATGCACTGGTCAAACACCTTACGTTTTAGGCAGTTGGGGATGTCGGATTTGAAAATGTGTTTTAGTTTTCCGTAGGCTGCCCACGTTAGTCTTAGCCTCCTTCCAATCTCATGTGTCTGGTTGTCTCTGCCGATTTTAATCTCGTGGCCTAGATACTTGTATGAGGTGACTTGCCGGATCTCAATCCCTTCCATTATAAAGTTTCGGGAAGGTACTAGGTTGGTCATAAATTCCGTTTTCGAGATGTTTATTTTAAGGCCGACTTTTCGTGATTGTTCTGCCAGCTTCTTAAGCATTTTTTCAGTCTTATCTAGGCTATCCGAAATTAGCACAATGTCGTCTGCGAACCGTAGGTGGTTGAGGTTTTCGCCATTGATGTTTATGCCCATATCTTCTAGTTCTATGGTCTTGAACATGTACTCCATGAGGTTTGTAAATAGTTTAGGCGAGATGGTGTCACCTTGTCGGAAGCCGCGTTGTATTCTGAATCTGTCCGTTTTTTCGTGTAGTTTAACGCATGCGGTAGCATTTTTGTATATGTGCTGTAGAGTCTCCGAGTACCTATGGTCTATTTGGCAATTCGCCAGTGCCTTAAACATCTCATTGTGGTTGATAGAGTCAAATGCCTTCTCGTAGTCCACGAAGGCAAGGACGAGTGGCTTGTTGTATTCGACACATTTCTCTATTACGGTTTTGATGGTTTGCAGGTGGTCGTTCGTTCCGTATCCGGCTCTGAATCCTGCTTGTTCAGGCGGTTGATAAAGGTCAAGTTTGGTTGTGAGGCGTCTAGTTATGATTTTGGTGAAGAGTTTATAGAGGTGCGAAAGCAGGCTTATTGGCCTGTAGTTTTTTAGGTCAGCCGTGTTTCCCTTTTTGTGTATAATAACAATGATTGCATTGTCCCATGCTGTTGGTGTTATTCCTTCCGTGAGACATTTGTTGAATAATCTTTATGGCTTCTAATAGCTCGACTCCCCCTTCCTTAATCTGTTCGATCGCAATATCATCCTCCCCGGGCGCCTTGTTATTTTTCATTTCCGTAATTGATTTTGAGATTTCCTCTTGGGTTATCTCCGGTAGATCTTCTGATCCTTGGTTTAAAATTTGGGGGATGGTACGGGTATATTCCGGCTCTGGTGTTTCTTGAGCGCTATAGAGATTTGAATAGAAGCGTTTCACGATTTCCAGGATCTCTTCTTTGTTCCTGATAGTTTGCCCGTTTTGGTCCTCGAGTTTGGTAGTTTCTGCTTTTCCGGGTGTTATTTTCTGTCTCAGTACTTTCATGCTTTTGTTCTCTTCGATAGTCTTCGCTATCCGTGTTTTGTTATAGTTTCTAATATCTTTCCTTGCGGCCTTTCATATTTCTTTATTTAGTGTTCCCAGCTGGTCTGTATGTAGTAGGTGCTTTTGTAGTTTTCCTCGCCTTTGTTTCATAAGTTGTCGTGTGTTTGCTGATAGTTTCCCTTCTTCCCTGTTCAGTTTCGTACCATGTATCTGTTTTGCCTCTTGTATCGATGTTACGATTGCATTGCTCAAGGTTTCTATACTCATTTCCTCGATGTTACCGTGTCCTAGTCGTTCTGCTATGGATTTCTTGTATTCCTCGTTATTGTTCACTGTAGTTTGTTCTTTGCTCTTTGATGTTGCAAGCAGTCTTCTCTCCTTTTTCAATCGTAGCACAACTTTTGCTCTTAGCATCCTGTGGTCGCTTCCCACTGACACCCGGTTGAGTATTGTGACATCCTGTACGATTTGTTTTTTATCCGTGATGATGAAATCTATTTCGTTTCGTGTATTTCCGTCAGGGCTCGCCCAGGTCCATTTCCGGTGTTCGGCTTTCTTAAAAAAGGTATTCATAGCATTCATACGATGTTCTAAAAGGAATTGCAGTAAGGTGTTTCCCCTATCATTTCTTTCTCCTATCCCGTATTGTCCCAGGGAAATTTCGCTATCGTCTTGCTTCTTACCCAGCTTGGCGTTTAAATCTCCAACTATTAGTGTGTAGTATGTTGGAGTTTTTGACATTGCAGAGTAGATGTCTTCATAGAAGGTCTCGATTTCTTCCGCTGTGTGTGTGGATGTTGGGGCATACACTTGGATGATCTTTATGTTATATCTTTGGTTTAGTTTCAGTATTATAAAGCATACTCTGGGGCTTATGCTCTCTATGTGTAGGATCTGTTTTGTGTGTTTTTTATGTATTATGAAACCTACTCCTCCATCGGAGCTCTCTTCGTTTCCTCTGTAATATAAGGTATTTCCTGATTTTAGGGTAATCTGCTTTTCTCCTCTTCTTCGTATCTCAGCTAGACCTACTATATCCCAGTGAATTTGGTTTAGTTCTTCTTCGAGTTGGAGTACTTTTTCTTCGCTGGAAAGCGTTCTCGTGTTATAAGTACAGATGTGCAGTGTACGTCGTTTGTTTTGGTAGCCTGTTGTTTCCCGATGATTCTTTGCACCCTTTGACCGCTGCTTGATCCAACCGCTACCTTGGTTGGGTGCTAGCGGTCCGCCGGGGACTAAGGGCCGCGTTCTTGTTGTATCTTTCATATTAAGAGGGGTTTAGCCGTTACCTATCACGCTGGCCAATGCGGGTTGATAGGGGTCGTCGGGGAGTATCATTACTCCCGTTTTGACAGTTATTCCGCCGTTACTCGGTCGTCAGAGCCTCGTTTGTTACGTAGCAGGGTGCGCCGGATGACCGAGGTCATCGCTCGTGCAGGTGAGGTTGACATTTGGGGTGGTATGTGACCTTTTTTACCCTCTCCCCCGTACACCCCTTCAGATAAAAATCAGATAAGTTGGTATTTGGTTAATAGGTATTTTTTTCACGTTAGATGTTTGGTGGATATCTACATACAGCACAACATTTTTTAATTCGTTGGTATGCATTTGATCCACATTGCAGAGGAATGGTACTCGAAGAAACGTTTGAGAACCGCTTAATGAGCTAACTGTGGATTATAGTTTTAAAAATGCATACCGCGGTGCGTAATTGAAATCAAGCTAAAACGAGTATATACGTAGATAGCAGGATAAATGCTCCTATTATATATTTTTTCTATTTAGCGTCTGTAATGGACTCATATCACCTTACACCTTAGGGTACACAAGGTTACTGATTATATATATATATATATATATATATATATATATATATATATATATATATATATATATATATATATATAATGGACTCATAACAGCACTCATATTCGTGCGGTTATGGCTCGCCGAGTGCGATACAATTTTCTCAATATGTATCGGCGATTTTTTAATTTAGAAATGGGCCAAAAGAGCACAAAATAGAAAAAATACTATAAAAAACTCGTTCGTAAGGCGTTTTTAGCACTTGAGAAACTCTAGAAACGAAAATAATGGTAATAAAAAAATTACTTAATTATGTGATTCAAATCTTATTTATTGCAACATAAGACTGATAAAGCTGATTGACTCCCAGCAGAACAAAGGATTTGGCGGGAGAGAGCAAGTCGCCTCTCTGTCGGCATCTTCATTTTGGACCTCTCTCAGAGCATATCTGTGATTGTCTACATACACCAGTGAGGGGCCGAATGTACAACAAAGTAATGATATATTCGATCTTTGACCGACGTATTTGGTATGTGTTGACATTCACTGGTGAAAGTCGACATTCTCCAATTTCGGTCATTCACGGAAACATATATACTTCGAACGCAGTTAAATGGTTGAACAATTTTAATGTAAATGTGAAATTAATAATTGAAATAATACATTCAAATTGTTCAACCATTTAACTGCGTTGGAAGTGTATACAGGTTAATCCAAAACTTTATTTCGGTGCGCGGTTGTCATGTATATATAATATAAAATTGCCATTCATTATAAAAACTCATTTTTTTATAATATCAATATATATATATATATATATATATATATATATATATATATATATATATATATATATATTTATTGAAATAATCTGGATTTCATTATGCATTTAATTTAGTATTTCTAGCCCAAGATATATTTTCATTATAAACTCAATTCTTGTATATATAAGAAGGAGTGAAAATAGAGATAGTGATAGAACCTAGCGTATTTTCAGAAACTTGGCTGGGCGACCCCCCACTTTCTAATTCCCGCCCCCAAATGTATCAAAAAATCAGTATAATTATAAATCCTATTTATAACCGTTAAACATCTACTAAAAATAGAGTTATACATTATATGTAGACTTTTGATATTTGATATTTCTGTGCGAATTCTTACCAACCAATAAAATTGATTTTCAATAAAATGAAATACAAAAATTTAATGATTTACGAAAATAATCGAGTGTGTCCGAGTTCAGATATTTTTTCTTTGTAGTCTAAACGCCCACTAAACTAATCC
This sequence comes from Phosphuga atrata, assembly GCA_944588485.1. Classification (NCBI taxonomy): domain Eukaryota; kingdom Metazoa; phylum Arthropoda; class Insecta; order Coleoptera; family Silphidae; genus Phosphuga; species Phosphuga atrata. The sequence continues at coordinate 8,520,432 of OX155909.1, forward strand.
GGGGGCGGGTCTTAAAGTTTTCAAAGAGTATTAAATTTGATTGTCTTTCAGTAATACTTTCAGCTTTAGACTGATACTCGTGAAAAAGGTACGTTTAAATACACACACACGCACGGATATATATATATATATATATATATATATATATATATATATATATATATATATATGAATATAATTAATTAGTTTCATTAATTAATTTCACAGTGCTAATATACGTGGTGAATACTAATTAGAATAATATCGAAGTGCTACTAATTATAAATGAATTTATTAAATTAATATTTCGTAACATTTTGGACAATTTAACCAATTTGATCAACAAACACCTCTGAATAAAGGATTTATAGAGAAAGCATAATATGGGTAGTTTTCTATATCACTACATTATCAGTTATTTATATAGTTATATAGTTTATTACATGTTTAAAATTTATAGAAATTGGTATTTGTATACGAAAGATAGTAAATACTTTTTTAGTATGCCTTTGTTCAACATTTTTTTGTACATTTAGAAAGAAAATTAAACGCAATGCAATCGCATTAGATAGCACATGCTGCCTAATTCATACAATTCATACTAAATTCAAACGCTTGAATATGCTTAGGTTCTTCGTATTATTAATTAAACTTTTGTTACTTTAACATATATAATTATAATTAATTTTCGAATATAAAACACTAAAATGTAGATTACGAATGAACTACCAAAATACTGGTGGCTGAAACAGCACCTGTTGCAAATTTTTCAGATCCAGGGTGTATCTATTTTGGTCTATATATTTAATACTCTTCACATAAATTAAATAAAAATGTTTATGAACGTTCTGGGATATTTAATTCGTAATTTTTATATAATTTTCTAAAAATATATCTGTGTTAAATTTAGCCCAACATATTTTTCTAATTTCTCCTTCTGATAAAATCTATTTAAATAAATTTAAAATCTACATGTTTTAGTTACTTTACTATAATTCACTTGTAAAATATGTTTTTCTTATATCAAATTTATTTGCTATAGGCAGAGGAGACAAAATCAGAACAAACTTTAATCTCGCATACCGACAGTATCAAGAAGAAAACTTCAACAACAACACAGTCTGCAAAACAAGCTTACCGTTCTGTACATCTAGATAATATACCATTACCGACTACAGGGGGATTAGTGGTTGGTAAGTATATTTAATTTCTTTAATTGGATGAAAATATTTGCTAAAACTAGTTCCCATGAAGCAAAATATCACTACATATTGAAGTGTACAATATTCCATTCCATTATATTTCGTTATCCAAAATCACCCGCACAAATATTTACACCTTTTTTAAAAATATTAAATTTCAATACTCTCTCTAAATAAATATATCTATGTATATAATATATATATATATATATATATATATATATATATATATATATATATATATATATATATATATCCATATATATATATATATATATATATATATATATATATATATATATATATATATATATCTATATCTATATCTATATCTATATGAATATATAGATATATATATATATATATATATAGAGGGAGAGAGTGAGAGATTGTATTGAAATTTGATATTTTTAAAAAAAGGTGTAAATATTTGTGCGGTTATTTTAGTATGAAATATTAAAGTTATTTATGTGGCTCCAGGAGTCTTCAACGCTTCCGAAAAATAAGCAGTTCATTCAAGTCCAATACAAATTTTCGACGGGGCGTAACGAAATTTTTACATGAAAAACATCTTGGTATTTTTAGATGTCAATATTACCTACTTTACATATTTCTTAGTTGCAGCTGTCTCTATATACACTATACTCATTTTTTTGTTCATTCCTTCAAAATTCGTACACCACGTCAGTCTCTGGAAGATATCCTTGCGCGCGGTATTAAATTTTGGTCTCTTAGTGCGACATATTGAGCAAAGCATATTTTTCATATTTCATTTAACACATACTTTAATATACCTTCAAAATTAATTACTACGTTTGTTTTGAATCTGAAAAATATGCTTTATTCCTCTTATTAGAAAATGTTTTCTTGGCTAAAGACTCCCGAGAAACCACAAACTAATTGGTTAGATACTTCAAATTATTATAGGGAAAAATATAAGTGTATAACTCATTCTGAATACGACGGTGTTCAGAACGCAGTTGTATATATTAATGTGCCTTCGGTACCAATAGGCGGAAAAGGTTTTGGTGTAGATTTTGCTCCAATAACATTTTTGTCGTCATATTTTATTCACACTCATAAAGGTAATGTTTCTGTTGATTAAAATCTAGAAATAAGAGTATTTTTTTTATAATAGCCGATATCAAAATGCCGAGTGGGATTATCGATAAACCAATGATTGAAGACAATCATGATGGTACTGTGAGTATTAAGTACGACCCTCGCGAGGAAGGTCTCCACGAACTAGCTGTAAAATATAACGGTGAACACGTCCAAGGATCACCATTCAAATTCCATGTAGATTCTATCAGCTCAGGATACGTTACTGCTTATGGGTCAGGTTTAACCCATGGAGTAACTGGAGAACCTAGCAATTTCACTATTTCCACTAAGGGAGCTGGAGCTGGTGGTCTCTCTATGGCTGTTGAGGGTCCTAGCAAAGCCGAAATTTCTTGCCACGACAATAAGGACGGGACAGTATCTGTTTCATATTTGCCAACTGCTCCTGGAGAGTATAAAATTTCTGTGCGGTTTGGTGACAAACACATTAAAGGTTCACCTTTCAATGCTAAAATTACTGGAGAAGGTAGAAAAAGAAATCAAATCTCCGTTGGATCTTGCAGTGAAGTTTCATTACCTGGTAAAATTTCCGACGCTGACATTCGTTCTTTAAACGCATCAATCCAGGCTCCAAGTGGATTGGAAGAACCTTGTTTCCTTAAACGCTTACCTACTGGCAATATTGGCATTTCCTTTACTCCTAGAGAAATTGGAGAACATGTAGTTTCTGTAAAAAAATTAGGTAAGCACATAACAAATTCTCCATTCAAGATTAATGTTTGTGAGAGAGAAGTTGGCGATGCCAAAAAAGTCATAGTATCCGGAAATGCCTTAAAAGACGGAAAGACTCACGTTGAGAACACCTTTACTGTTGATACAAGGAATGCGGGTTAGTTCTAATAATTATGTAATTAGACACTTTCTATAATTTTAATTTATATTTAGGTTTTGGTGGATTATCACTGTCTATTGAAGGACCCAGCAAAGCTGAAATTCAATGCACAGATAAAGAAGATGGAACGCTAAATATTTCCTATAAACCAACTGAACCAGGCTATTATATTGTTAATCTTAAATTTGCCGATCATCATGTCGATGGATCTCCATTCACTGTTAAGGTAAAAACAATGATACAATTATATAAAACAACTATTCGCTAATTTTGAATGCCGATTTATTTAATCTTCCAGGTTAGTGGCGAAGGTTCTAACCGCCAAAGAGAAAAAATTCAAAGACAACGTGAAGCTGTCCCAATTACCGAAGTTGGTAGTCAATGTAAATTAACCTTTAAAATGCCCGGTATTACTTCTTTGGATTTGGGCGCGACTGTTACTTCTCCCGGTGGAGTGACAGAAGATGCCGTTATAAACGAAATTCAAGATGGTCTTTATGCTGTCCATTTCGTTCCAAAGGAACTAGGTGTCCATACAGTTTCTGTTAAATATAAGGATATCCATATTCCTGGTGAGTAATATATTTAGTACATGCATTTTATTCATGGAAAATTGGTACAAGTTTTTGATATGGCACCAATTAACCAATAGGATTTGATACAGATTATTCTGCTTTTTATTCCTTCATAATGCACAGAATGTCATCCTACATTCATTTTGTTATGTACCTACATTCATTTTGTTAGAAAAAAAAATTATTAGTTTCAAGAACACTTTGATTTGATGGAAAAGAAAAACATATCATCATATTATAAATTTTATCTACGACCACTATTGTAAATGCCAAATATTGTACAGTTCGTGGAATAAGTATGTAAATACATCATAACACACACGTATGTAACAGTCCGCGATTAATGATAAGTTATGATTGATAACACACACGTGCCTTTGGTTAACGATTCGTTGATTGGTTCAGAGCTGCTATTACGTTCAGCATACGTTCAGCGCCCCCCGTGCCACAATTCAAACTAACGTAAATTGACATTGCGTACATTGGGTTGCCTATATCTATGAACACTCTTATTCCAGTTTAACCTTAGGTACTAAATAATAAGGTATGTAACCATTAAGAATGTATTTATTTTCATTTCTTTCAAGTTAAATAATTTCGAGTAACAGTTATATATGAAAATACAACTGTTTGTTTATTATAATGTTAAATAATGATAATTAAATAAACATAACCTAATAAGAAATAAATTTGTTACATCAAACCTATTTTTCTTATTAAACGGAAACAAATTAGTGTGGTCGTAGATAAAGTATAATTCATAACTCGAGTTGTAAGGCAATTACTCGCAGAATTACGAATTATAAAACTCCCCGCTACGCGGGTCATGCGTAACTGTTTCGTAATATGCTTCTTACAACGCTCGTTGCGTAATATACTATTACGCAGGACATAAAAAAACATATTGTCGTATACGTTTTTTGAACCTTTACTTTAAATTGAACCGAAATTTATAAATCTTGTAGTATGTAATTTCTAAAATATGAAAAAATTATTTTCATTTTATAACAGGATCTCCATTCCAATTTACCGTTGGACCATTGAGGGATCACGGAGCTCATTTAGTAAAAGCAGGAGGTGCTGGTTTGGAAAGAGGAGAACAAGGAGAAATTAACGAATTCAATGTATGGACTCGGGAAGCTGGTACTGGAGAATTGGCTATTTCTGTTGAAGGTCCAAGTAAAGCAGAAATTAACTTTACGGATCGCAAAGACGGTTCTTGTGATGTTTCATACAAAGTTTCAGAGCCTGGTAAGTAATATTGAATCATTTTTGTTATTGAGTTACACAATATAGTATCATGAACTCGAGGAACTTTTGATAGATGAATTACCAGATTTTGCGATAAATTTCTTTTTGGATATTGATAATCATATGCATAGGGATTGCAATCTGGAAAATCGGATCCGGTAATCCGGCGGATCCGGCATCAGTAAACGTTTACCGGATCCGGTACCAATATACCGGATTCGGTCACCGTATCCGGTGATGCTAATTTTTGGTAAAATAATCGCGCTCTTGCCTAAGTAGATACTTTAAATGCGTGGTGCGCATGGCGCCACATGGTTTTTTCAAAACCAAAATTGATTTTGTGATAAATAAAATCCCTATTTGTTAGTATTTTGAGAAATAAGGCTACGACAGAATAATAAAGATGAGGTTGAGATTTTACAAAATTAGCATTTGTAGACTCTCACTAGTTTCTTTACTGTGTGACTACTTGGAGGCATTTTGGAAAACTAAAAACTACAAATTTCTCCAAAAATCCCAAATTTTTAAAATCTAAAACCAATGTGTTAATATTGTGAAAAAATAAGGCAACGTTATCAATGAAGATGAGGTTGAAATTTTACAAAATTAACATTTGTAGACTCTCACTATTTTCCTGACTGTGCAACTATTTGAAACAATTTTGGAAATCTAAGAACCAGAAATTACTTCAAAATGTCCAAATTTTGATATCCTAAAACCGTTTTGTTAATATTTTAAAAAATAAAACAGCCACAGATCAATGAAGATGAGGTTGAGATTTTACAAAATTAACATTTGTAGACTCTCACTAGTTTCTTTACTGTGTGACTATTTGGAGGAATTTAGGAAATCTAAAAACCACAAATTTCTCCAGAAAGTCCAAATCCTAAAGTCTGAACGTTTTGTAAATATTTTGAAAAATAAGGCAGCGACAGATTATTGAGGTTAAGACGAGGTTAAGATTTGACAAAATTAATATTTATAGACTCTCGCTATTTTCTCTACTGTGAGACTATTTGGAGGAATTTTGAAAATTCTTTTTGAAAATTTTGAAAATCTGAAACCGTTTTGTTACTACTTGTAAAATTAAGACAGCGATAGATCAATGAAAATGGGGTTGAGCTCTAAAACATAGGTGCGCGTTATAGGCGCACAAAAAGTAGTTTGAATTTTAGGTTGATTAAATAGACATCAATAGATATTATATTTCATTAGACAGATTCATCATGATGTGTGTCATAAAGCATGCTCAAATACCTAATTGTTGTGATATCAGTAGATTAAGTAAAGTTTATTATGTTAGATTTAATTCCATCGATCCGGCCGGATCGGTGGAAATTCGACCGGATCCGGCCGGATTGAAAATGACACAGGATTGCAATCCCTACATATGCATCGTACATGTTTACTGAGAATCGTACATGTTTACTGTATATATCAATATGTGTACATATTTACTGAATAGTATAGATGCATAGTTCGACTAACTATAGTTATCAAATTATTTTAATCAAATACATTGCAATCAAAACCGAATAATATTTATATTTGCGATGTACGACTTTCAGTCGGGCGAAATAGCAAAAGTGTCTTATAATTATTATTATTATTATAATCAAATTTCTTCTACCCTTTCGGGTATAGAATGTTATTCTTGGTCTATTTCATGTTTTTTGTATTATTATTTTGTTTCAGCTCTTTTTGTTTTTTAAGGTTTCCCTCATCTGGGCGTTTGAGATTCCTCTCCTTTCCATGATATTTTTGACATATTTGTCCCATTTTTTTTTGTCTTCCCACTTTCATTTTGCCCGTTATTTTTGTTTGCCATATTAGTTTTGTTTGTTTGGTGTCTTCTCTTCTGTGTAGGTGTCCCAGCCATTGCAGCTGTCTGTCTTCTATTATCTTGTTTCGTTCTCTTATTTCTAGATCTCTTCTTATGTCCACGTTTCTGACTCTGTCTTTTCTGGTTACTCCGTATACTTTTCTTAGATACTTCATCTCTAGTGTCAGTCTAGTGTTCATCTTGCTTTTTTGTCTCCTATTTAGCGCCCATGTTTCGCATCCATATAGCAGTGTTGGGATTAATACTACTTTATATATTATTAGTTTTGTTTTTCTCGATATCTTCTTGTTGTTTAGTATTACCCTTTGGATCGTCTGGAAGGTTCTTGTTGTTGCTTGTAGTCTGTTGTTTATTTCAATTTCGAGTTCTCCTTTGTTGACTATTATTTGTCGTAGGTATTTAATTTGTTCGATGTGCTCTATTTTTGTGTTACTTATTTTTATTTCTTCCGTTTCTTTCCCTTCTCCTATTTTCATTAATTTAGTTTTTTCTGTGTTGATTTTCAGTCCTGCTTTTGCGAGTTCTTTGGTCCATATCTTTATGTGTGTTTCTAGGTCCTTGATGTTTTTCGCTATTAGTGCTACATCGTCTACAAATATGCATTCTGTGATTTCTTGTGCTTTTAGGTTTCTGTATCCTATCTGTGTGTTTTTTTTGTTTTCTCTTTTATGTTTTTCATTACCGCATCAATAGCTAATATAAATAGGCATGGGCTTAGCGCTCTTCCTTGTCTTAGACCGTTTGTCGTTGTGGAATTCTTGGACAGGTTACCGGTTCTTATACAGTTTTCTGTTCTAGTATATATGCTTTTTATTGCCTTTATCAGTTTTTCTTCTACTTGTTGTTCTTTTAGTGCCTGCCATACGTATTCTCTATTTACTTTGTCGAAGGCTTTTTCTAGATCTATGTATGCTATATATATATATATATATATATATATATATATATATATATATATATATATATATATATATATATATATATATATATATATATATGTATATATATATTTGTTTCTGGTGTTCTCTTAGTTCATCGATTAGGTTCCTGATTGTGAATAAGTGATCTATTGTGCAATGTGCTCTTCTGAATCCGCTCCGCGAAGGTTCTAGGTTTCTTTCTATTTTTTGTCTTATTCTTTTTTCCAGTTTGTCCTCGTATATCTTCTCTGTTGCACATAATATGAACATGGCGGACGATAAAGTGTTAAACGAAGTGCTGTGCAATTATTGTACGAAAAAAGTCGCAAAACCACAAAAGAAACGTAATAACGCCTGCGAACATGAATTCCGCGAAGTTCAAGAATTTTCTGTGAAAACCCCAGAAATATTAGAAATTGTAAACACCGAATATAGTGAAAACTATTACTTAAAAAAGACAATAATGGAAATGGAGGATAAAAATGCAATCCTAAAGAAATATGTCTCAACCCTGGAGGCATATATTGAATTATTGCAAGAAAAAGAAAAAAGAAAAACAATAACAGAAGTAAACAATCCTACCTTGATAGAAACACATCTTGATAATGTCAACAGTAACAGCGAGGCAACACTCTTCGCATCTCAAACGCGCGTGAGCTCGGTAGATAATCTTCCCCAAAGAGAAATTGAAATACACGAAAGTGATACGTCGGCAACCAAGCAAACTGTGAAGAATAATCAAATACAGACTGTAACAATAGAACCTAAAAATAAGAAGAAGGCAACCACATCCACGTTCAACCCTGGAAATGAAACGCAACAAGCGGACAAGGACAGAAGTACCAACACAAAGACACAAAATGAGGATTTGGATTTTATTGCACCTAAAAGGAGGATAAAAAAGGTTTCCATTGGTAAAGCAAAACTAAGTGACGACGAATCTGCTACAGGATTTGCCGGACGAGAAAACCTACCTAGTAAAATCTGGCTCCATATATCTAGAGCAAAGGAACATGTGAATGAGGAGATTGTATTAAACTATTTAATGGAAAAAAACAGGATATGATAGAAACAGTTTCATCGTCGAAAAACTGACACAAAAATTCCAAATGCCCGATAATAATAGCTTTAAAGTAGGCGTAGACTTGATAGCTTTAAAGTAGGCGTAGAAGGGAAGAGTGTATGATGCAGCATTTTGGCCCGAGGGTATTTTACACCAACGGTTCAATTTTAAATTAAGCAATAGAAACGGTCAAGGAAATTTTACCCAACGTGCCCAAAGAATCCAAAACCTTTAAGAAGAAAAAAAATTGTTAAAGATATAAAGAGAGAAAACATCAGCGTAATTAATTTAAATACCCAATCTGTCCGAAACTCAATTGATGAAATTGAATATATGATCGAAGATACGCGTAATTGTAAATACCTAGCCCTAACAGAACACTGGCAGAGTTCAGTACAGCTGCAAACATTACAAATATTAATTAAGAATTTTCATCTAGTCTCGAGTTTCTGCAGGGAAGAAGGAAGGCATGGCGGAGTAGCCCTCTACTGTCACGATAATATGTCGTATAAAATTAGAAATGATATAAACTCACATGCAGAGACCTACACATTTGAATGTGCAGCTATGGAAACAACAATCAACTCAAACTCATTATTAATCATCGCCATATACAGAACACCGGTAGCAGATATCAAACAATTCTTCCAGAAACTACATGCACTACTTACTAATATCACAAATGAAAGGAAACAGTTTATTATCACAGGAGACTTTAACATCGATGTCTTAAAACTGTCAAAAAATAGCCGCGAACTAAAATATCTGCTAGAATCGTTCAATGCAACTCTTACACTAAAGGAAGTCAATCATCCAACATCAAATACATGCTTAGACAATGTATTGGTCTGCACAAACATGAGCTATGAAGTGCAGACGCTCAATTATCAAATCTCTGACCACCTCGCGCAACAAATCACTTTCTCAACAAACAAAACCCAACAGAGTTACCATACATTTCGAATTTACAACGAAGACAACATGAATCAGTTTAAACTGGCGCTGAGTAAAGAATCATGGGAAGAACTTAATTCAATTGAATATAAGGAAGTAAACGATCAGTGGGACAATTTCATAGAAATATTTCTAATGCATTTTTATGAATGCTTCCCTATTAAAAAGATTAATTGTAACCAAGTGAAAAAAAAGGTATTTGTAAACAGTGCACTGAATCAGTTAAAAAGAGAACTGGAGATTATGCAAATATTATCTATGCATATTGAGGGTTTAAAACCAAGCTACAATAGACTGCGAAGGAAATATAAAGCTGCGTTGCGATTAGAGAAAAAGAAACGTTACCAATGCTTAATAGAAAACAGCGAAAATAAAATCAAAAGCACATGGAAGGTTGTCAAAGAAATAACTAAACTTAAGACAAGTAAGGAATCTAGGACTAATCATAACTTTGGACCAGAAATGGCAAACGTAATAAATAATTTCTTCGCTGACAGAGGAAATAATATGACACATCATCTGAACAATGGAAGTGCCAGCAATAGCATACGAAATAATCCAAATACAATTTTTCTAGATCCAATCAACAAAGAAGAATTAATTAATGCCATAATACATTTTAAAAATAAAAGAAGTGCGGGAATAGACGAAATTAATATGCCAATTATAAAATGGGTAGCAATGGAAATAATTAGTCCATTGGAACTAATTATTAATAATTCTTTGCAGACAGGTATATTCCCAGAGGCATTAAAAATCTCAAAGGTGGTTCCTGTTTGCAAAAAGGGTGTCGTGAAAACTACAGACCAATTAGTCTGCAATCAGTTTTCTCAAAAATATTTGAGAAATTGATATGCACAAGAATTTTATCCTTTGTAAATAGGTACCATATTTTTAATAAATGTCAGCATGGCTTCATAGCATGACGAAATATCGAAACGGCCTGTTTCCAATATATTAGCGACACAATACGCCATATAGAAGACCAGAAAATCCCATGTGGAATTTTCATTGATTTATCCAAGGCGTATGATACCGTCGATCACTACCTACTAATCCAGAAGTTAGATAAATATGGCATCAGAGGAGTCACCCTAGAATGGATTATGTCATACTTAAAAAACAGAACCCAGGTAACGGAAATTACAACAGGACAAGGCAAAATCACATCAGCAAAACGCATAACAAATGTAGGAATTCCGCAAGGAAGTATTCTGGGCCCAATATTATTTACATTGTATGTAAATGATCTGCCACAAATAACGGAGAAAACGGACACGGTAATGATTAATTACGCGGATGATACAAGCGTTATAATAACCAATAAATCCTTAGAAAACGTCACGACGAACATTACAACGACTATGGAAGCGCTAACTACATGGTTTAATGAAAATAAACTTATTATGAATGAGGATAAAACAAACCTTATATTTTTCAAAACAAAACGTGACCAAAGATTATACCCTAAAGAGATTACGATACACAATATACTGGAAGTACAAAAAAGCGTCAAACTATTAGGAATCCACTTCGACGAGAACCTGGATTGGACAACCCATATAATTAAACTATCAAAACTACTTAGTAGGTCCGTATATGCACTTAGAATCCTCAGACGCTATTTAGATTCGAAAGCTTTAAAAGCAGTTTATTTTGCCAATGTTCATAGCTTATTGAGGTTCGGGATCATGTTCTGGGGCAGCGGAACATTGATAACCGAAATTTTTAAGATCCAAAAAGAAGCTATCCGAGTGATTTTTAAGCTCCAATTCACTGAATCATGTAGAGGAATATTCAAAGAAGCGAATATACTAACAACAATAGGAACGTACATATTTTAAAGTTTAGTTTTCCTATTTAAACACAGATATTACTTCGCGGATTATCAAATCAATACCAATAAGAACACCAGAAATAATAATATAAATTACAATTACCCCATACACAATCTCAGCATGACAGAGAAACATCCGCCTTATAGCAACATCAAATTATTTAATGCACTACCGCTAAATCTAAAACGGAAAAACAATCTAAAGGAATACAAGAAGGCACTTCGTAGCATCCTCGTCAGCATAGAGCCTTACACTCTACAGGAGTACCATACGAATATAAAAGCCCCAATATTCCAAAACTTGTGACATATTACATTTAGCATACAGTTGTAATTATGTGAACACATTATTTATTTCGACTGTAAAGCTTATATATTGTAATAGGGAAATTCCTCTGTAGTTACTACATTCCTTTGTATGTCCTTTCTTCCATATTGGTATTATTGCTGCTGTTTGCCAGTCTTTGGGATTTTTTTCTGATTCCCATACTTCATTTAATAGTCTTGTTAATTGTACTATTCTTTCGTTTCCAATGTATTTTAGTTGTTCGTTTTTGATGTTGTCTATTCCCGGTGCTTTTCCCAACTTCAGTTTTCTTAATGCCTTGTTTACTTCTTCTGGTATTATTTTTTCTTCTGTTGTTTCTTCTTCATTTTGGTTTCCTTTTCCAGATTTCTTCTGCTGTTTCGTTTGTTGTCTCTTCTTTGCCCAGCAGCTCCTCAGTGTTTCCTCCATTATTCCGCTATTTCTTCGTCTCCTGTCAGTATATTCCCGTCTTTGTTCTTTATTTGATGTATCTTAATTAGTTTTTCTTTTCTATTTCTTCTTATTACGTTGTAGAATAGTTTTTGGTTTTCTGTGCGGTTGTTTTCCATTTTCTCTCCGAATTGTTCCCATGATGCTTCATTTGCTTGTTTCGCACCGTTTTTTACCTTTCTTCTTTGTGAGGTGTATCTTTCATAATCTGTCGTAGTTTTGCTTTGTAGGTATCATTGCCATAAGTTTTTTTTCAGTTTTATTTCTTTTTTCAGTTCTTCAGTCTACCAGTTCGTTTATTTTTTCTTCCTGTTGGTTTTTATTGTACCACAGGCCTCCTTCGCTGCATTTGTTAGCATGTTTTTGAAATCTTTCCATGTTTCCTCTGCATTCTCGTATTTAGATTTTTCCATTTTTTCTGCTTCTTGTTTCTGGTATTGTTTCCGTGTTTCTTGATCTTTTAGTTTGTACACTTTTATTACTTCTTGTGTTGTGTCTTTCATTTTAATCTTTTCTGCCTCTGCTTCTTGTTTGATTGTTGCTCCTACTAGGAAGTGATCGCTTCCTATTTCGTGCGTCCTATAAGCTCGTACATCTTTTATTTGTTTCCTTTGGGTTTGTTTCATTATTATGTAATCTATTATTGATCTTTCTTTTCTGCTGCGTACTTCTCTCGTGTACTTGTGTATTCTCTTATGTTTGTATACTGTGTTAAGTATAATTAGATTGTTTATTATGCAGAAGTCCAGTAGTCTGTTTCCGTTTCCATTTTTGTGTTTTTCTCCATGTTTTCCTATTACGTTTTCTAGTCCTCTGTTCTGATTTCCTACTCTAGCGTTTATGTCGCCCATTAGGTATAATCGTCTTCGTAGTGTTCTATGATTTCCTGAAGTTTATTCCAAAATTTGTCTTTCATTTCTTTTGTTTCGTTTTCGTCTGGTCCGTAGGCTATTATGTAGTTGGTTTTAGTCTTATTATCTTTCATTGTTAGTATCAGTATGCGTTTTGTGTGGCCTTGCCATTCCGTTAGCTTCCACGTTTCTTCTTCCCTAATTATGTATGCCACTCCTGCTTTTGCTCTTGCTTTGGTTTCTACCACACTATATAGTAGTAGATGGTTTCATATATATTTGAGTCCCTTCCCTTTCATTTTTGTTTCTGTTATACCTATTAGATCCATTTTTGTTTTTCTGAAATTCTTCATTTAGTTCTTCTTCCTTTCCCTTGATGGATCTTACGTTCCATGTTCCTATTTTTCTTGTCCTGTTTCGTTGCTTTGTCGTTATTATTTTTCCTTTTCTGCTTGTTTGTTCTATTGTTTTTTTGGAGTGCTCATCTCTTTAAGTTCTTGAGTTTCTTCATTCCAGATGAGTTGTTTCTGATTTTCTATTAATTTGTCCTTGTATATTTTTACATTGTTCCCTTTGGCCTTTTCTTCTTTCGCCTTGATTCTTATTATTGCCTGTATCTTCATTTCTTCCTTCGTGTAGTCGCACTATATATATATATATATATATATATATATATATATATATATATATATATATATATATATATATATATATATATAATAAATATATATATATATATATATATATATATATATATATATATATATATATATATATATGTGTTGTATTGTTTTCTCGGGGATTCCGCGGTGATGCTGAGGGTTGGCTCTGAAAATAACCGGATTCTCGACGTTTCGGCGAACTGACATTCGCCATTCTCAATAGATATATGCGTTCGTGCGAGTCAACCGTTAGACGCATACTGTATGTGGCTGAGTATACTGAGTATGCGTCTAACGGTTGACCCGCACGGACGCATATATATCTTGAGAATGGCGAATGTTAGTTCGCCGAAACGTCGAGAATCCGGTTCTTTTCAGAGCCAACCTTCAGCATCAACGCGGAATCCCCGAGAAAACAATACAACACAGGTATCTATCCGCGAAAACCTCAAATACAACATATATATATATATATATATATATATATATATATATATATATATATATGTATATATATATACTGGGTGTCCCATTTTAATCCGCCAGTAGCGATAATTCTGAAACATTGCATTGAATCAAAAAGTGTTCCAAATGAAAAGTTAATGGTTCTGAGGGGGACATCTGATGCCGTAGACTTTGCCTCCCCAGCCCCCCAAGGGGGGCGGGAACACGGGGCAACTTTAAAATCTTAAATGGAAACCCCTATTTTTTATTGAGATTCTGATAGAGGGTTAAAAAGTATGTAAGTTTTATTCGAAACATTTTTTTTATTGGTCGAGAGATGGCGCTGCAAATGTAAAAATTAGGTTTTTTGTCAATTAAATTGCGAAAATCGTCACGTAATTAACTGTTATTATTACTTAAGACTTACTCACAACCTTACAAGGTTGTTTTTTTCTCAGCCTGCTCAAATACTACCACCGCCCCCCTCCCCCCCCCTACAAATACGTAAAGTACTCAAAAATAGCGATTGAGTACTTATTTTTCAAATTAAATAATGGTAAAATAATTCAAAAAAGAATGTCATTTTTTTTTCAAACAGTGTTTGACCGGGCCCCCCACATAGACATCGAAATTGTGTCCCTGATGGTCTCGACATAATCGTATTCGTTTGGCGAAATTCTCCACGCACGCCCGCAACGTATTTGGAGATATTTCACGACAGGCATTAGTTATCCGCACCATGTTCATGTGCATCATGTTCTCGCGCGTGGTTGGAGGATCGCGGAAGACGACGTCTTTCAGGTAACCCCAAAGGAAGAAATCAGGCGATGTCAAGTCCGGAGATCGGGGTGGCCAAACAATAGGTCCTCCGCGACCAATCCATTGCGCTGGAAACAGCTCATCCAAATGTTGTCGAACCGCACGAGCATAGTGTGGTGGGGCACCGTCCTGCTGGAACCACATCGTCCTCCGGGTACGCAAATCGACTTCTTCTAGCAGCACAGGAAGATCGTTCTGGAGAAATTCCAGGTACCTCGCGCCATTTAACGTCCTGTCGAAGAAGAATGGTCCGATTATCTGCGAGCCGAGAAGTCCACACCACACGTTGACACTCCAGCGCTGCTGTGCGTTCACTTGTCGAACCCAGTGGGGGTTTTCAGCACTCCAATAATGGGCATTGTGGATGTTGACGAATCCGGTATTCTGGAAAGTGCACTCGTCGGAGAACAGGACTCGGTGGAAGAATAAACGGTCGCGGTCGATCTGCTGCACAGCCCAGTTGCAGAAACCCACACGATTGGCGAAATCATTTCCATGAAGTTCTTGAACGCGCATGATGTGATACGGATGGAACTTTGCCGCGCGGAGTAACCGTTGAGCCGTCGATTTCGGTATGCCGATTTCTGCCTGGATTTCTCGGAGACTGATATGGGGATTGAGGTGTACAGCTCCAAGTATGGCGATGGTGCGGGGGTCGTCATCCACAAGATTCGCTCGAGGTCGGTGTCGTTGTAGGTGACCTTGGCGCAAACGTTGTTCCAGCCCTCGCATTGTACTGCGAGACGGACACCGACGATCCGGGCATCTTTGGCGATACAGTTCTACTGCATTGGTGTAATTGTTCAGCGACTCTCCAATGACTTTTAGGATGTCCACAATTTCGGTCGGTGAGTAGTCCATGATTACTCAACGACTTGGCTTTGCGTACTGAACTCATTTTTAAAAACTAAATTTAAAAAAGGAACGAAAATAAAAAAAATCCAAGAAATCTTAATCTCGTGTTTTTTGTGAATTTGGTATCGCGTTGCCACCAGACCCCCCCCCCCCCCGGGGGGCGGGAGGGGGGTGGGGGTGGCGCTATGTGGGGGGGGCCGGTCAAACACTGTTTGAAAAAAAAAGACATTCTTTTTTTAATTATTTTACCATTATTTAATTTGAAAAATAAGTACTCAATCGCTATTTTTGAGTACTTTACGTCTTTGTAGGGGGGGGCGGGGGTAGTATTTGAGCAGGCTGAGAAAAAAACAACCTTGTAAGGTTGTGAGTAAGTCTTAAGTAATAATAACAGTTAATTACGTGACGATTTTCGCAATTTAATTGACAAAAAACCTAATTTTTACATTTGCAGCGCCATCTCTCGACCAATAAAAAAAATGTTTCGGATAAAACTTACATACTTTTTAACCCTCTATCAGAATCTGCAATAAAAAACAGGGGTTTCCATTTAAGATTTTAAAGTTGCCCCCTGTTCCCGCCCCCCTTGGGGGGCTGGGGGGGCAAAGTCTACGGCATCAGATGTCCCCCTCAGAACCTTTAACTTTTCATTTGGAACACTTTTTGATTCAATGCAATGTTTCAGAATTATCGCTACTGGCGGATTAAAATGGGACACCCAGTATACGACACGCTCTGCTTCACAGCTAGTGATTGGCAATAATAAAAAAATCTTTAAGATGGTATAGCAATTTGGAAAAACATCAATAAGTTTCTTTTCATAAATTAGCATAAAAATGTCACTGCAAGAGGAGTAAGACTCTGGCTTAGACTGTAATAAGTAAGATTTTAACTGAATACACTCATGCACTAAAAATGTTCGTCTACGTCATCTAAATAATAATCAATAATATTACGGACACTTTCCAGATCTATGTACTCCATGTTTTTGTCTTGCAAATCCATTAAAAATTTGAATCTGTTGCTATATGTCTGATAGACTTGGCTTCTTCTATTTAAGTCCATAATTAGCTTATCCAACCCAATGTTTAGCGTGTCTCTTTTAAAATTTTCTGCGCCGTATACAGAGACTATATCTGTAGATTTATCTGAAAATTTTGAAGTAATACGTCTCTTATGAATAGGATGGTTGCGACAGTTACTACGTGGTAATCCATACTTACATTGAATTGAAAAATTCACTTTGTTTTTTACCACACTTATATTATGTAAAAATGTTATATAACTTATTATTCACAGTTATATAAATTTCTACACATATCACGACTCGAGTTTCGACGTTTGACGGTCATTTTCAAGTGAAGTGATTTTGAAGTGACTTGAAAATGACCGTCAAACGTCGAAACTCGAGTCGTGATATGTGTAGAAATTTATATAACTGTGAATAATAAGTTATATAACATTTTTACATAATATAAGTGTGGTAAAAAACAAAGTGAATTTTTCAATTCAATGTAAATACGTCTCTTGTTTACGTCACTGTATTCTGTTCCCACACTTGTACTTAATTTTTTAGCTTTCTCTTCGTATTGCTTTAGTTTCTGATCTGATTGGTGCCGTATATTGCTGACAAACTTTTTTAATGACATAATTAACTTATTGCCTTCACAAATATCTAAACCAGGGCTCTGTAAATTTTTGCTAACTAAATTAAATCTCTCTAAAATTTCTTCCCAAAAAATAATTCAAATTGCAGTATCGAGTTTTGCCAGTTTATTAAATAAATTTCCTGCTTCTTTTCGAAAATCAACTTTTTCATCCTCATTTTCACTAAATTTTTTTAATATTTTCATAATGTTATCATAATTATTTTTCAAAGCTCGGACAGCATCATAGTGACAAGACCATCTGATCTGGCCGAAACTTTTTAACGTTAATTTAAATTTTGTTTCACGATTTAGCAGTTCCCAAAACGTATATTTTTTGTACTATTCCAAAAAAGTTCATAATTTCGGTTGAAACCTTAACAGATTCTTCACCAACTAAGTTAAGGGAATGCGCAGCACACGGCACATAATCTGTGAATTTATTTTTTTGTTTTAGTCGTGCTTGTATACCATTGTAGTGACCCGCCATATTAGCAGCGTTGTCATTAGACTGCCCTCTACAATTATCCAGTAATAGTCCATTTGTTTCTAAAACGTCTTGTAAAATATTAAATAAATGTAAGCCAGTATGACTACTAATTTTAATGAACGACACAAATCTTTCATAAACTTTTCCTCGAAAACAGTATCGTAATACAATAGCAAGTTGATCATTGTGAGACAGATCTGGGGTTGAATCCATCACAATTGAATAGTATTTTGTGTCGTCGTTATTTATTTGAGTTATAATTTTCTCAATTATCTGTTTGCAAACAAACTCAATTATTTCCTCATATATTATTTTTGATAAATACGATATTATCGGTTTTGGCAGTTCTGTTTGTTCAATATGTTCACGAATGAAAGGGTCGAATTCTGCCAATAGCTCCCATAGCACCCATAAAGTTACCATTATATGGAGAACCAAATACTTTCTCGGAACCTCTAAATGCTAAGCCCCTCATACTCAGAAATTTTACCACTGCAATAATTGTTTTAGGACATTGTGATAATATTCTGTTTCTTTCCTTAGTTGATCCTGAAACTGCTTGTCTAAAACAGACTTATTTTCTTTTCATGTCAACCACACTATAATTGAACTCTTATGTTCATTAGAATTTTCGTGATTTTCTAAACAAGTTCCTATGTGTTTCCAATCAAAAAATCCGTTTGTGTATTGAGAAGGGGTTTTGGAAAAAAGTTTGCAAGGCAAACAAAAAACACTACCAACACTGGTTGAATAACATAACCACGATCTTTCCAGAAATTGGCCATTTTTCATTTTCTTAACGAAATACCTATTTGAAAATGATCCGTTTTGTTCTTTGTATTTTTTTACTGAAGATTGATATATATTTTTCGAATCTTTATTTTGAAAGTCAGTCATTTCATGTGATAGGATGTCATGAATAAAGTCATTATTTAGCAAAACTGGCCACAAGCCAACGTCAACATATTTCTCAAACTCAAACTGAATATGTCCTAAATTTCTTTCCACCTCGGTATTAATGTGCTCTTGCTGAACAACAATATCGCTCTCAGAGGGATCAGAGGGTTGCTGGTAGTCAAGATCTTGCACATTTTCATCACTGGTATTTTTTTTTCTTGGTATTGGGACTTTCCGCCCCCTAAGTTCCCTTCCTTTTCGCTTAATAATGGATTTGTAGCTATTACATTCTCGTTTTTATGTTCTAATTCAAAAAAAGTTTCAAGTTTTGCAAATTTTTTTTCTTTTCCTCGATCTAACTGTAATTTTGTTTTTCAGCTCCACTTTTATATTTTCTAGCAGACATGTTAAAAAAGATTTTGATATTTTTCTGAAAATAAACAAAGAACTTGATATTTTTTTGAAAATAAACAGTGCAAGAGAGATAATGGATGTAATATTGTCCTTCTCGTAACATTTTGATACTTTGTAATGTGTGCAGCAATTCGCAAATTTTCATTAAAAAATCGATTAGAGTTTATTTACTATCGAAAAATAATATACACACAAAAACATCACGACTTTTGATTTCAACGTAAGATTTTTCTTTGCCGTCCGTGATAAATTGGGTCCAGGATTGATTGGTAGCAATTTTTTATTTATACTTACTAAAAGCAGGAAATCTTATGTAAGATAACTGACTTTGCTGATTACTTTCAATTATAAGTAAAATAAGAGAAAGGTTCGGTCTTTATAATTTTTAACTTTTTAGTAAACTCAACACTAAACACAGTACACTATAAACAATAAACACTAATTGTTAGGCCGTTTTCACTTTGGCGGCGAGAACAAAAGTGATTTGGCGCGTACACGGTTTAATGATCGTAGGGTTGCCAACTTTATGATAGGAATTTTTAAAATTTTAGATATTTTTAAAATTTATAATACTGTCCATTGTCTTCAATGGGCGTTGGGGGCCCCTTATATCCACGGGGCCCTGGGCTGCAGCCCAAAAAGCCCTTGTATAGATCCGGCCCTGCTAATGTAGCAAGTAAATGCTCCTTTGTGATAACTCGAAAGATTTTGTGTCAAGGGTAGTCCAAGAGTTATAAACCAATAATTTAGGACCAATAATCAGAAATAGCTGGAAGTGTATGATATCCTGATATCAATAGTAGGTATACCTAAAAATCATTTTAATTCAACTTCAGTCACCATAGTCTAAATTATGTTGTTGCGTATATAAATTCGATTAGTCAACGATACATTTCAGTACTTCTGCATCCAAAATTTTTGCAAATAATTCAGGTGGTGACAAATTTTGATGTCCACTTTGATTGTCCAAATTTATTCAGATGAGTGTTAGTAAGAGATTTTTTTGCTGGCTAGAACTTGATTGCTTTAGTGCAGATTTGTCACAATTACATAATTATTAAAATGAGTAAGACATCTTCATCAAAATCTTCCTCATCAGTCACATAGTGTCAATATTACCACAACAGTGTCAATATTATTATTGCCATCGTCCGAATTGTCAATTATGTTGGTCAATTCTTCCATTGTTACCACTTCCTGTGCCATATTTCACTCAACTAATTAATAACTTTATAAACAACAACAAAATGTTAGTATAACTTTTATAAATAAATATATAAAAATATTTTATAAACTTACTGATTATGAGATCTTTTTTCGAATCACAGATTACAGTAATAAATATTATGTAACATAGATATAAGAACTTTTTCAAAAACAAATTTTTGTTTGATATTAAATATCACTATTTTATAAATTAACTTATATTAGTTAACTTATAACGAAAAGTCTACCAAAGCGCACGAGCAGATTACTGAAAATAAAAATGCTGTGAAGTGACCAATGATCGAAAAATCGAAAATGTACTTTTACGATCTCCTAGAAAATTGAAAACGTATTGTATATGAAAAGTAATTATTAAAAATAAAACTTTACTCTTTTTAGAATAAATTTCAATTATGAATAAACTTTAAAAAAGTTTTTTATTATGATAAATAAATTTTTGTAAATAACTCTGTAAAAAGGACTTTATAACAATTGATTTACCAATTAACCCATTATTAATAAATAATTATACAAGTTACTTTATAAAAGTATAAACTTGAAATAATAAGATAGTGACAATGATTATCTATAAATTAATAATTATAGAAGCTTAAAAAAATGTCAAAGTCAGTGTTCGAAAAATCGAACACTCGGTAGATAATGGGTTAAGTGGCATTGATTGAATGCGTCCTCCCCACTTTTTTCAACGCAATTATTTTTGTTTAAAATCATATTACCATTTTAAATATATTACCAACAAAGAATATAAAGAGCGCCAAGGTTTAAATTACATTTATTTCGAATTTTTACGAAAAGCTTAGATGTATCAAACTAGTGCATACACGTAAGTGTTAAAAGGTTCACTTAATATTTCAAACAATATCTATTCTGTATATATATTTTGATTTTATATTATAGGTGAATATCGTATTGGTTTGAAATTCAACGACGAGCACGTTCCGGACTCTCCCTTCAAAGTCTACATCTCACCAGCTGTTGGTGATGCTCATCTTCTGGAAGTTGCACAATTTCCAGAGGGTAGTGTTCAGGCTGATAAACCATCTCAGTTTATTGTTCGTAAAAATGGAGCAAAGGGTGACTTAGATGCTAAGGTGAATATTTAAATTTTTAAAACTGGTATAGTGAAATATTTTTTTCCTAGATAATTGGTCCATCTGGACATGAGGAGGATTGTTTTATTCAATTAATAGATTTAGAGGAATACTCTGTACGTTTCATGCCTAGAGAAAATGGTATTCATAAAATACATGCCAAATTCAATGGAGTTCATATTCCTGGATCTCCATTTAGTATAAGAGTTGGAAAAGACACTGCAGACCCCGCAGCAGTTCACGCTTCTGGAAATGGCATCAAGGATATTAAAACTGGTATGTTATACATATTACTAACACATATATAATACAGTTTTTTTTTAATTATGCTTAAACTGAATTATATAATTAAGTTAAAGATTTGTAACTATATTTTTTAAAATTTTGTTAATATAAATTTACAATATATTAACCAAATTAAATGTTGACCTTCGGAATTAAATGCAATAATCAATTTGATATTTAAAATGAACCTTTTGAGTAGGTGTGAAAACTGACTTCATTATTGATACTGTAAATGCTGGTACTGGTACGTTGGCTGTAACAATTGATGGTCCAAGTAAAGTATCTATGGATTGTACGGAAGTTGAAGAAGGATATAAAGTACGTTATACACCATTAGCTCCAGGAGACTATTACATCAGTATTAAGTATAATAATAATCACATAGTCGGATCACCATTCAAAGTACATAGCACAGGTAAATCTTTCATAACAATCTATTTCGGTAATATTATTATTTTTTGTATTTTGCTAGGCGAATCTACTGTAGTGGATATCGGCTCACAAGAAACTTCTTCAGTTGTCGTGGAAACCGTTGCTAAAGTTGGAAAGTCTACAAACCATGGACCCAAATTGCCCCAATTTAAGAGTGATGCCACAAAAGTATCATCTAAAGGCATGGGACTTAAGAAAGCTTATTTGGGAAAACAAAATCAATTCACAATAGCTGCTAATGATGCTGGTATGTTATGCTGTATCCCGATCGTCCATTAATCACGTGTGAATAATCAATAAATATCACTTGGGGAAATATAACTTGCAGGGGGAACGCGCGATTTTTAAACCGAAAAGCGACGCGCGACCAAAAAAATACACGGGATTTTGGGAAGGGGGGGGGGGAAGCTTAACCTCACCACGTATAACCGGGGGGCTTAAAAAGTAGCTAAAAAACATCACGTGATTAATGAAAGACCCCATATATACAAATTTGATTAGATATCATTATATTTTTTTTAGGAACCAATATATTATTTGTTGGTGTTCACGGTCCAAAAGGCCCATGTGAAGAAGTATTCATTAAACACCAAGGACGAAATCAATACAATGTTAATTATTTAGTGAGAGATAGGGGAGATTACATAGTTATTGTAAAATGGGGAGATGATCATATCCCTGGTTCTCCATTCAAAGTAGAAGTTTAATGTTTGTTTTTCAAAAGTATTTTAATATTCTCACTAGCCATACCTTATAATTTTGTTTATTCGTTTTATCTAAATAATGGAATTTCATTAGAAAATACTATTTTTGATTTGTTTAAGAAATTGTAAATATTTATAAAAATATATTTGATCATCATTCAAAGTTATAAGTTCAAAATTTATTAATGCTGTGTATTCAAAGTTTTCATTTAATATTTTTATTACCTTATTAAATTATTTTATTCTCTATTATTTTTTTTACATTGTTTTATTTTCATAAATATATGTTTCATGTTATTTTTTATATTTGCTTAGTTTCTTTAAGTATGTTGCAGAAAATAAACATATAGATAAGATTTTCAATTTAAAAAAATATTTTTAAAATGCACCGTACAATAAATCGTAATAAATCCTTTCCACTCTTATTAGAAATGCGACCAATTAAGCGGGAGTGCAGTTGATAGATGTTCAATTTTTGGTATAAGTACTAAATGCTAGAAATCTAGAGTAACGTAGGCAATCTCCGGGGTCAACCACCGAAATGAGAGCTTGGTTGTACCAATCCCACCCTAGATTGGAAAGCAAGACTGAAGCTTCTACGTTGCCTGGTTCAAGAAATATTCCTGTTTTGTGGTCCAAAAAATTGACATATTCGAAGCAACGGCTGGTAAATTTCTGGTGGTCACCTGACAAAAAGTGTGCATCATCTAGGCCAGGGGTCTCCAAACTACGGCCCGAGGGCCACAACCGGCCCGCGGACAGATTTTGTCCGGCCCGCGGAGAGCTAGCATACTTGAAAACTCCTTTTAGAGAACATATTTTTTATAGCAAATTAAATTCAGTTTACTGAAGTATTCTAATTTTATGTTGAATAATTATTAATATGACATCTACATTGATATGGTCATGGGCTAACTACTCATAACATTGTTATGAGTAGTTGTGTTATTGTTTTTGTGATAAGTTGGATAAAGAAACACAGAATTGTAATGAGTAAAGACATGTATAATATGCAGAAAATTTAACTTCAGTATATAATAACTAACAAATTATTGAAATGAATCCAACTAACATTTTATACATTTTAAATAAAAACATAACTTATAACAAGCATAATGACATATGAAATACTAATGAGATTTATGTAATTGAGATTTTCCACTGACAATAGTTTGTAGTTGTGGACTAATTTTACTTGTACCAATTATTAAAAGAGATTTAAGATGCTCATCAGTTAATTTAGATCTGTAAACATTTTGTGTGTACTTCATTTTGGAGAAGGTCTTCTCACACAAATAAGTAGTACCAAAAACAGAAAACAGCCCACGAGCAAATTTATGCAAATTGTGTCAGTGGAAGACTTATAAAATTCCAACAAAGATAAGTTTTGATATTTATATCACTGCACTGTAGATCAATCATTTCCATTTGAAGTTCCGGGGCTAGGGTTTCAATGTCAGTATCAAAAGGATTCTGAAAAATCTTAATTTGATTCGCAATGGCATCAAAGTCCGAGAAACGAGTATCAAAATTTATTTTCAATGCACTCAAAGTTCCGATTGCAAAATCGATAGGAAACTCAGTCTCAGTGGTGTGGCTGAATATTTCACATGTTTTAAAATGTGAAAAACATTTACTTCGTAGTTGTGATTGAAACAGTATCAATTTCTTCCGGAATGATTTGATATTAGTGTATAAATCAGGCAGATGCTGGTTTTCACCTTGCAATCTCAAATTCAGTTCGTTCACATGTTTTGTCAAATCAACATAGAATGCTAACTTCCACAGCCATGCGTTGTTTTGTAATTCAGTAAGAGGGCTTTTCATTCAAAAAAATTTCGATCACTGCACGAAGTTCAAAAAAGCGCTGAAGGACTATCCCACAACTAAGCCAACGTACGGCAGTATGGTAAGGTTGTCATTTAATCTATTCAATAAATTGTCGGAATTGTCGGTGATTCAACCCTAAAGATCTGATAAAATTAACAGTTGATATGACTGGTTTCAGAACTTCAGACATATCCAAACATTTTCCGCACAAAGACTGTTGATGAATGATACAATGTAAGACTAATGGTTTTGAACCACTGTCATTTTCTACAGTCTTTGACACAAGAGCGACCACTCCTTTGTCTTTCCCACTCATGTTTTTGCCTCCATCAGTTGTAATACATTTCAAGTTTTTCCATCGAAGGTTCTTTTGATTAATGGCCATTTCAACTCCTTTACAAATATCTGTACCAGTAGTTGTGCCATGAATACTATACATATCAAGAAGTTCTTCATGCACTTCATAGCTTTTATCTACTCCTCGAATATAAATCAACACCTGAGCAGTATCTGACACATCCGTTGACTCATCCAAGGCCAAAGAAAACCACTCAACATGTCCATTTTTGTCGAACAGTTGAGAGGATATATTTTCAGCGATGTTTTCTACCCTTCGAGCCGCAGTGTTTGCTGACGTACTGACAGTTTTTAATAAGTTTACCTTTTCAAGGCACATTTCTTCGGCTACTGCAATTATGCATTCTTTGATCATTTCTCCATCGGTGAATGGTTTTCCACGTTTTGCAATTTCAAGAGCCACACGAAAGCTGGCACGAGTTGCAGCCTCTTGTTCAGTTTTGAGTTTTGTAAATGAAGATTGCTGCGATTTCAATCCGCGCTTCATAGCTTCGAATTTTTCGGTCCGCAAACTTCCTGTATATTTTGAGTAATTTTGAAAATGTTTTGTTTCATAATGACTTTTAATGTTATATTCCTTGAGAACGGCTATGCTTTCATTGTAAATCAAACATAGCGCCTTGTTACTGGACTCAATTACGAAATACTGAATGTTCCACTGATCTTTCAATTTTCTGCATTCACTATCAATTTTTCGCTTCTTTTCCATACTACTATATGACACACAAAAGCAACAATTCAAATCAAAATACTGTTACAAAGATGTCTTAAACCTAAACACGCACAAACACGTTTTAAGGAGGTACGCACTATTTTATTTCACAACAGTGTCATAGGAACTGACTTGTGGTTGCGCCACTAGCCTTCTTATATATTCCAATTACTGCCATCTAGAAGTGAGTGGAAGACACCAGAACTTTCTCGAACCAACGAGATTATGCTGTACGTGCTATTAGCGCCATCTGTTAGCGATAGAAGGTACTACCTATTTCCGCTTGTGTCCACCAGATGTCGCGTCACGTTACTCCTCATGGCTCGTACTCTACGACTAACCTAGAAATTACAGATAATGACAGGAAAATTAATAATATGCAGTGTTGCCGTTTTGCGGGCTTTAGTCCGATTTGCAGCCTTTTTTAAACGTTGCGTACTTTTTCGGACTTTTTTTTCATCAGTGAACTATTTGACTTTTTACCACCGGCAACAATGATAATATGGTTTTGGCCCTCGGAACTTACTGGAGTAATCAGTATATCCCTAAGGCTGGAAAGTTTGGAGACCTCTTATCTAGGCGTTGCCACTTTTACTTCGGTTTCGGTTGGTTGCAAGACGAAGGTATTTGGACTTTTCTACTTGTTTTATGAATTCGTTTTCTAAGAGAAGATTATTCTGGTTGTTTGTGCCTATTTCCAGGTATTCGCACTTACTCATGTTCATCGATAGACCTGCTTATTCGTATCCCTCTTTCAGTTTTCTGACCATATACCCCAAATCGTCTTCATCCACGGCTATCACAACCTGATCGTCAGCAAAGTATAAACTATAGAGCGAGTCATCTCCCACTCTCAGTCCCATTTGTGCACACTTTGTTGTCCACCATCTAAGGCAGTGTTTCCCAAAGTGTGGTACGCGTACCCCAAGGGGTGCGCAAAAGGTTTGAAAGGGGTACGAGAATATTTTCCAATTTTTTTTTGTGTGTGATAAAGCGTAAATAAAAAGACAAATAGTAATTTGTAAATTACAAAAAAATAATGCTTCAAATATTACTTTTAAATAACCTAACCCAATTGCTATATTTTACAAACTGCTGATGACAAAATTTGAAGATTATTTTTACATATTTAAAGGCAAGTAGAAACTCTCTTAAAGAGAATAAGAACAACATTTTCACTAAAAAAGTCTTATCTTTAAATCCCCATTCTGGGGGTTTACTATATTACTATTACTTTACTTACGATTACTATATTACTTACGATATTACTTGGACAACATCAGGTCAGTTTCTATTTTTAATAGCATATCTCAAAAATTTTCTACTATTTTCTACTAGCCTTCGGGGTACGAAGAGATAAAATGTTTCAAAGGGGTACACATGGGTGGAAAGTTTGGGAAACACTGATCTAAGGGATCGGTCAAGGTAAATTTTACAAAAAGTAGGGGATAGACAGCACCCCTGTCTGAGCCCCTTAGAGGTCTTAAAACTCTCTGTCAGGCCTGTCTGTCCCTGTCAGGCCTGTTGTTTTTAGTGGCCTGTAGTAGAGTCGGTCTGAACTCCAATTCCTCCATTCTTTCCCATAGTTGTGATGTCGGGGCGCTATCGTAAGACTTTTCTATATCAATAAGGGCTATATGTGTTTCTCTGCCTCTTTGCATACGCTTCTCTAAGGCTATTTTAAGGGTGAAAAGGTTGTCGATTGTTGAGCGACCAGCTCGAAATCCAGCCTGTTCTTCAGGTTGTTTATCTTTAATATAGTCTTCTATTAGGGTCTTCAGTATATGAGAATATATTCTCCCTATTGTAGGAATGACAGCGATTACTCGGAAATTATGTGGGTCATTTCGTGATCCCTTTCTATGTATCGCTGTGATATATGACGTTCGCCAGGCTTTTGAAATATCTGCACCATTTACACACCGCTCAAATAAATTCTGCAACATAACCTTCAGTTTTTCAGGGCCTAATCAGGTCTTGGGTATCTTCTGAGTTTAGCAGTTTTGATTGCTTCCTTTAGGATAAACATATCTAGTTTCAAGGTTTCCCCATCGATGTGGATTGGTTAATTTTCCTCTACATACTGTGGCGATGTTTTTGTTAACAATTTTGTAAAATGATCTACCCATCCTTCCCTGGAGATATTATTAATTGTGAATCCAGCTCTTGATGAGGTTCTTAGCGATTTGACGGTCTTCCATGCTTCTTAAAAAAAAACCTATATTTTGGTCGACGTATTCGCACTTTTTGAGCCACGAGCTGTTTCCCTTGTTTATGACTTCTGTTTCACTTTCCTATTTAGTTGCTTGTATCTCTCTTTGATCTTAAGGTCTCCCGTCTGCATAAGCTTTTGATATAAGTATTTGTTTATTTTCTGTTATTCGTTCTTCTCACTCGACCTTGGTGCCGTCGAATGTCGTCCATCCAGCGCTGCGATGGTCTGCCGCGCCCTCGTGTATCCGGTGTGGGTCTCCATTCAAGGACTCGTCTCGTCCATTCTCGCAATGTGTCCTGCCCACGTCCACTTTTTCCTTGCTATTACAGCCATGATGTCTTTCACCTTGGTCTTATTCCGGATCCATTCGTTACGTTTCCGGTCACGAAGGGTGGTCCCGAGCATCGCTCTCTCCATGCCCCTCTGCGCGACTCGGAACTTCTCGGCGGACTTCTGCGTAAGAGTCTCTGTACCGTAGATGAGCACAGGTATGACACACTGCTCGAAGACTTTCACTTTGAGATCCAGGGATATTTTGCCAAGTAGAATCTGATTATTGGCACCAAACGCTGCCCAAGCCTGCGCGATCCACCTTTCCACTTCCGCTAACTGGTTCTCATAGCCCAGTGTAACCTTATGCCCCAAATATATGTACTCGGATACTTTCTCCACTGGAAGTTGGTAGTCTGTGATTTCAGGAATGTTGGTCATAATCTTGGTTTCCCCCCTTTCCCCCTCATCATCACCCCAATGCTCTCTTAGACCAGAACCAGGTCATCACCAAATCTCAGATTGGTCATTCTCTCTCCATCAATCATCAGCCCCTTCCCTGCTCATTGCATCTGTTTGAATACGTTCTAGTGCTAGGGTAAACAGCTTCGGTGATATTGTGTCCCCTTGCCTGACACCCCTTTCTAGATGAAATTTGTTGGTTTTCTTGAGCAGGGAGACACAGGCAGTTGCGTTCTGATGCAGGTGGTTGAGGATCTGTATGTACCTTTCACCGATACGGCGTTTAACTAGAGCTTGCTCTATGGCCCACCACTCTATGAAGTCGAACGATTTCTCGTAGTCGATGAAGGCTAGGATAAGGGGTTTCCCTGCTTAAACATTCCTATTGAGAAAGGTTAAATCCTATAGGCTTTTTCAGAATTTGAATAGGAAACATCATATTTGAATAGGAAAAGTTAAGAAATTTCTGGCAACCGGAAAATGTCTAATAGGATTATACAAATCTGAATAGGAAATAAAATGATGATCGTTAACCTACAGGATTTAGAGCTCTCCTATTGACACAACTGAATAGGATTATGATGATTCTAAAAGGAAGTTAGTGATTCTATAGGAAATGAAGAGTTTTTATAGGAAATGAAAGTAGAGATCTAAATAGGAAACCAAGTGAATATAGGATAATGCGAGAAAATTTATCTTTATTTCTAAATTTCGCAATGGGATTCTGCATTATTCAATAGGTTTGGCTTCATTAATGTCCAATAGGAGGTGAATAGTTGTCAATAGGGAAATACGACTTAGAAATTATTTTTATTTTATAATGATTCTTAATAGGATTTAGCATTATTGAATAGGTTTAGTATTATTGAATAGGTTTAGTTTAGATTATTTTGATTTTTACATAAACCTCAATAGGATTGTTTGATATTCAATAGGTTTGGTTTTACCAACATTCAATAGGAGATGAAAAGATGTCAATAGGGAAATACGACTTACAAATTATTTTAATTGTCAAATAAACCTCAATAGGATTTTGCATTATTCAATAGGTTTGACTCCTCCAACGTCCAATAGGAGATGAATAGATGTCAATAGGGAAGTACGACTTAGAAATTATTTTAATTTTATAATGATCCTTAATATGATTTAGCATTATAGGTTTAGTATCACCAACATCCAATAGGAGATGATAGATGTCAATAGTGAAATAGGACTTAGACACTGTTATGTTTTTTTTATTCTTATTGTTAAATGTACAAATTTTCACGGTAATTCAGAACAGGACCGTACTCCAGGAATTTCCGCTTTGACCGCAGTCGGAATCGGACGCTATTCGCGTCGCGGGTTGATCGCGTCAAAACAAACCGGTTTTTTCCGAACAGTATCCGAAACTTCGAGAAAAATTCTCGTGGCAGCCCATTTTGCCCAGTGTTTTCGACAATTAGTGTCTTTTGATTGTCAAGTGGTTTGTTCGCACCATCATGGCTTTCGAGTGCTTGGAATGCAAACAGGAAATCGTGTTTAGGAACAAATCAGGGGAGGCGGATGTATTTGACTGCGACTGCTGCAAAGGTAAATTACACCCAACCTGCTCAGACCTGACGGCAACTGAGCTGAAGGTCTTCGCACTGAAGACGTCGAAACGCACAGTCATCTTCTACTGCAAGCACTGTTTGGCCGCCGAAAACCCGGAAAACATCATGCAAATCTTAGCGAAGATGAACGCACAGATACAGCTCCTCCAGGACTCCAACGCCAAACTGCAGTACGAGATTCACGATCTCAAGGCAAAGGCGAACTCTGGTCAACGTGGATCCTCTTCCTCTTCCCAGCCGTCCACGGGCGACTTTGAAGAGTGGTATGGCGAAATTGTGGATCGGAACCGGCGTTCCAAGAACATCATCCTCCACATTCCAGACAACATTCCAGAACCAGCTCCCACATCTGCTGGCGAACGCCAGAACACCGACAAGAGTGCAGCCCTGGACATCTTGACACAGATCGGCGGCCAGCAAATTGGTAACTACTCTGTGTCTAGATTGGGCAAGCCCCCGGTCGCTAACCCATCTGCCCAGGACAAACCAAGACCCCTGCTCGTCACTCTCTCGGATCCCGCCATCGCTCTTGATATCCTTAGGAACAAGAAGAAAGTCGGTGGAGCGACTAAAATCACGCCCGACCGCACCCCCAGACAGCGCGAACATCTTAAGTTTTTGTATTCTCAAATCAAAGCTGATGAAGAGAAAGGTATATTTGATAAAGTGATAAAGTACATCAACGGGGTTCAGAAGATCGTTGAGGCGTCGCCCCTGGACCGTAGGGCCCGCCAGTCGCAGGGAAACTTGTAACTCGGCAATCCCCAAAATTATCGCTGTATTATCAAAATGTGAGAGGACTTCGAACTAAACTCCCAGAGTTTGTAAAAGCGACCCCATCGTTTGACCATCTCGACCTCATCATCTTAACTGAAACCTGGCTTCACCAAGGTATTTTCGACGCGGAGCTCGACATGAAATCGCACGATATTCACCGACTCGATAGAAGCTTAGCAACCAGTACCAGTTTGCGCGGCGGCGGTGTTTTGATCGCGGTGAAACGCAAACACCTCAATCAATTGCTACCTGTCGCGACTGGAAATCTCGAGGTCATATTTGTATTGATGCGAATTGGATCCGTCGATTACATTGTGAGCGTTGTATATTTCCCCCCAAAATCACCACTCACAGATTTTATAAAATTTGCAGAAACTCTTGAACTCGTTTCAGATAGGTACCCTGTAGCTACATTTATTATTTGTGATTGTGATTTGTGATTTTAATCTCCCGGGAACCGTATGGCAAAACGATCCGGACCGCATTTTCACTCAACATGATAATGCTACCCCTACGACAATTCAAATTTGTACATGCTTAGTAGACACATTTAACTTCCTAAATTTACATCAGCTAAATTCAGCCAGAAATAGTCATGGGAATACACTCGACCTTATATTTGTGTCAAACTCACTTCAATGTTCTACCTCCATCTCGGATTTTCATTTAATAGCATTAATAACATTAATGTATCAGGTCATTTCACCCCCCAATTGATGCGTTGATCTCAATACCGGAAAATTTAACTCCTTCATTTTGCGGCGAAACGAGATATAAATTCGAACGTGCTGATTATGAGGCGATAAACAACGACTTGCTTAATTTTAATTGGTTTACTACTTTTACGTATTATTCCCTTGATCACTGGGTCGAGGCACTCTATGATGCGCTTTACGATACGATAGATAAACATGTTCCGAAAATGCAAATCACTGCCTCAACGTATCCAATATGGTACTCCAGCAGACTTAAGGTACTTCTTAGAGAAAAATATAAAGCACACGCAAATTACAAACAATCTCTGAATGATGCGGACTACTAACTCTTCTCAGATCTACGAAGAAATTGTAAATTAGTTACGATTGAAGACTATTTTAGTTACCTGCGCACTGTTCAAGAGTCTGTTAACCACGATATCAAACCCTTTTGGAAATTCGCGAATGCCAAAAAAGGGCACGTCTGGTCTACCTAGCTCTATGTTTTACGCGCAAAATACCGCACAAAATCCCCAAGACATTGTGGATTTATTTGCAAGCTTTTTCGAATCAGTATACTCAACCGCAGTAGTAAATTCTGCCCTGCTTGGTGACTTGACAGACTTGACTTGCCTCTTGATATTAACAACATTGTCCTGACACAACCTGATGTCTTCAAAGCCATTGGCAGTATGAGGGACTGTAATGCCCCCGGACCGGATGGCATACCATCATCCCTTATCAAGCAATGCAACGCAACATTGACACCCGTTCTACACTACCTGTTCTCTCGTTCACTCCGGGAGGGCTACTTCCCGCCAAAATTCAAAACTAGCTATATCACCCCAATCTTCAAAAACGGCAATAGATCAAATATCGAAAACTATAGACCTATCTCGAAAATAAGCACTATACCGAAACTCATGGAAGCCATAATTACTGAAAAACTCACCACCATTTTGAACCCACATATAATTACTGAACAGCACGGTTTCATGAAAAATCGTTCCACAACAACAAATCTTCTAACTTTTCAGCAACATATCTTGGAGAATCTTGAAAATGGTACCCAAGTGGATACCATTTTCACAGATTTTTCCAAGGCTTTCGACTCGGTAAACCATACCCTTCTTATTGATGACCTCAGTCGCTTAGGATTAAAAGGGACCCTACTGGAGTGGATGAGAAGTTACCTGACAGGTAGAACACAGAGGGTGAAATATAAGTCCTGCGTGTCGAGGGAAGTGAACGTGTCATCGGATGTCCCCCAGGGCTCGTGTTCCTCGTATTTGTCAATGATTTGAAGATTCACTTGCCAAATTGTAACTTTCTTCTATTTGCCGATGACTTAAAGCTTTTTCACCCAATCAAGACACCTCAAGATTGTCGAGATCTCCAATCTTATCTAGATGCATTACTATCCTGGTGTACTCGAAAACGTCTCCGGCTAAACATCGCAAAATGTAAATCAATGAGTTTTTACCGGACTAGGTCAAGAATGGATAATAATTACATAATTGAGGGCGAACCACTAGCGCAAGTCACAGAATTCAAAGATCTGGGTGTAGTGCTCGATCATAAATTGAATTTCGAAAAACACATTGATTATATAGTTAGTAAAGCAAACCAGACGCTGGGTTTCATAAACCGAATGACCGTAGAATTTGAAAATATATATACTCTGAAAACATTGTATACGTCACTAGTGAGGCCTATACTTCTATACGCCTCACCGGTCTGGTCCCCGCATTACAACTGTCATATAGTTAAGATTTGATTAAGATTTGATTTCTCGTTACCCAGCTTTAGTTTTATAAGTCGTGTCAGAATATCGATACTGTCCGACTACTGTTAACCGCGACCCTATTTTCTTTTTTTTTAATATATAAGATTAAGTAGAATGTAATTGGGCGATTGCCTGTCTTATATAAATAAAAAAATAAAATAAGTAATTCTATGTTATTCGGTTGTAGGACAAAAAAATGCATAAATTTTACACGCATTTTCGTCCCCTACATTTTCATTCGCTGTGATTGTTATGAGTATTACTTTTTTGTTTATATCTTGCATTGTAACATATTTCGAATTATTTTTGCATTTTGTTATCAAGCAAATGTGATCTAAATTTTTAAACTTTTCTAGTTCCGCTATATTTACATCGAATAACATAATTTCCCCATCGAAGCTAAATCGTTAAATTCTTGCAACACATCCATTTTTCAGATGTATGTATGTATTATATGTTCTCTTAGGTTTATTGTATTCCATGTTGTGATATACAATTCCTTTATAAATACATCGATTATATTTTCCGACACCATTGTTCAGTAATGGAACCTGATTTTCACTTATCAATATTGTGTCATTCTTATCACGAACAAAATGGCTATTGTCCGTCCTTTATTAATTATATTTTTACAAAAGTTCCACGAATTTTTCTCTTTTGTTGTGGATAAATAGCTGAGGAACCCATTCCGACGAAATGTACGTGTAGCCATTTGGTTGATGATGCTTTTTGGTCCTGTAACGTCTTGTTTTTGCTTGTAAATATTACTTTCAAATGGGTACGTTGACGTGGCCCACAACGGCCATTTTTCCGCACACTTTGTACTATATAAAGCAAAGAATGAACATTCAAAGTCATAAATTCTGGCCTGTAGAATTCCTGACAATTAACAACAAAATCTAAAATATTCATTTCACATTCGCACAGTTGACTTTCTGTTATTTCCTCCACAAGAAGGGTGTGCATACTTTTCACCAACAATCTGAATGCTTTTAGAACAGTTTCATCTAACACTCCACTTAAACAAGGAATGGTGTAAAAAAGTAGCCAAGAACGCCATTCTGTCGCCTTTCATGCTTTTTCTTTTTTAAAACACGTGGCTTACGATGAATTTTATTTGGTGGCATTATTTGAAGCAAGCGCGCATTTATAATTTTAATCTCGGCTCGGCTCGATTTCCAGATTGGCCATTCGTAACGCTAAAGCCCGCCATTCACGATCAGTTTAAACTGATCAGTTGAACTGATGTTTAGAACTGATCAGTTAAAAATGATTTCTCCACTCACTGGCTTAAAACCGGCCTTCAGTTCTCGATTGTCGCGTGCTGTATCTGGCTAGCAAATTTCTCCCCGCGTAACTTAAAAAAAATGATTCGGATTCTAAAGAGGATATTCTACATATGACAGTTAGTTTAATCAATAAAAAACTATCAATAAAAAAAATAACAGTTATCTCATATTAATTTGTTAAATGAGTTGTCACTGAAACCGAGTGACTGGCATAACTATTTAAGAATGGACGAATGTACATATTTCAAGCTATTTTTCTATAAATTCTTCAGGTATTGCACGTCCGGACGCCGTGCCGGTTAAACAACGACTGACTGAGCGCATGCGCGGTCAGTTGTGATGAAAACGTGATGAAAACAAACTGAAGCCGGCGGGTTTATGGTGCGCCCGGTAAATCCGTGGGTTGCCGTCAGTTCAAAATTTTATGTTAGGTTTTCACAGTCACGGTCAGTTTTTGGATGTACGTCAGTTCAACTGATCAGTTTAACTGATCGTAAATGGGGGGCATAAGGCTTGGCTCAAAGAGGATAGGATAGAGGGGAAGGTCTCCATAAGAGACAATGTTAAAATAGAGTATACGGTTTTTAGCGCTCCTAGTGTTTCTCCTGCAGACCAAAAAGAGAAAACGCGGTAGAATTCCGTTCAATTCAAATTTTAAATAATATATTTCATATTAATATTTAGTACAGTATAGAAAGAAAACATTAACGAAGTTGATAAATCCAACCCAAAATCGAAGTAAGCATAAATATCTGTAAATAGTATAAATAAATAATAATGCTAATAAAAATTATTAGGAATTAAGAATTTATTTCAGTAAAATGTGATAATTGGTACCTTGCTAAATACTTATTACATCCAATTTAATATAAATATATATATATATATATATATATATATATATATATATATATATATATATATATATGTTGTATTTGAGGTTTTCGCGGATAGATACCTGTGTTGTATTGTTTTCTAGGGGATTCCGCGTTGATGTTGAGGGTTGGTTCTGAACAGAACCGGATTCTCGACGTTTCGGCGAACTAACATTCGCCATTCTCAAGAGATATATGCGTCCGTGCGGGTCAACGGTTAGAGTATACACTATTTGATGCACAAGCACGCACCAATCGCGAAGAAGAGGCGGAGTCTGGTAATGTCGCGAAATTCAAAAACGTAGTTGAAGCAAGAATCTTGAGTGTGGTTAACCCGATAAATCAGCAGTTCTTATTGCTAAAATATATTTTCTATCATTTCGCTGAAATATCTTTTCTATTGTTTTAATAATTACTATTTCTTTTTCAGTTTTACGTTAGTTAGGTTAGTGTTACATCCAGAATGGAAAGGTAGTATATAATGTTTTAAGGTATACATGTTTGGATATTCAACTTTTATGTTATAGTATCAATAAACTGACTTGCGATGTATGTCAGAAGACATTTGTGAATGTTTATTCAAAGAATCGACATTTGAAAGATATGCATGATAAAATAGTGGAAAAAAAAGTCACAACACATTCCTTGCCCCTTATGTCCAGAAGAAAAAAAGGAAGCTTTTTAAAACCATGAGATTCTGCTTAATCATATAACAGAGATACATGGTGTAATTATTAAACAATCTGATTTAAGTTTTAGGAACATTGCAGAATTTGAAAGCTGGATGTCAAAGGAAAATAGACAAGTTGATTATGCATGTGTTAGAAGAAACAAACATGCAAATGTTAACGAAATTGTTTATTACAATTGTAAGCGAAGTAACTCATTTGGTTTGTTGGTAATTATTTTATAATTAAGTTCAGAAATAATGAAATATCTTAATTTAAGATATAAAAGCCATTGTACCGTAAGGGCTGAGAAGTTGGGGGGCAGTATTAAAATTTCAGGAATTTGTCCATCAAGGATAATCGTAAAGATCTTTAGAAATGGTAATTTCTAATAAATTGTTTCCAAAACTATTCTACCATGAAAATTTTTAGGTTCACTAAGTGCGAAATTTATAGAAACACGTCTTGGACATGCACATGAATTTAGAACAAAGAGGTTGACAAAACAGGAACAGACAATGATAGTGGATCAATTACAGGCAGGAGTTTCAACGGACAGAATACTAAATGATGCAAGGAAAACGAAGGGTATTGAAGTGAAGCAAATAAATTTAATTAGAAGAGCAGTTCAAGACTATTTAATGAAGAAATTTAACATTGATAAGAAAAGACATGCAGATGACACAGTGGCTACAGCTTTAAAAATTGAAGAATGGAATAAAGAAGGGCAAAATCATGCATTTTTATTTAAAAAACAGGGTGAGTAAACAATTAACTCTTAACAGCAGATATTCAAATTAAGTAGATTATAATTATCTATTGTAGATTTCAGTAGTGCCTTATTGTACTGCGACCTTTATAGATCTATTGAACCTCTTCATCTAATCATTGGTGTACTTACACATTTTCTATTCTTATCTACTACTACTCTAAGCTTTGTCTACTTTCCATTTTATATATTCTTTTTTCCTCTTACATATATTAGAAGGTAATAGCTTATTTTTCGTTTTCAAAACATAAACTTGAGGGGTTTCATATGGTGCAGGTATGGTGGTGGAAATAATAATAATGTTGTAGGTGAAAGTCATCCTGACTTACATGATGACGATTTTGCAGTAAGTTATATGAATAAAATAATGGAAAAGAAGCTTAAGGATTACCAACATGTGATTTGTATGGATGGTACACATGGAACAAATATATTTAAATTTGAGTTGACGACAGTTCCAATTAAGGATGATGGAAATATGGGATTACCTGTAGCATTTTTGTTCTCCAGTAGATTGGATCAGGTGATCCAAAACGTATTTTTGAGGGCATTAAAAGAAAGATTGGGATGCAGCATTCAAGTGAAATACATAATGAGCAATGATGATCTGAAATATTTTAATGCATGGACCGAGACTATGGAGACAGCGGAAAAGCCAAGGAGATTACTGTGTACATGGCATGTGGTAAAGAATTGGAACATTCAAGGTAGATCTAAACTGAAGAAGCCCGAAAATAAATTAAAAATGAAGACGGAAATGAGAAGAATTATGAACGAAACAAAAATTGAAAATTTTGTACTATTGAAAGAAAAGTATTTGCAACATTTAAAAGATGAAGGCGAATTAGAATTTTTAAGTTACTTAGAAAAGCAGGTGTTTTCCATTATACACTTTTTAAATTTGAGAATAAGAAAATGTTTGGCATTTTTAGGTACTACTTTCAGGAAGATAGAATTAAGATGTGGGCTCATTGCCATAGAATCAATGCTGGTATTAACACTAACATGGCAATAGAAAGTTTGCATAAAGTTTTGAAATACAACAAAATGAGAGGAAATCGAAATATCAGGTGAAATCATTTATATTTTAAGTTATATTAAAATTGTTATTTATAATATTTTATTTTATTCGAAAAATTGTTGGACTTATTGGAAGAGCTTGTTGATGAAAAGTTGTGGAAAAATATTGTAAATGTAGAGCGACCAAATGCAAACAATTACAACCACAGAATGGGTTAAAGCCCATATGAAAGCAGAAGAAATGACAAATATTGTGGAATCTATTGAATTTGGCAAGTTTAGAGTAAGGTCATCAACAGGGGACAAATTTTATATTATAAAATACAATGAATTATGTGACGAAGATTGTCGGAGGGCATACTGTTATAAATGTAAAATATTTTTGCATCAATATATTTGTGAGTGCCCAGAGTTTTCTGGGACAACCTTGACAACCAAGACAACCTTGTGCAAACATATACATGCTGTAGTTCTATATGAAAGGAGAAGGAGTGAGTCTACTCCAGGTGTTAATAGTTTGGGAGAAGAAGATTCTGAAGGAATTTTGAACATCAATGAACCCACAACGAGCAAAATTAGGTACCGAGAAAAACTATGCAAAAGTATGCAAAAAGAGAAAAATAGAGAAGCAGACATACTTTCCTAATAAAAAATGAAATGCTGGTGGCTAAAGTGGCTCTCTTATTTAATTTTGTATTATTCATTTAACCATTAGATGTGTTTATGTATAAAAAGGTCGGTCAGTTGGGGTTGTGACTGAGGTTGGAGAAAGTTTAAAACATTCTGAACTGTACACATTTCAACATTTGGAGCGGGAGAAGAATAATAGATATCTTATGTATTGTAATTTATTGAAGTATTATGTATTTAGCAATGTATTGTAATTTATTTAAGTATTATGTATGTATCTATTGTATTTCCTGTTTAGGGATGGATAAATCGTTATTACAATATTACATTACTTTCATTTTTAAGGTTGAAGTATCATTCTCATTTACGTTAAATTCATATGTATAATTGTGCAAAACGATTTATCCAGGGGTAAAAAATCGAATCGGCACCTCCACGTGGTTTAACCCGGGTAATGCTAACGCTGACCGTAAAATATTTTGTAGAATTATAATTTCGTGTAATTTTGTTTAAGAAAAAATATTTATATTTATCAATTCAAGGAAAATTATAATAAATTTCATATAATAATATAAAAATCATATAAATTTATTTTTCTTTTCAGAATAGTTGATTCTTCTGAAAACAACTATTCGACCCAAATCAATAATTACAACACTAAAAAATATTTCTTAAATATCAACAAATTAATATAAGGCAGACTCGATATATAGCGCGCAAGTTCCAAGCGGTTTATTACTTCAAATATAATTTTGAATTTGGCGCCATTATCAGACTCCGCCTCTTCTTCGCGATTGGTGCGTTGAGTGCGTCAAACAGGGTTTGCTAACGGTTAGACGCATACTGAGAGCCAGGGGGGTGACACTCTTATGGGTGACCTTGTGATAGAAGTTGTAATGTATTGGAAGGATTTATAGATGGCACTGGGCACGGAAATTGAAAATTATTTAGTATTTAGATTACCATACATACACATATCTAAAGTTTATTGTTTATGTCGCCATTATGTCAGAA
The DNA here is from genome assembly GCA_944588485.1 of Phosphuga atrata. Taxonomy (NCBI): domain Eukaryota; kingdom Metazoa; phylum Arthropoda; class Insecta; order Coleoptera; family Silphidae; genus Phosphuga; species Phosphuga atrata. The sequence goes on from OX155909.1 coordinate 8,560,548, forward strand.
TTCGCATGGGCATAGGAATATATTATTCCTATGTCCATACATTTTCATTGGTTATATTGTTTGTGATTTAATTCCTTAAAATTCTCCAACATTTTATAATTCAAATTGAAAGGTAAGTGAAGAAAATGCTTTGTATATTATCATTACTATATACCACACTTTTTAGACAATGAATTTAAAATGTACGGTTTCTGGTTGTGAAAGTGGTAGTAAGGTTCACCCTCACCTATGATTCTTTTGTTTACCCACAAATTTGGAATTATTGGAAATATGGGAAAGTAATATGAATATACTAAATGTTGTACATAAACCTGCAACCACCCGTGTGCATTTCAACATTTGTGGAAAACACTTTGAAGATTCATGTTTCCAAACACCTGCCAAAATTTAACTGAATCGCAAAGTTGTCCCTACAATTTTAAATGTTGAACCTGGTATGTCTGTCTTAAAATTATTAATATTGTATGCACATCTACATTATAATATTTTTCTGCTGAGAGCAGAGACAAATATCTAAAGAGAGACTGGACACTCACTAATGAATTTCTGTGACAGATGTGCGCCATCTATATTTCCTTCATAGGAACTAATTATCAAAGGCGGGATTTATGAATGTGGTATTAAATATATACGGAAATATAATTTAATTTAAGTAGGGTGAAATTGAAAAACAATTGTTTAATTTTGTTATTTACATATACTTATATAAAATATGTATTTACATTTTGACATTACATTTACTTGATGATTCAGTCCTATTTGAAATTGTATAAAACAGTTATTTCAAAATTCATTAAAACAAAAATTGTCGTTTTATATAAATTGTCATATAAAATGAAGTCTGATAATAACTATCTATACTGTTTTAATAAAACTAATTCAACAGACTAGACAGACAATTTGAATTCACATTTAAATTACATTTACATCACATTACATTAAAAAAAAATAGATTAGAAAGTGCTTTGGAAAAAAAAAACATCAGATTTTTAAATAGGTGTCTAACTATAGTAATAAAATGTTTTAACATAACATAACTTAATGTTTTTACTATTTTTTTTAATGCTACTAAAAGATCTATATAGAAAACAATATTATAATGTAGATGTGCATACAATATTAATAATTTGAAGACAGACATACCAGGTTCAACATTTAAAATTGTAGGGACAAGTTTGCGATTCAGTTAAATCTTGGCAGGTGTTTGGAAACATGAATCTTCAAAGTTTTTTCCACAAATGCTGAAATGCACTCGGGTGGTTGCAGCTTTATGTACAACATTTAGTATATTCATATTACTTGCCCATATTTCCAATAATTCCAAATTTGTGGGTAAACAAAAGAATCATAGGTGAGGGTGAACCTTACTACCACTTTCACAACCAGGAACCGTACATTTAAAATTCATTGTCTAAAAAGTGTGGTATATAGTAATGATAATATACAAAGTATTTTCTTCACTTACCTTTCAATTTAAATTATAAAATGTTGGAGAATTTCAAGGAATTAAATCACAAACAATATAACCAATGAAAATGTATGGACATAGGAATAATACCCTATTTAATACCATAACAAAAACAATAATTTTTCCTCTCCTAAGTTGCAGTATTTTGTAATAGCTTATATTTTGGGTCATTTCACACTTTGCAAGCGATCAATTTATTGTTTTTTCTCTAGTAGCATCGGACCTCTTTCCTCTCCTAAGTTTTTACTTTTAAACGGATGTGGAAGGAGGCCTCCAAATATCAATTGCCACGGGCCTCGCATTTGCTCTGAGAGGCTCCACAGTATGTATAGATTTCGTTAATTTGGACTAAGCTTGCTACTTTGGAAGAACTAAGCTTGGTACTTACGTATTAACGCCACCGCAGCGAGACTAATTGAGAAAAGCGTAACCAACGATTTACGCGCCTGGTTTTATATCAATTTCCGTTAGTTTGAATTGTGGGGCGGGGGGCGCTGAACGTATGATGTCTCCTATTCCCGTTTAGCCAAACTTTAATCTCTTTTTAAAATCTAAAATAAATTAGACAACCCACTTACATTTATTTTACAATCTTTTTAGTTCATTAATTTTCGAAATTCAGTCAGCTAGGCTAATTAAAATTTAAAAAAATGTTTTAAAAAAAGATCGTAATAAGGACCGCACTAAGCAGAACTGCACTGCAAAGGATCGGCACGGCTCGACGAGACGTGATCGTTACCCTTGGTGTAATGCGACCCGTGCCGAAGAAACCGATTGGTGGCCAAGGGTAACCGGCCACCTGACACGGAGCCTCTCTGTTACGTGGCGCCCTAAGAGACCATCAAGCCTTGCATTGTCAAGTGGGGCTCTGACATGGCGGACCTTTAGTTCCCTACTCGTTCGTGTTATTCATTTGAGAAGAAACACGAAAATCAGCATGCCACAGAACTAGTAGACCAGACGAAGTGTGAGCTCCACAATCCGAAAGAAGATGTAGAGGTAGTAGCAGCAGCTACAGCGGTCTCTCCCTCGGAAGTTGCGACCGCAACAGCGGCCACTCCCTTGCTCGAAGAGACAGCAAGAGAGACCACTCTTTCTGTTGAACACAGTGGCCGAGAAATTAGAAGTCAGCTCAGATTACCAAGAGGACGACCTAGACCTCACACCCGTAGACATGAGCAGTCCTGCCATGTTTACTGCTGTAGAGGAAGACATGTCATTCTTGAGGGGGTAGAAAAGGACTAGCAAAAGAATGCACAAAAATAGCCCAAGAAAATATCCACCATGCCAAAGCAGCTTCTACTGAGATGGCTAGGATGTTCACTAAACAACACTTAGGGCTAGTGCTGCTGCAAGAACGCTGGACTTATGGAAGTAACTTAGGTACTCTTTCAGAGTTCCTAACGCGAGACTAAGTTCCAATTTAGGCCCTCATCAAGACCCAGATGATGTTACCGAGTTGTTCTACAACGATCTAAATAGGGCAACTGATACGGTTAAACCGCATGAAATAAACATAATTATGGGTGATTTTAATGCCAAGGTGGTAAAGGGAAGACGAGAACGTATTGTAGGCGATTACGGACTGGGAAACCCAAACGACCGTGCAAACAGACTGGTTCAATTCTGCTTGGATGAAAACTACGTCATCGCAAACACATTTTTCAAACATCATCCAAGGCGCCTGTATACGTGGACGTCTAATGCAGACAGATGTGTAAGAAATCAAATAGATTTTATCATGATTAATAGTAGATTCAGAAATGCAATAAAAAACGCCAAAACATATCCCGGTGCCGGTGTACATACAGATCATAACCTACTAACGGCATCTATAAATCTAACACTGAAAAAATGTGTTAGAACGCAAAAAGTACTCCGTATAGGCACACAAAGGCTAAAAGATCAGATCATACGCTCAAAGGTTAGGAATGAAATAAACGAGAAACTAACAACATGGAGTAATACAACAGAAAATGCAGACATAGAACACACGTGGAAACAGCTGAAAACCACAGTAATAGAAGTAGGAGAAAGGTATCTAAGACCAAGCGAAAGGCCGAAAAAACAAGCATGGATGACCGAAGAGATACTATTACTAATGGGTTCCAGAAGAGCATACAAAAACAAATGCGCACTAAGATATAAAGAAACGCAACGAGAAATCAGATCGAAAATAAGATCAGCAAAAGAGGTGTGGTTGTCTGCGCAATGCGCTGAAATTGAAGCTCTTGAAATAAAGCATGACTCCTTTAACTTGCACAAAAAAGTGAAGCAGGTCGCTGGTAACCACAAGCCTATAAGATCCCAAATGCTAATGGATGAGCAAAACACTATATTAACATCAACAGAGGATAAACTAAAAGAGTGGAATAGATACATAAAGACTCTTTTTAAGGACAACAGACATGAACCCTATAATATCGAACTACTCGGAAATGACGGAAGTGACATAACAAGATCAGAAGTCGAACATGTTATTGCGAGAATAAAGAATGGGAAGGCGCCTGGCCCAGATGAAATACACGCAGAAATTTTTAAGATCCTTAAAGATGATAGTTCTCTCTCAATAATAGTAGACCTATTTAATAATATATATAGAACAGGTGAAACACCAAGAGATTGGTTAAAATCAACTTTCATCACCTTAGCAAAGAAATCAAATGCGAAACAATGTAAAGATTATAGGACCATCAGTCTCATGAGTCAAGTATTGAAACTATTTCTGAAGATCATCCATAATCGTATTTACCGCAAATGTGAAGAGTCGATCAGCGAGTCCCAGTTTGGCTTTCGGAATGGGTTCGGCACAAGGGAGGCACTTTTCAGTGTACAAGTTCTGGTACAACGATGCCTTGATGTTAATGTGGATGTTTTTGCCTGCTTCTTAGACTATGAAAAAGAATTTGACACCGTAAACCACAATAAAGTAGTAGATATACTTAAAGAACTAGGATTAGACGGGCAAGATATCCGTATTATAGCCAACCTGTATTGGAACCAAACAGCAGCGGTGTTAGTGAACAAAAAACTGTCAGAAGAGGTCATGATTCAAAGAGGGGTGCGACAAGGCTGTGTTCTCTCGCCATTACTTTTTAACCTTTATGCAGAAAAAATATTTCGAGAAGCATTGGATGGCAAGAACATAGGAGTAATCGTAGGAGGCATAGTGATCAATAACCTGAGGTATGCCGACGACACCGTTCTATTGGCTACGAACATAGAAGACCTACAAGAAATAATGACAACCGTTACAGAGCACAGCTTGTCCATGGGTCTTAAACTCAACGTTAATAAGACAAAATGGCTCGACGTAAATAAAACCAGCGTAAATAACCAGCTGAATCTAAGAGTTGGAAATGAGGTGGTGGAACGCGTCAACTCCTATAAGTACCTTGGCTGTAACGTAAACGACAAATGGGACATGACATCGGAAATTAGAAGCCGCATCGAACAGGCAAGAGGAGCTTTCACCAAAATGAAGAAAGTGCTGAACAACAGTCACTTGGAAATCCATCTCAGAATCAGATTGTTAAGGTGCTATGTGTTTAGTATCCTGTACTACGGCGTCGAGGCTTGGACACTTACGGAGGCTATGTGAAAGAAGGTGGAGGCTTTTGAGATGTGGACTTACCGTAGAGTGCTGAGAATTTCTTGGGTGGATCGAATTACTAACGTCGAGGTCTTGCAAAGACTCAATAAGCAAACAGAAGTTCTCAACACAATAAAGAGAAGAAAACTGGAATACCTTGGTCATGTTATCCGAAATGATAAGTACAGGTTACAGCAGACAATAATACAGGGTAAAATACAAGGTACGCGCAGTCCAGGCCACCGCAGAACATCATGGCTCAAGAACCTTCGCCAATGGTTTGGACAAAGTACAAGATCCCTATTTCGAAAAGCTGCAGATAAAATCTACTACTCATCTAACATCTACTACTCAGGCGACGATAAAACACAGAATAAGAACGGCGTTGCAATTATAGTCACGGAGGAGGTACATAAAGCAGTTCTAGGATTTGTACCAATATCAAACAGAGTGGCAATAATGAAACTAAATTCCAGCCCTTGCATAATTAATATAATACAGGTTTATGCACCCACAAGCGAAGGAAGCGACGAGGACATGGAACAATTCTACGAAGATATAAGAACAGCACGAAAACAGACCAAAAGGACGGAAATCACAATACTAATGGGTGACTTCAATGCGAAAGTGGGTAAAGGAGAACAAGAAGATATAGTAGGAAGATATGGTTTGGGAACTAAAAACGAGAGAGGAGACCTGCTGATCCAGTTTTGCAAAGAAATTGAGCACTCAATAATGAACACCTTCTTTAAGTTACCTCCAAGAAGGTTATATACGTGGAAATCGCCGGCCGACCGCGAACAGTGTGTAATTAGAAACCAAATAGACTTTATTACAATAAATAAAAGGTTTAGAAACTCCATCACATCCACTAAAACTTACCCTGGAGCAGACGTATATACCGACCATAACCTACTGCTGTCAACACTTAAAGTACGCTTTAAGAGAACAGAGAAGAAGCCCCAATTGAAGAGACATGACATACAGAGACTGAAAGACCCCAACGTGATGCAACAAGTTAAAGACAAGATTAAAGAAGGTATGAACAAGATCAAAAGCCTTGCCAGCCGCAACATAGAACAACAAGTCGAAGCCATCACCAATGTAATGAAAACTGTTGCAGATAAAAACCTTTGCACAAATCATAGAAAAAAGAAAAGCAAGTGGATTACAGATGAGATCTTAGGTTTGATGGAAGAACGAAGAAAAACAAAGAGCAAAGACTTAAAGTCATATAAGCAAATCCACAACAACATTTAAAAAAGATCAAAGAAGCCAAAGAAAACTGGTGGAAAGAACAATGCTCTGAAATAGAAGAACTAGACAGAAAACATGACGTTTTAAATACACATAAAAAAATAAAGGATGCAGCTGGAATAAACAAACCACGACAGAATAACATAATTACCGACAAAAACGGGACTGCACTACTAAACGTGAATGACAAAGTAGCAAGATGGCAACAATACATACAGACTCTTTATGCTGACGATAGCCGAACAGTTTCTAACACAAATAGCCCAGCACAAACAGGACCTTCTATAACTCATCAAGAAGTTCTTAAGGCAATTGGAAGACTCAAAAACAACAAGTCCCCGGGCCCAGATGAAGTTCTTGGCGATATGTTAAAGCTCATTGAGGAAGAATACCTAGACCTAATCACGGACTTATTTAACAACATATATGAATCGGGAGATATACCCGAGAAATGGCTAGTCTCTACGTTTATACCGATTCCTAAAAAAACCACAGCTAAACAATGCGAAGACTATAGAACTATCTGTCTCACAAGTCACTTCATGAAGGTCTTTCTTAAGATTATTTACGAACGAATTTATCAAAAACTAGAAGAAGACATTAGCGAGACGCAATTTGGGTTTAGGAGTGGATTGGGGACTAGAGATGCCCTTTTTGGTCTGAGTGTTCTGATTCAGAGAGCAAGAGACGTGAATTGCGATGTTTTCACGTGTTTTATCGACTTCGAAAAGGCATTCGATAGGGTTAACCATGATTTGCTAACAGAAACCATAAAGCAATCAGGAATAGATGACAGAGATGCACGAATAATCAACAATCTGTACAGACAACAAACAGCATGTGTTCGTGTGGAAAATATAATGTCAAAGGAATTTCCAGTAGAACAAGGTGTCAGACAGGGCTGCGTACTATCCACGCTACTGTTTAACCGATACGCAGAAAACCTTTTTAAGAATGCACTCGAAGAAGAACATATTGGGATAAAGATAAACGGGGAAATAATTAATAACTTAAGGTATGCAGACGACTCTGTACTAATTGCCGACAGTGCCGAAGGACTACAGAGACTGATTGATAAAGTAGTAGAGGCATGCGAACCACTTAATATGCGATTGAATGTGGCAAAGACAAAAATTCTAATCGTCAGCAAAAATGCGTCTAATGCCCAATTCCTGGTAAATGGGGCCCAACTACAGAGAGTACCTTCAATATCGTACTTGGGTGTAAACCTCAATGACCAATGGGATCATAGTCGTGAAGTAAAGATCAACATAGAGAAGGCACGTTCTACATTTAACCAAATGAAGAATGTTTTGTGTAACATGCGCTTGAACATCCATCTTCGAACACGCATACTTAGATGCTACGTCTTCTCTAAGCTTTTGTATGGAGTGGAGGCATGGACACTCTCCGAGGCAACTAGTAAGCGACTGGAGGCCTTCGAAGCATGGTGCTATCGTCGAATGCTTCGCGTTTCCTGGACCCACCATGTTAGCAACGAAACCATAATCCTACGCATGCAGAAGGACAGAGAACTGCTCACAACAGTCAAACACAGAAAACTGTCATACTTTGGCCATATCATGAGAAACAGCAACAGATATAGGCTACTTCAACTCATCATGCAGGGAAAAATCGAGGGGAAGAGGTCACAGGGAAGACGACGGATCTCCTGGTTGAAGAATCTGCGACAATGGACCGGAAGAACATCGGATGACTTGTTCAGATCGGCTGTGGATCGAATCCGATGGGCCATATTGATCGCCAACGTCCACTGAGGATATGGCACAATAAGAAGAAGAAGCAGATAAAATTCAAATAATGAAATTGGTCGTCAACGCCCTTGGAGGGCATGACACACGAAGAAAGAAAGAAAAAAGACCGAGAGCCTTCACCGCGAGGGAGTGATCGCATCATCTTGTGCTTCCTGTTACATTCTTCGTTACCATGAAGATGGTAACAACATACCACCCACAGAACTCATCTTAGAATGTGATGCAAAAGGCCACAACGAGATGTGGGGCAGCACGGATACTAATAAAAGAGGTGAGTATCTTTTAGAATACCTCATAAAAGAAAACCTAAAATATGTATAACTTTGGGAATACACCAACATTTTTAACTCGTCAGGAGTTAGGTACTGGATTTTAAGGTAGGTAGAGCCAACGTAAGTAAACTTATTAAAAGGTGGAAAGTTTCAAGTGGGAAAAACGTCAGACGAACGAAAACCAGACTAGAGGATTATATAGTTTGAACTGGAAGGTGCGTGTGAGGAAAACACCCCATCCGAAAACTATCCACAAGTCCGCACAACTACTTGGTTGATCAATCACACAAAAACTTGGTTGAAATTAATGATTCACAAGTTATAAATTAACATTTTTACAACAGTACTACCTTTACGAAAACGTGTAAAATATAATCTATTCCGCTTTTAAATAAGTCACACGCTTTTTAATAAGATATAATAAGTCACACTGATTAAATATCACTCACAAAAAGGGTATAAATAAAAAGAAACGTTTTATAAATAAATGTTTAGGCAACGTTTATATTAAGTTCTCAATGATGACATATTCAAGGGTTTTAAATAAAAAAATCTTTGATTCTAATTGATTTTATAATAATATGAATTACCTATGACGCAATTAGCAATCTTCAAGCATCACAAAATGTTGCCCGCAATATATTTTTTTAGATTCTAGCATATAACGTGAATTAAATGCATAATCCATGAACTGTTATTTTAGATAATGAAAACTTTATATACCAAAAACTGATGTATTTAATAAATTAATTCAGTTTATATATACAACTGTATTTAATAATATTAATTTACATATAAAATAGTGGAAACAGTCAAATTATGTTTATGTTTTTTGTAAAAATTTATACAATTAAAAAATCGTCAAAAAAGTTGAAATAGATGTAATTAACACATTTTAATAGCTCATCAACACAATACAAACCACTCAAAATGTAATAAATGATATTGAAACACACTAAAATAGTATTAAACAAAAAGATAAACAAAAGATTACACTAAAATAAAATGATTCTATTTATTTACAAATTTATGCTTCCTTGGTTAGTTATTAAGTACTTGTTTTAATGAAGAATTGTGATCAGTGACTTTAATGATTTGCTGGCAATCAGTATTAGTACAATTTTCAGTAATCTCTGCATTGCCTTCAGAATTTTCTAATTTCGATTCTTCGTTAATTTCTGGGTTTGTTGAAATGTTTTCAACATTTCCTGTAGTTACATCTTCACTTTTTTCTAGATTTGAATATACAGTATTTTTTTTATTTACATCTACGATATTTTCTACTTCTGATAATTCCGAATTTTTTGACACATTTTCTTGTTCCACGTTTTCAGAATTTTCTGTTTCGGTATCGTCAAAATTTTCTATGGATGCTTCTTCTTTTCCACCAGTAGTATTTATTAAACCTATAAAATAATATATTATTATAAATTAAACCTATAAAATAATATAAAAGAAGGTAAAATGTAAAATTGTCTAACAAAAGTTGCATAATAAGAGAGATATTACTGTTTAATGTTTTTGTCGTTTTTTCCGAGTGTAAAAACAATCTAAATTCGCCAATTTCGAATTTGGTAACAATCGCCATAGTATATTAAAGAACGAGTTCATTAAGTGCGGTTTTTCAACACGCGTCCATTTAAAAAGGGAAGAGCGTAGCGAGGTGTTTTCTAATGGATAAGTACAAAAAACGCCTTATGAACAAGTTTATACTAGTTTTTCTATTTTGCGCCCTTTTATGCCATTTCTAAATAAAAAAATCGCCCATACATTTTGAGAAAATTGTATCACTCAGCCAGCCATAACCGCCCGCATATGAGTGCTGTTATGAGTCCATTACAGACGCAAAATAGTAAAAGCATATTAAATAAAACGCTATTTAAAATTTTTTCATGGATTCCACTTTACACTAGTTGTTCAAAGTTATCGTCGCAGCTACCTTAAGTCGGTTACGAAGATCATCTAAATCAATTATTTCGCTGGTCTATATCATGGTCTTATAGTTGTATCTCTTTTGAAAAAATAAGAGATAATCATTTCTAGTCAATCGTTTTGGAACACATGGGGGCCAATAAGTTGTTGTCAATCATTGACTAGGCTGGCCTAAATGTTAATCGAAAATCTGTGCTGGAAATAATTATGACGAACAGCACGCGGATTTTCGGCAGCCCAAATATGACTATTATGATTTGTTACTTATGCAGTTACGTGTAAAAGTTGCTTAATCAGTCGCCAATACAATGGAAGAAAAGTTTGGAATTTCAGCATGTTTCTGTAGAAACCATCGGCAAAATTGTAAACTTAAAGAATGATCTTAAAGTTGTAAAGCCTGCATTTTTTTGTACATGAAAAGGATACAATTCACTCTTCCGCAATGTCCGCCAGACAATTCGATTTGAGATATCTACTTGGCGAGATATTTGTCGAGTACGACTAGGAAGGATCTACTTCAAACAAGATTTAAGATTACTTCTTGGTGTCGGCCGGGTCCACAATCCCGAACTTGACGTGTTTGCAGTACACCAGTTTCTCGTGCACGTATTACTAGATTTTTTGTGGAATAGGTGTTGGCCTGTTAGAAAACCGCTCAGGGTACAATCAACTTGCAACAGCAGAATTCTGGAGTACTTCCGCACAAATTTACAACATGTCAACGTATTCACTCTTGGTGCGATGGACCATTTTTACTTTCCTTATTAAGATTTATTCGGAAGAATTTGTTTCAAATCACATACAGTAGATTGTAGATATGGTGGTGACGACTTGTACTGCGACATTTATAGATCTATTGTACCCTCCTCCTCCCTCCTCCTCCAAGTGTTGGTGTACTTACCCATTTAGAACGCCTCCTCTAATCCTGATTCGTTTAGGAATCTCAGGATCTGGGTGGGATTCAAGGCCTGCAGCTCCTCTGTGTTCAAGCAGTGAGCCCCAAGGTACAGCTGTCTCTTGCGGAGTAATGCTCCGCAGTCTTTGAACAGATGTATGGGGGTTTCCTCTGCTGAGCCACAGAATCTGCATCCATCATCCTCCTCTAGGCCTAGGGCCTTGAGATGTTTCCTAAGTCTGCAGTGTCCCGTCAGGGCTCCTGTCAGAATTCTGAGCTTGTTCCTGCTTAGTTTCAAGCAAGCTTTTGTTCTCTTCTGGTTAAAAGATCCCAGCATCACTTTGGATTGCCTTAGCCCTGGAAAATCTTTCCAGGTATTCATCCATTTTCCTCTTATTTCTTCATCTAAACTTTTGTGGATGGTGTTCACGCTCATACCGCAAAAGGGTTCCGGACCTATAAAGGGGCTACTGGATCCCTTGTTTGCTAGGTGATCGGCTTCTTCGTTTCCGTCTATACCAGTGTGTCCTGGTACCCAGTATAGCGTTACTTTATTATCCCTGCCAAGCTTGTTCAGCTTCCCCACACAGTCCCATACCAGTTTGGATCTGATGGTGTATGAGCTAATGGCCTTGATGGCTGCTTGGCTATCTGACAGGATAGCAATTCGTTTTTTGCGGTAATTCCTGTCGAGATTAAACTGTGCACATCTTTCGATTGCGTGTACCTGTGCTTGGAAGATACTTGGGGATGTTCCCATGGATTCGAAGTATCTGGTACGAGGCCCAAACACTCCTGCGCCAGTGCCTTCCTTTGTCTTCGAACCATCTGTATACCACTTGATGGCATTTTGCTCTATGTGGTATGCTGAGGATTCGTCGCTCCAATCGGCTTTACTACTACACATTGCTGTGTAGTTTTTCTCGAAGTGGTATTTGCATACCATTTCGTCTTCCAGCCAGGGGATCTTGGCAGCGAGGCTGTTTCGGTCTCTGCTCCCGATTATTTTACCTCTGCCCATTCCTTCCTTGCTGAATCTTTCGATCGCCGATCTGGCGGCGCTCTCCACCACAAGGTGCAGCGGAGTCAGATCCAGCAGCAGCTCCAATGCTGCTGTCGGACACGACCCCATCGCCCCCGTGATGCAGACACACGCCAGTCTTTGAATCTTCTCAAGCTGTTTCCTCATAGAGGCCAGCTTGATTCTACTTCCACACGCAACTGCCCCATAAGTGATTGCAGGTCTCACTATCATGGTGTACATCCATCGCAGGATAGTGGGGTTACAACCCCACGTTTTTCCTGCCAGATTTCTGCACATCATTAGGGCGCGTTTGGCTTTACCTACCACTGCCTCAGCGTGTCTATTCCATAGGAGTTTGCTATCTAGTGTGATACCCTGATACCTTATCTCCTGTTGGAGTTCTACTGCCTTCCCATCTCTGAGTATGGGATGTAGGCAGTTTAGTTTTCTCCTTCTAGTAAATGGTATCACCGTGGTTTTGCTCGGGTTGAGTTTCAGTCCCACTGTTTGACACCATCTACTAGTTACGTTGAGGCCTCTCTGAACAATTTCACAGAGCGTTCCCTCAAATTTCCCTCTAGCCATTATGACTATGTCATCGGCGTAACCTTGACATTTGATACTAGGCTCCACATTAGCGGTGATAGTACACCTCCCTGTGGGCACCCTCGAGTTGTGAAGATCTTAATGGTGTCTTTTCCCACTTGTGTCTCCGCCGTTCTAGTTCTCAGCATTTCTCCCATCCACTTTGAGATAGTGCAATATCGACATTCCTTCTTTCGAGGGCCGGCCTGACAGCCTCGTGTGAGGTGTTGTCAAAAGCTCCCTCTATATCCAAGAAGGCACATATCGCTACTTCCTTTGTCTCTAGTGCTGCTTCTATATCGTTTGTCAGCTGATACAGGGCGGTTTCTGTGGATTTCCCTGCTCTGTAAGCAAGCTGACTCCTGTGTAGTGGTGTACCTACCAGCACTATAGTCCTAGGGTAATTATCAATCACCTTCTTCATTGTCTTTAACATAAAAGATGTTAGAATAATAGGTCTAAATGACTTCGGTTGAGTGGTGTCTTTCTTCTCCACCTTCGGTATAAATACCACCTTAGCCCTTCTCCATAGCTCCGGTATATATCCGAGCGCTAAGCTACTTCTAAAGATATTTAGAAGATACGGCATTAGTTCTCTCTCTCCCTTTTGTAGGAAGGCAGGAACTAGTCCGTCCACACTTGGGGCCTTAAAAGGCTGGGAAGTGCCGATAGCCCATCTGATTCGGTTTTCCGTACAGATGGACGCTGCCCTCTTCCAGTCGGCCCGACTTGGTTTCCGTGGTTGCATCAAGCCCTCGGTCTCCCTGTATCCTCTACATCCCGGAAAATGGGTTTCTAGTAGGAGGAGAGCTCTTTGCTCTTCATCCTCCGTGAAGGTCCCATCCGGTTTCTTGAGAGTGGTTGTCATTTCCACTCTATCCTTCGCTAGTGCTTTGTGCAGTCTAGCTGGCACCGGCGTGGATTCTATGTTTTCACAGAAGGTCCTAAAGTTTTCCCTTTTTGCCCTTCTGATCTCTTTGTTGTAGGTGGTAAGCACCTCAGAGTATTCTAGCCAATTTCCGTATTGCTTGGCTTTGTTAAAAAGCCTACGTACTTTTGCTCTTAATGTAGACAAATTTTTGTTCCACCATTTTTCGTCTTATGCTCCTTCACGGTTTTTACCGGGCAGCTGGATTCAAATGCCGTGGTGATTGCTACATTTATTTCTCCTACAGCCTGCTCCAGCACGGTGTAGTGTTTGATACTACCCCGCACTGTCACCTGCTCTAGGTTTTCTTTTAGTTGGGAACTAAACATAGGCCACACAGTTTGTCTGGGGTTTCGAATGGGGGTGTTTTCCTCACTCGCTCCTTCCAGCTCAAACTCTATGATCCTATGATCTGACATTGAGGGCTCACTTGAAACCCTCCACTTTTTTATTAGTTTACTTACGTTAGCGCTACCTACCGTAATATCCAGTACCTCATTTCTGACTTTAGTGACAAATGTTGGTGTGTTCCCAACGTTGTACACAATTAAGTTCTCTTTAATGAGGTATTCTAAAACACATCTCATTGTGTGCGTTCGCGTCACATCCCAGGATGAGTGGCAGCCTTCTCCTAATGCAATGTTCCACCAGCTTTTGTACTTCAATGGGTGGTATGCTGTTACCATCGCCAGGGAAATATGCTGATGCGATCACTACTTCGCGGTGGAGACCCTCGGTCTTGATGAGGGCCTGAATCGGTACTAAATCCCGCGTTAAAAATTCTGAAAGACATAAGTAATTTATGCCATTTCTTACCATAATGCAAGTTCTAGGGGAGACCTCACGGCTGTCCCATACCAACTTACATTGGATGTTGCTAAGGCCTCTGATCTTACCTCCGTAGGTCCAGGGTTCTTGAAGCAGCGCTAGCCCTAGGTGCTGCTTGGTGAATATCCTAGCCATCACAGCTGTTGCTGCTTTGGTGGCATGATGGATGTTCACTTGGGCTATTTTGGTGCGCCTGCTGGTCATTCTTGTTTTGTGACAGGAGGCGGCAAGTCCTCCTCTGTCCCTACAAGAACATCTACCTCTGCCTCTGTAGACATGGCTGGACTGCTCATGTCTACGAGTGTGAGGTCAAGGTCGTCTTCCCGGGAATCCGGGCTGACTTCCTTGTTCTCTGTGTCGGTTAGGTCCCGCACACATGGATTATTTTTACTTTTGGAATTCATATAAATCCCACGATTAGCAAGGGAACTAAAGGTCCGCCACATCAGAGCCCTGCTTGACATGGTAAGGCTTGATACCCTCTGAGGTCGCCAGGTATCAGAGGGGCTCCGTTAGCGATGGCCGGTTGCCCTTGGCCACCAACCAGTCCTTTCGGCACGTGTCGCATGACACCTTGGATTAAGGGTTTGGAAGTTCTTGGTTGTTCGCTCTCCGCTGACCGCTCCGACCGGAGTTTTACTCTGGTCGGTAACGTCTAACGGTTTGTTGCGAAACTAAGCCCTCACACCACGACAAGGTGACTTCCAGAGTGAGGGCTCAGAATCACATACAGTAAGAACTGATTAATAGTATATTAAAGAACGAGTTCAATAAGGATGGTTTTGCAGCACGCGTCCATGTTTAAAAACGACGAGCGTAGCGAGGAGTTTTCTAATGGACGCGAAAAACGCCTTATGAACGAGTTTTTTATATTATTTTTCTGTTTTGTACCCTTTTATGCCATTTCTAAATAAAAAAAATCGCCGATACATATTGAGAAAATTATATCGCACTCGCCGAGGCAAAACCGCACGCATATGAGTGCTGTTATGAGTCCATTACAGACGCAAAATAGAAAAACAGCTTTACAAATGGGAAAAGTTATCATGATCAGCCATTACCAACTTATTGTTGGTAACAAATTCACTGATAATTTATCGTTTAAATTTAAAAAGAACAATAGTATCTTTCTTATTATGCAACTTTTGTTAAGAGATTTTAAGGCTAATGATCTTCTTTTAAGATGTTCTCCCCTCAGATAATCACCCTATGAAATAAAATCGCAAGACCGTAAACGCCCTTTATTTTGGGCTGTTACGAAATAGATGTTTTGGGCTGCAAATGCAAATATTTATCAAATCCATTGAGGAAATGGTAAAGATAAGATCGACTTGGCGGGGGCACTGCCGTGCTCCCAGAAAATTGGGGAAGCTCTTATATATTGCCTTGCATCTCTTAGTTTCAATTTAATCCCTAGAGATCTCTATATATAGATATCTATATGCAAAAAGTTATTAGGCATCCCACATTAGCTGCGTTTGCAATGGAATCGAGTTGTTCTCACATATACAAACATAATAGAATACTACACAACACAATACAATCCGAAAATGGTTCAAGAATGTGTCCCGGTTGGATAAATATGCATTTAATGTTTACATTTGAAGATAATAAGAATAATAAGAATCAAACCCGACACTTTACAAAAAAGTTTCACCAGTAACAGAAGCAATAAGATGGAATTTATTGATAACATTTACAAGAACTATGTACAATTTCCATAAAATGTTCAAAATTTCGCCCCGCCGTGTTCAATGGACAGCTGACACCGCTGCAATAAAGAACGATGAACGCGTCCATCCAAACGGCGGCCATGTTTCTAATTGTTCGACAGGCTTAAATTACACGTGGCAATAGCTCCTCAAGTGCTCTGACTGGAGTTTCGTACACCATGGTTTTCAGATGACCCCATAAAAAAAATCCCGGGGATTTAGATCTGGGGAGCGGGCCTTCTTTCTCTCCCTCTCCGAACATCAACGCGGCAATGGTATCGGACCGTTCCTGCCCATACAATTATCAGAATACTTCGCATCGAGACATGCACTGATCTTGCTGATGCATCGTCATGCATAAACCACATTTCATGTATTAGTTGTACATCGACCGCGGCTAATCCATTGAGGAAGTCATTTTCCAGAAAATTTGTGTAAGCCGCCCCCGTTAAGTGATCCAGCAACACAAATGAACCAATCAAATAGTTGCCAACAATCCCACACCAAACATTATTTGAAAATCTGGATTGGTAACAGTGTATTGCGTGAGAAATTTCTTTAGCCCCCAAGTGCATGTTATGGCTATCGAACGTTCCGTCCCTTGTATACACATGTACTTGGTACCAACTGACCATCAGGTACCAAGTACCTGATGGTCATGAACTGGTGTCTTTGGACGTGTCATCTCTGTTTACCAATATCCCTTTAAAATTATTTTTGGATGTTATTAAATCCAACTAGGAGTTGATTCGCCCATCTTGTAAAATACTTTGCAAGATTTCTGGAACTTATTGGTTTCATTTTCGATACTACTTATTTTTCGTTTGAAAGTAAGTTTTTCCTTCAGATTTTTGGAACCCTCATGGGATCACGGTGGCAGCGGAGATCGTTATGAACACTTTAATCAAGCATGCCTTGGGCAAACTTAATTTCGAAATGCCCTTTCTGTGGCAATATATGGACGATATTGTCTGTGTCATCCCGCACGGGTCCTGAGGTCCTAAGTGCGTTCAATTCATATAATGAACATCTTACCTTCACAATAGAATCCGAAAATAATAATGTTCTACCATTTCAAGACAGCCTGATCATCAGGACAGATGACAAAAAAACAAAGAAACAATCCACCAATGCCGCTACAGCCCAGGACGGGCCTTGGCCTCTTCCCTCAGCCTACACTTGTGCTTGGTGTCTTGATCTTAGACACAAGTGTAGGGGAGCCCTTACAGTTTTTAAAATGGATGGCAAGCCACTAATCGGGGGGGTTTTGAGGCAGATTTTTACTGCGACGACTTTGCCAGAGTTATCTATAGGAGAACGGTGGCTTATGTTTCACAATGTCCAGGATTTGAACCCGGGACTTGCGGCTCAATTAGATTGGTACCAGAAACCTACAAGTTAGGGCAGAAACCTTGATTATTTGTCCAGTGCTCCTTTCCAGCACAAGCTGAATGTAGTTTTGGGTCTTAAGACTAGGATTTTAAAGATTGCCCATCCAGAGCTACGTACCGCTAGTGTAGATAGATTGTTTAATATCCTAAAGAAAAACAGCTACCCCATAATTGTACTTAGGAAGTTGTTGTTCTCCTGTTGTTCAAGACAACCTGTCGCTGACGTGGTCGAAGTGGACGAAACTAAAATATATCGGGTGTCTCAAAAGAAAGTTTATATTTGTTTAGCTTACTGCGTGAACGCAATGATTCGGAAGTGCGCGGGTGGTATGTCAATCGGTAGCCTGGTTCTTGCGAATTTAGACGCTATGAAGCGTTTCTGAATGAAGCGGATTGCGCGTTGTGCGTACACGAATTTTACAAAAGTGGTACTTCTGCGACTGCAATTGCAATTCTGCACCAATTGAATTTTATAGGGGTCTAGCTTTAGATCTTTGTGCAAAATGCGGTGTAGTGATGATCTATGCATATTCAAAGCACTTGCACGCTTCCTAATGGAGAGGTCGGGATCTTCACGAACAGACCGATTAACCCGTTTCACGTTCACTCCCGCTCTCAATAACCTTGGGCGACCGGGTTTTGGTTTATCCAGTGTTGAACTGGTCTTCTCAAACTTTTTTACCCATTTCCGAATGAGAGGAAAGCTTGGCGCATCATTTAAGTGACGAAAACCTCGAATATTTATTCGCGCTATAGTCGCAGAATTACCACTTTTGTAAAATTCACATACACACAACGCGCGATCCGTATCCGAAAAACGCTCCATAGCGACTAAATTCCCAAGAGCCGGGCTACCGAATGACATATCACCCGCGCCCTTCCGAATCGTTGCGTTCACGTAGTAAGCTAAACAAATGTAAACTTTCTTTTGAGACACCCAATATAAGAGCTTACACTTTGTAGAATCACTGTACCTTGGCATCAAATCGATTTTTAGGAACAAAATCCAAGCAATTATAGCAAAAAAATGTCACAATACTATCAATAAATCTTTCAGTCGCCTCAAAGACTTAACCCCCACATAAATGCAATCAAATGTGGTACATCATATACCGTGCACAGAGTGTGAGCTAGTGTACGTTGGTCAGATCAGCCAATCACAGAAGTGATTGCAGACTAAAACCCCACTCTTGTGCCTTAGCAACACATTGTAACGACATGGACCATTGGGTCAACTATGATGACCTAAAAGTCCTTGCAAGAGAGCCACGTCTATCTATGAGACTCTTCTTAGAAATGCGTTTCATTCAGAAAAGCCGGTGCAGCCATGAACTCAAGAACAGTTTGAGCAATATGTACGATTGGCTTATGCCTTGGGCGACGGTTAGACACAGTTGATTGAATGGGTGGTTTTCGGTTTGCTATACATTTTCTATTTTTGCTGCGGTTTGTGTTCTCTAGTGGTTCCACATGTTATATAATCTCTGAAATGGGTGTCGTTGAGCTGCTTGTTTCTAGGAACATCTTGGTATTTTCATTACTTTGGTTTCTGGGTCAACTGCCTCGTAGTGGTTGATTAAAATTTCCAGACGACTTTTACGTCTTTAACTAAGTTTTTCCAGTATGCTAGTGACGTCGGTGTCCTTCCAATGCCACTGACGTCACTATCGTCCTAATGCGCACCTTACTTTTTTTTTCAACTTTAATTTATTTTAATAGATCGAAATTTTTTTGTTGGTTTCCTTGTGCTATATCGATCGGTTGGTGTCCGACATTCAAATCAAATCAAATCAAATCAAAATATTTATTTATCTTTTGAATGTACAGTACAATACATATTTGATACGTCAAAGAAAAAAGCGTGCTCGTGCATGACACAAAAACTAACACAGAAAAAAAAGCATAACAATATAATATCTACAATTAAAATATATCTACAGACACAAAATAAATAAAGTATATATAGCTTAATAATTTATTAAGTAATATATATATAAATTACTTAATAGATTATTAAGTAATTCATAATAAATTTTTAGAATTTATTAATGTATTAAAAACTCATTAATGTCATAGTAGCACATTTCAATTAAATGTATTTTTAATTTTCTTCTGAAAACTTTGTATATTTTTTCGTTTTTTATGTCATCTGGTATGTGATTGTATATTTTAATTCCTAGTCTGTTAACTGTTTTAGAGCATAGAGTTAGGTTGCTCTTCGGTGTATATAGATTTAGGCAGCTTCTGGTATTGTACATATGCTGGTCTATATTTAACTTGAAGTGCTTTGCGTTCTTATGCATATGGCACGCAACCTCCCATATATATAATGCCGGTAGTGTTAACAATTCCAGCTCTTTAGAGGAAGGTTTGCAAGATTGTCTTCTTGTTTTCCCGAATATGGCTCTTACTACCCTTTTCTGTGCTATAAATACCCTCTTCAGCTGTGTGGAAGCTCCCCATATTAGAATCCCATAGGATATCACTGATTTTATTTCCGCGTGGTATATGTGGTATATGAGTTGTTTAATCCTTCTTATGAGGTATGTTTTTATATTTACTTTTTTAATAATGTAGTCTGCCATGATATTCCAGGTGAGATGCTCTTCCAGGAACATACCTAGGAATTTTAGACACCCTGTTCTTTGAATGATGTTTCCTTCGATTCCTAAAGTAATATCCTCGGTTGGTTTTCTTCTGTTAGTTTGAAATCTAATGTACTTTGTTTTATCACAGTTTAAGCGTAGGTTATTTCCCGAAAACCAATTGTGTAAATTCAATATAACTTCACTTGCTTCAGATTGTAGTTCTTCCATGGATGCTTTGGATATGAAAACACTAGCATCGTCGGCATATAGTGTGATCCGATCTTCTCCAATATATTTAATTAAATCACATGTATACAGTAAGAATAGTATAGGGGCCAGGACACTGCCCTGTGGCACACCAATGAAAGTTGGCAGTATTTTGGATCTGCTATTCCCAACCCTCACATACTGATTTCTACTATGAAGGTACGATTGAAACCATCTCCCAGCTTTTCCTCGAACTCCATAAGTATAAAGTTTTCCTAGTAATTTGGAGTGCGACACACAGTCAAATGCCTTGGTGAGGTCGCAAAAGATAACCAGTGGGCATTTTCCATTATCCACCTCCGATATTATTTTTTCATGCAGTTCTTGAAAAGCTGTGATGGTGGATTTATTTTTACGAAACCCATGTTGTTGAGGTGGAATCACTTTATATTTTTCGAAAAATGGTGTAAGTCTGTCTTCCATGCAGTATTCGATAATTTTCGCCAAGACTGAGATAAGAGCTACCGGTCGGTAATTGTTGATATTGTTTCTATCTCCTTTTCTATATATCGGAATTATTGAGGACATTTTTTAAATGTCCGGAAACGTTTCGGTATCAAAAGAGCAATTCACTATGTCAGTTATTGGTTTCACTAATTCCATACTAAATTGTCTAATCAAATTGCATGGCAGGCCGTCAGGTCCGCTACTTCTTTTGTTTTTTAATTTTAGTAATATTGTACTCATTTGCTGCGGTGTAAATTCTTGTAAGTACATGCTATTGTCGTTGTGCTGCATGTTGTGCTCTTAAAGTTGTTCCTTTAATCATTGTTGCAACAATCTTTGGGGCAGTTATGAAAAAATTGTTGAAGGTGTCAGCTATCCTGCTGGGCTGGTCTCATATCTTGTTGTTTTCTTTTAATTCAATGGTACTCGTGCGTTCTTCTTTGTTGGATAACTGATTTATTATTCGCCACATAGTTTTTTGTTTATTTGGTGAATTTACAATAAGCCCACAATAGTACTTCCTCTTTGTTTCCCGTATCAGTCTTTGGTGTTTTTTCTTTTCCTGCATATATTTATCCTTAAGAAATGGAAACTTTTTTTGTAGAACAAAGAGATCTTTTAATTTATTACTAGAGCATCTTAACTCCGAATTTACCCATGGTTTTCTTTGATTATTTAGATTTACCAACGGGAAACATAGTTCAAAATGATTTCTCAGAGTTTTTAAGAATTACATCGCTTTTCCATTGGCATCTTGATTGTTGTACACATTTTCCCAAGATTCTTGTAGTAGAGCTTGTCCAAATCGCGCTTTATTAGCTTCTCCAAAATTCCTGGTTTGTTTTTTGGTTTGTTTGGGAAATTCAGTTTTGTTGGTTGTATTGCTCATTAGTAATCAGTCTATGGTCGGATATTGTTGTATCTTTTACACTTATTTGTCTTACATTATGTAGATTCGTAAAAATGTTGTCAATTCGACTTTGACTGGTCGTGGTTATCCTAGTGAACTGCTCCACACGTTCAGTTAGACCGTAGGATCTCATTATATTTCTTAAATTGGTGGTTTCTTTTGAGTTGTTTTCGAAATGTATATTAAAGTCACCCATGATGATTATTTCCCCATAATTATTGAAGATGATTTCGAGCACATTTTCTATTACTAATAAAAAGGTGTCTATGCATCCTGCTGGTGGTCTATATAAGTTGATTATTATTTTCTTTTTATGTTTTTCAATTAATTCTATTCCGCAGATTTCTATGTGTTTTTCAATTGTGTTGTTGGATATATTTATATTTTCTTTGAAATTTGTTAGATCTTTTCTAGCCCAGATAGCTACCCCTCCATCAGTGAACATTCTTCGGCAATAGAAGCTTAATAGCTTGTAGTTTTCTACATATAGATGTTGCAGCTTTTCTTCGTTCAGCCATGTTTCCGTAAGACATAATAATTCCGGTTCGTAGAAGGTTGTTAATAGTTCAACTTCACTACTTTTTTGGTTTAAACTTTGGATGTTTAAATATAGGACCTCTATTGTAATTTTTGTATGATTTTGTTTATTGTTCGAAAGCTTGTTTTGGTTAACTGTGCCACTCGGTAATTTTTCTGTAGGAGATGTTATTTTTTCTCTGAGTTTTTCTCCAGTCTTGAAAAAAAACGGTTCACACAGGCGTTTCTTGGCCAAATTTCAGCTTTTGATATCTCGTTAAGGTATTCGAACGGTACTGAAACTTTAAAAGATGAGTACTAATCGGGGTATTTAGAAATAATTTGTACATATAACCTGCTCAAATTTTTTCCTACTTAAATATTGGATTACATCATCCGCTGAGAGCTTCGGATCCAGACGAAATACATGCAGATGAGCGTATCTCGTAACGGCTCGTATTTAAGTTGATTCGTCATTGGTTCCAAAAATGAGTTTAGATTTCCTGACTCTTCTTTTTTGGTGTCGTTGTTCTTCCCATTTATCGTTATTTACATTTCGAAGCGGTCGATTTTCTATCTCTTCCATATCGGTCTGTGTGTTGTTCTTTTTTGCGCTATCATACCCATTCGTCTGGGGATTAGTTTTTTCAGCCTTATCAGTCGAGCGACTCAGCGCGCTATCACTCGCCTTCGATGAATTTTGTTCCTCAATATTAATTAATTCAATACTTTTCGGTAGTGTTTTCTTGTTTATTTCATTTAATTTTATGTTTTCACTTTTGAGAGTTTCAATTTGATTACTTAGTTCCAACAGACGATTATTCAGGGGTTCTACTTCCTTTTTAATCGCCTTACTGATTATCTCACTAATTAATCCGGAGAATTCTGAGCTGTTTATGTATGCAATGATCTGCTCATGGCATTTTTCCGATGCACCGGTTGATCTTAACGTTGGCATTTTATTTATATGTACTGTTTTGTAATAAAATTTAAAATATATTCAGTTCTGTTTAACTATACGCGTACGACCACTCACGTTGACGGCTGGCGGCCGACAACATTCTGTTAATATAATAATTTTTAAACACCTAAATGAAATTGTTCATGAGGCTACCATGGCTCTATTCACACAAGCTGTAATGTAATCTGCAACTTTTTTTCAACGTTAAATGATGTTATATGTAATATAATTTGTTCATTACCTTCTTTATAGAAAGAAAATCTAATAAGAAAATCTTTTAGTTTGTGTTTGTTGTACGTTTTGTAACAACATGTAGGTCTTGAACAAGATTTAATTAATAAATCGAAACGTCTACTTGAGAAGAATTTCAGTTAGTTTTTGTTGATCGTATTACCCGAACTCTACCGTTTGTGTAGTAAAAAATACAAATCTTTTACTCTTTTTTACGCTTTATATATATATATATATATATATATATATATATATATATATGCGTCCGTGCGGGCCAATCGTTAGACGCATACTGTATGCGTCTAACGGTTGACCCGCACAGACGCACATATCTCTTGAGAATGGCGAATGTTAGTTCGCCGAAACGTCGAGAATCCGGTTCTTTTCAGAGCCAACCCTCAGCATCAACGCGGAATCCCCGAGAAAACAATACAACACAGGTATCTATCCGCGAAAACCTCAAATACAACATATATATATATATATATATATATATATATATATATATATATATATATACTCTATATGTCTATCACCATCGAATATTAGTTTATAGAATATTGTTTACCTGCAAATTGTTGTTTCAATACTTTAAGATTATTTTTGAGTAATTCTAATTCCTGTTCCTTTTTCGTAGGCTTATGGACAGGAGTAGTTGTGGTTGGATAAGGTGGTGTACTGTCAATACAGATTTGTGAACTTGGTTCAATTCCATTGCATTTCAAAAGTTTTAGGTAAGCTGCTCGATCAACTTGCAATTGACGACAAAGCTTTTGCAGTTGTTCAATCCTCCTACCGAGTTCCACCTCTTGTGCTTGTTTGGAGGCAGTGATGTCACTAACAGCTTTAGCCTTCTTCTCCCATCGTGATTTCCATGTTTTAAGTTCACGTTCCAGAGAATTAATTTGCTTGGTCATTTTAACCATTTCAGATTTGCAGTTATCAAATACTTCATTGCTTTTGCTAATAGTTGTTTCAAACTCCTCATACTTTCCGGTATACATTTGTAAATGTGTTTCTAAAGCAGTGATATTATTTTGTAGCTGTGTACATGTTATTTCACTTTCTTGCAGGTTCTTTTTTAAAACTTCTCTCTCTTTGTTCCAAATCTCACGTTCCGCTTTAAGTTCAAATTGAAGTTTTGCCACTGTAGCTTCACAAAGTTGCTTTTCCAAACACATTTGTTTGCTTATTCTAGCTAATTCATCTTCACCTTTTTCAAATTGTTGACAAAGAGAAGCTATTTTAGTGGCCATGTCAAGATTATCATCTTTAAGTTTAAGATTCTTTTCGGTGTTCTCTTGCATCATATTTGTAAATTCATTTAATGACGTCTGAAATTTAGCTACGACTTCTTTTCTTAATTCTTCTTCTTCTCGGATCTTCGCTACATTTTCTTCCTATAAATTAGATTATGTGAATATTAACACAAAATTTGTGACTTTTTTAATGAAAATATTTTGTAGTCCTTTGTACAAATGTTTTATATAAACATAACTTACTAATACAGGTATGTCAATTACTAACCTTATTAAGCTTATTTTGCCTTTGAAATTCCCTACAAAGATTTTCTAATCTAGATCGCGCCAGTACAGATTTGCTATGTTCCGACTGAAGCTGATCTTTTTCTCTTTGTAACATAGTCGTTTTCTTTTCATAGAGACTCAAGGTATTTTGCAAATTACGATGCTCTTCATACAATTCAGAATATTTGTCTTTCATTATTTGAAATTTTTCACCTTCCATTAATGGATTTATTGTCCTTAAGATATTTTCTAAAGCTCGGTTGTCTCTTCTACGTATTTTATCTTCACGCTTCTTTTTGCCATTTGTCATATTTTCTTGTTTTGTTTCTTCCATGGTTGGTACTATACAAAAAAAATGTATTAACCCATTTATTTCACATTCAATACTTGTTTACAAAAATATACTTTCAATAAATCAGAAATTAATATATACTATTTGCCTAATCCAATCATAATGCATTAACGGATATCCTTGTATCGATTAGCTACTAAATTATACTTGGAGGTCCGATGCTACTAGAGAAAAAACAATAAATTGATCGCTTGCAAAGTGTGAAATGACCCAAAATATAAGCTATTACAAAATACTAAATTATGTTTTATCTACGACCACTATTGTAAATACCCATTATACATCATAATACACACGTATGTAACAGTCCGCGATTAATGATAAGTTATGATTGATAACACACACGTGCGTTTGGTTTACGCTTCGTTGATTGGTTGAGAGCTGCTACTACGAGCTCAAACGGTCAGCGCCCCCCCATGCCACAATTCAAACTAACGGAAATTGACATTGCGTACATTGAGTTGCCTATATTTATGATTAATCTTATTACAGTTTAATCCAAATAAGTACTAAATAATAAGGTATGTAACCATTAAGAATGTATTTCTTTTCATTTCTATCAAGTTAAATAATGTCTAGTAAAAGTTATATATGAAAATACAACTATTTGTTTATTATAATGTTGAATAATGTACCTAATAAGAAATAAATTTGTTACATGAAACATAAAAGTATAGTACATAACTCGAGTTGTATGGCAATTACATACTCGCGGAAGTAACTGTATTGCTTGTACGTTATGTGCTTCTTACAACTCGTTAGGTAATATACTATTATAAATTCATTGTCCTATAATAATGGTAGCTAACCTAGCTTATAAGGAAATATAAATTTCTAAGTAAAAACGATTTATTGCACAATTACTCTCAGAAAACACCCTCCAAAAATAAAACCTCTAACAGTCAATAATACTAGTCCAAAGAGAAGGCTTGCGCGAAACAAACGCTTTCAAATGATCAAATTTCAAATGCACATAAAATATTACGAAATAGTATTATTATAAAACATAAATAATGGTAAAGATTATGACTTTCATATACAGTATAATCTTAATAATCCGACATATACCGGGTGTCCCATTTTAATCCGCCAGTAGCGATAATTCTGAACGAGTGCATTGAAGCAAAAAGTGTTCTGAATAAAAGTTAACAGTTATGAGGGGGACATCTGATGCCATCGACTTTACCTCCCCGGCCCCCCAGGGAGGGCGGGAACAGGGGGTAACTTTAAAATCTTAAGTGGAAACCCATATTTTTTATTGCAGATTCGGATAGATCGTTAAAAAGTAGGTACATTTTATTCGGGTTGTTTTCCAAAATTGTTGATGGATGGCGCTGCAAACGTGATGTCCCATTTTAATCCGCCAGCGGCGATAATTCTGAACCAGTGCATTGAAGCACAAAGTTTTCTGAATAAAAGTTAACGATTATGAGGGGGGCATCTGATGTCGTCGACTTTGCCGCCCCAGCCCACAAGGGGGGGGGGGGAGTCGGGTGGTGCTAACAGGGAGCAATTTTAAAATCTTAAATAGAAACCCCTATATTTTTATTGCAAATTTGGATAGAGCGTTAAAAAGTAGGCAAATTTTATCCGGCTGCAACAATTGTTGATTTTTCTCTTTTTGACGTTTGCAGATCTGAATCTGCAACATAAAATAGGGGTCTTTGAGGCGGGGTGAGAGAAAAACAAACTTGTAATGTTGTGAGTGAAAACAAACTTGTAATGTTGTGAGTGAGACTTCACTAAGAATAACAATTTATTAGGTAATGAATTTTGCGATTTAATTTATAAAAAACACATTTTCACGTTTGCCGCGCCATCTATCAACAATTTTGGAAAATAACCCGAATAAAATGTAATCTACTTTTTAACGCTCTATCCAAATCTGCAATAAAAAATAGGGGTTTGCACTTAAGATTTTAAAGTTGCCTCCTGTTCCTGAGCCCCCTGGGGGGCAAAGTCGACGGCATCAGATGCCCCCCTCATAATCGTTAACTTTTATTCAGAACACTTTTTGCTTCAATGCATTGGTTCAGAATTATCGCTACTGGCGGATTAATATGGGACATCACGTTTGCAGCGCCATCTAACAACAATTTTGGAAAACAACCTGAATAAAATTTACCTACTTTTTAATGCTCTATCCGAATCTGCTATCAAAAATAGGGGTTTCCATTTACGATTTTTAAGTTGCTCCCTGTTCCGGCCCCCCTAGGGGGCTCTGAAGGGGCAAAGTCGACGGCATCAGATGTCCTCCTCATAACCGTTAACTTTTATTCAGAACACTATTTGCTTCAAAGCACTGGTATAGAATTATCGCTACTGGCGAATTAAAATGGGACACCCGGTATGGGACTAGACAATCGTCGGATTATCAAAAATTTCCGGATTATCAAGATTTACAATTGACAAAAAAATTGACAAAAGATAACAATTTTCCATATTTTATGTACAATTGTATTTCAGAAAGAATAAAATATGTATCTATATAGGTAAATGTGTACATACAAAATATATGTACACACTTACAATACAAACACAAACAAAAGTACAGATAGTAAGACAATGATAGAGTGGAATTTGCCTGTTCGGAATTGTTAATGAAAAGTTCAAAGTTAAAAGCAGGGTGTGTTGGTTACACCGTTTTCCAAGAACACTGGATGGTGTCGTTTTTGACTTTATTTCTTCTGAGCTCGAGGTTTATTTCAGCACAAGGTATTATATATAGAAAAGACACGTGTTTCTCCAGAGCGCCGGATTACTGAACATGTCGGATTAACCAATATATATATATATATATATATATATATATATATATATATATATATATATATATATATATATATATATATCATCATCACGTAGCGCTACAACCCTGGGTGGGTCTTGGCTGACTGTACAACTTTTTTCCAATTTGTTCGGTCTTCCATCAACCTAGGGTCAAATGGAATGTTCATTTTCCGGAGATCTGCTTGGATGTTATCTCTCCATCGCATTCTGGGACGTCCGAGCGGTCTCTTGCCTGTCGGAATCTCCTCCCATACCAGTTTTACAAGTCTTTCGTTATGCAGTCTGTGCACGTGGCCTGCCCATCTTAGTCGCTGTGATTTAATTTCTTGGACAATATCGGTGTCGTTGTAGAGTGCTTTTAATTCGATATTGGTTCTGATCTTATACTGGTCTGTGGTGATGTCATGGTGAGGTCCGAAAATTTTTCTAAGTATTTTTCGTTCAAAGCGTCTGAGCTTTTCTTCGTTTGCTTTGGTCATGGTCCACGTTTCGCATCCGTATGTTATTACAGGTCTGACGATAGATTTATAGATTTTGATCTTTGAACTTCTTGTGAGATTTTTTGATTTTATGAGCTTATTCAGTGCAAATAGACAGCGGTTTGCAGATTGGATTCTGTCTTTTATTTCTTCGGTAACATCGTTGTCCACTGTGATTACGGCCCCCAGATACTTAAAACGTTGTACTCTTTCGAAATTAAAGGTGTTGATCGTCATATTTTGTCCTATTCTGTCTCTTCGTGTCGTTCTATTTATACACATATATTTCGTTTTCTCTTCATTAATCTTCAGCCCTACTTCACTTGTTGCTCCTTCCACCTTGTTGAAAATGTCTTTCGTGGATAGAATGGAGTCTCCAACGAGATCTATGTCATCTGCATATGCGAGTAACACTTTGGGACCTTGACCCGATAGCAATTCTGTTTTTATTTCGGCCGACCTCATGGCTTTCTCTAATACAAGGTTGAATAGTAGTGGAGATAACGCATCACCCTGTTTAAGTCCACTGTTGATTTCAAAGCTGCCAGACAGTTTATTATTTACACGTACTTTAGATATTCCACCCTCCATACAGACTTTGGTCATCCGAATGAGTTTCTTTGGTATTGAGAACTCCGCCATGGCATTCCATACTTGGCTTCTTTCTACGCTATCATACGCCTGTCGAAAGTCTATGAAAAGATTGTGTATGGGTTTGTTATACTCCCATCCCTTTTCTAGAAGTTGTCTCAGCGTGAATAGTTGATCTATTGTTGATCTGTTTGCCCTAAACCCGGCTTGATATTCGCCTAGGACATTTTCAGCATAAGGGATTAGTCTACTAAGAATGATGTTTGAGAGGGTTTTATATGCCGTGTTTAGGAGTGAGATTCCTCTATAATTCGCGCATTTTGTTTTGTCCCCTTTTTTGTGGATGGGCACTATTATGTTTTCCTTCCATCATGCTGGTATCCTTTCTTCTAACCATATGTGCGTTATTAGCTGGTGGATTTGGCGATGTAGTGCGTCTCCCCCATATTTCAGAAGTTCTACTGGTATCTCGTCCGTGCCCGGCGCTTTGTGATTTTTCAGCTTATTTAAGGCCTTTTGGGTTTCTTCAAAGGAAGGATTTTTGACGGGCATGTCCGCTGTGATATAGATCTCTTCTTTGTGCTTTTCTTCCTGTATGATGTTTAGAAGGTCTCTAAAATACTTTTTCCATTCTTCAGTTATTTCTTTACCGTCGATTATCATACGGCCTTGGTTGTCTCTCAGTGTGTGGATGGAATTGGCTCTATGCCCTCTTTTCTCAGAGGAAATTGCTTTGTAGAATTCTCTGGAGCCTGGTTTGGGCCGGTCTCTCTCCATAGTTTCATATTTTTGTTGTTCGTAGTTTCTTTTATTTGTGCGTATTATTTTTCTTGTTTCTTTTCGACAGTCGTCATATTCCTTTTTACATTGGTCTGTTTGCAGTTGTATCCAAGTCTTTCTTACTGTTTGTCTTTTTTCCAGTTGTTTCCGACATTCCTTGTCATACCATGTTTTTGCCCTCTTCTGCTTACTCCTTCCAAAGATCTTGTCAGCTGTCTTGGTTATTATTTCGGCAGTCGCTTCCCATAGCTGTTCAATATCATTGTCTTCTCTTTCAGAGTTCAAGGTTTGTTCAAGTTGTTCTCTATAGTTTTGTTGTTTCTCTGCATTGTGTATTTCGTCCATGTTCCATTGTGGGTTTATTGTTGTTTTATTGTATTTGTGGCTAGATATTCTGGACTTGACTTTTGCTCTGACTAAGTAATGATCTGTGTCTCCGTCTATTCCTCTCAGGCTTCTTACGTCTATAATATTGTTGCCATGACGGGCATCTACAATGATGTGGTCAATTTGGTTGCGTGTAATATGGTCGTTTGAGACCCAGGTTTGCTTATGGATGTCTTTATGCGGAAACATGGTTGACTTTATTAGCATATTATTAGCTGCTGCAGTTTCTGTGAGTCTTAAGCCATTGTCGTTGGATATATTGTGTAGGCTGTGTTTACCTATTGTGGGGTATAGGCTGGGCGCTTTGCCTATTTTAGCATTAAAGTACCCGCAGAGTATGCGCATATCCTGTTTGGGCATCGTATCTATCTCTCTTTCTAGGGCATCGTAGAAGTCATCCTTGATATCTTCATCCTTCTCTTCCGTTGGTGCATGCGCTGAGATAATCGAAATGTTGTATCGCTCTCCCTTCATTCGTATGTAGCATATCCTTTCATTTATAGGTTTAAAATTTAAAATATTCTGTACTAGGTTGTCTCTAATCACAAAGCCCGTTCCAAATTCATGTCTTCCGTTTTTGTTACCGCTGAAGAAGATGGTGGATTTACTTATTTTTATATTTCCATCGTCTGGCCATCTTATTTCTTGGACGGCTGTTATATCCATTCCTATGTTTTCCAGTTGTTCCACAGCATTTATAGCAGCTCCAGGTCTGTACCAACTCTGGACATTCCAAGTTCCAATATTCATGGTCCTTTTACATTGCATTTGTCGTTTTTTGTGTTTGTCTGTCCGGTTCCGAGGCAAAGTTGCAGTTTTCATAACTAATTTTTTTTTTCCGAGGGTGGGTAGTTAACCCTCCACTCAACCCTCCTCTTTTATCCGGGCTTGGGACCGGCTGCAGTAAGGTGATTTCAGAGCTGCATTATTTGCCAATTTTCAATGTGTCAAAATTATGACACATATATATATATATATATATATATATATATATATATATATAAGCGGTTCCAAGGCAAAGTTGCAGTTTTCATAACTAGTTTCTTTTTTCAGAGGGTGGGTAGTTAACCCTCCGCTCAACCCTCCTCTTTTATCCGGGCTTGGGACCGGCTGCAGTAAGGTGATTTCAGAGCTGCATTATTTGCCAATTTTCAATGTGTCCAAATTATGACACATATATATATATATATATATATATATATATATATATATATATAAGCATGTTAAAATACTATTGAATCTACAAGAAAATAATTGCTTCTTTCCGATACTATTGAAAAATTGTAATTTTGATAGAGAAAATACTTCAAATCACTGACACAATAAGGTTTGAACGTTCAGCGCCTCTGTGGTAAAAAGTGCTAACAAGTAGAAACGCTCAGTGATGAGAACACTATTTGCTTGTTGTCAATGAAATCTAGATCTTTACGTAGTTAGATAAAGTTATGTTAGAGCCAGACAAATCGAGACTGAGGGGCCGAGACTTCTTGATTCAAAATAAGAAAAATTAATTCAATTTTAATATTTAATTTTCCCACATCTATGATTTTTGTTTAGTGACGCGAGTTGTAGCCATAATAACAACAAACAGAAATCGTTTAATAATGAAACTCCATTTCATTTACATTGGACTTTTACGCACAATTTGGATACTTCTATACATGATTATAATAATGGCATCGTTCACATGCAATAATTTACTTTTTAATGTGTTCATTAGGTGTGCGAGTAGATAAACATATTCAAAATATTTTGAATTGGTAAAACCATACAACATTATAGATAATCAGATAAACTTAATAAAGACGGAACAAAGCTTGAATATATAAATATACTCAACCTTTCCGGAACTCTATAATACTAATGAGTCTTTTTAGGACTACCAAAAACAAATCTTTTATGAAATTTGTCAGTTATTCTATAGCTTTCAGTCCACCTTCATGGCACTCTACAAAAACCATAAAAATAACATTGATTTTTAAGATCATGTCTTTCCGATACCTTGAGTGGATAGCCATCTGTGGACGCGTTTCGAGATTTATCTCTCATCAGCACAGCTTTGCTTCCATGAACAATATTTTGTAAATCACTCACTTGTGTTTTCACATGGGTCACAACACATGGGTTTTCAAGTGAGTGATTTACAAAATATTGTTCATGGAAGCAAAGCTGTGCTGATGAGAGATAAATCTCGAAACGCGTCCACAGATGGCTATCCACTCAAGGTATCGGAAAGACATGATCTTAAAAATCAATGTTATTTTTATGGTTTTTGTTGAGTGCCACGAAGGTGGACTGAAAGCTATAGAATAACTGACAAATTTCATAAGAGATTTGTTTTTGGTAGTCCTAAAAAGACTCATTAGTATTATAGAGTTCTGGAAAGGTTGAGTATATTTATATATTCAAGCTTTGTTCCGTCTTTATTAAGTTTATATTCAAAATACAATAATTTGAGAAGAAATTTCTTATTGATATATTTAATATTCATACCTTTGTGGTTGAGAAACTTTAATAAGAAAATAACAAATGTGTAGCATTATTGAATATTTCTAAAAGTTCTAAAATCAATGCCTGGGTCACTTAAAAAGCCTGTATGGGTCAGAGTTTGACTCGCAGGTCATACGTTCGCCATCCCTGGACTATACACTGGGTTACCTCGATTGGGAATTTACCCTTGAATCTTTAAAATACAAAATTTCTAAATTCAATAACTGAAATATGCATTTCAATAACTTTAAAATGTCCTTATTCAATAAAATTATCAAATTCAATTAAATTTTTTTTTGTTAATAATAATCGATCAAATGAGTAAGAAAATAAGAACGATTTAATGACAAAATACATTTATATACAAGGATAAATTCATAAGCATAATTGTATTATCAAATCTAATGATTTTTAAAATCTATTAGAAATCAAAATTCCTATAGTAAAATCATATTATAATATAAGCTACAATTTTTACCTTTTATGTGCTATTTATTTCTGGATGTAGAACAATTTCTTTCTATGGTATTAATATTAAAACTAAAATCACAATATATTTTGTAATACTTTCCACTTTTGTGTTTCAAAGCTATTAATAAATAGGTTTATTTCACTTTCTAAATGTTTTCGTCAAAAAAGAATTCATAACCCTTAAAGGAACAAACTGTCTAGGAATTAAATTGTTTTGGTAGGATTATTTACTTTAATGCGCATGGGCATACAACGGTTATGAAGTTTTTGTGTTCAAAATAATATAATTAAAAATAGGCAGTGAGGCACTGCCGACTGAAAACTTTGGAATGAGTGTGTTTTTATTAGAATATCTAAATTATATTTTATATAAGTTATTAACGTTGGTCTGGTTCTCACATCTATTGGCAAAATTTACATTTTCACAAAGTTTATTTAATAATAAAAACATATGATGGGCTGCGCAAGCCTAGTAGAAGATATAAATACAACTTAATTGAAATAATATTAATAAATAATAATTATTTATGACTTGTAATTATATAGATGTTAATGAACTTGATTTTATTAATATAAGTTACAGTGTAAAGAATACCAGTAAATGAATGGTATCAAAGTAGGGAATTTTCATACATAAAATAAACAATGATAAAATAAAATAGTAATTAAATACCAAACGACCCTTTGAAAATGAGAAACTTTTGGAAATAGACCAAAATTTTGTAAAAAATAACACCCGTGACTTTTATCCAGTGGCGGCTCGCCCCACTCGAGGTCCAATTCGAGCGGTTGAGCGGAGCGGACGTGTTTT
Source organism: Phosphuga atrata (assembly GCA_944588485.1). Taxonomy (NCBI): domain Eukaryota; kingdom Metazoa; phylum Arthropoda; class Insecta; order Coleoptera; family Silphidae; genus Phosphuga; species Phosphuga atrata. Next base: position 8,594,804 of record OX155909.1, read on the forward strand.
GTGAAGCGGGTTTTACGGATTGAGATTTTATTTGTGACGCGTGTTTTTACGGCGCGCGATAAGGAAAAAAAAAAGAAAGAAAAAGAAAAAAATTAAAAAAAGTGAGAGTGATAGCGACCGAGACGAAGATTATAAAAGGGAAAGAGAAAAGGGAAGAGAGTCAGAAGAAAGGTTGAACCCCTTTCTAAAAAGTAAGAAACTGGAAAGATCACCGGCTAAAAAGGAAATGGGTGAGGAAATGAAGATGCTGAAAAAAATTATGGAAGATATAGGGGAGATAAAGGAAGAGAATCGGAAGATGAGCCGGGAAATGGAATATTTGAAAAATATGATGCGTGAAAAGGAAGAAAAATGTGAAAGAGAAATGACGGAACTAAATGAAAAAATTAAAAGACTGGAGGAGAAAATGGAAGAGAAGGAAAAAATAATGATAAAAAAGAATATTGTTGTAACGGGACTGGACGAAGGGGAATGTGAGAACGTGAAGAATCTGAAAGAATGGATAAAGGCAGAATTAGAGGTAGAAGTGACGGTGAAAGAGATGTATAAAGTAAGTGGAGGGAAAATGTTGGTGGCGGAACTTGGGACCTGGGGTGAAAAGCGGAAAGTTATGGGAAATAAGAGGAAACTAAGAGAAAAAAGGGAAAAGAGAGTATACATAGAAGACGATCTGACAAAGAAAGAAAGAGACATACAGAAGGAATTAAGAGCGCTAGCCAAAGAAGAGCGACAAAAAGGACGGTGAGCGAAAGTCGGTTATAAAAAGATATGGATAGACGGAAAAGGCTTTAAGTGGGATGATGAAAAGGGGGAGTTAAACACAACAAATTTTTTAATAAGAGCACAAGGAAAAGACGACAGGACAGAAAACGGAAAACGAACACGGAGAGGAATAAGGAAGAAACGGAGCAATTAAGAATAGTATACTGGAACACAGCGGGGATAAAAAACAAAGACAATGAGTTTTGGGAATATTTGGGAAAATTTGATGTAGTGGGAATGGTAGAAACGTGGGTGGAAGAGAAGGTGTGTGAAAAATTGGAAAAAATAATGCCGAAAGAGTTTAAGTGGAAGTGTCAATTTGCAGAGAGGGTAAGCAGGAAAGGGAGAGCTAAAGGGGAGATAATAATGGGAGTGAAAAAGGGTTTGGAAGAAGAAAACAGAACCGAAGCAAAAGAAGAAAAAGGGATTATGGAAAGAACGGTGAAAATTAGACAGAAAAAATGGAGAATTATAACAATATACAGCAGAAGTATGAAAGAAACGAAGAGAATGATAGAAGAGCGAAGAACTCTGGTGATTGGGGGGGACTTTAACGCAAGAATTGGGGAAAAAGGAATACGGCTAGAAGAAGAACAAACAACAATAGAAAGAAGACCAACAAAAACGCAACAGAAAACGCCGAAGGGAGACTACTGATTAGTCTAGTAGAAGAAAGAGTGTGGGACATACTTAATGGAAACAGTATAGGAGATGAGAAAGGAGAGTACACAAATATCGGACCAAGAGGGGAGACAGTTATTGACTATGTTATGGTGAATGAAGGAGCATGGGATGAAATAGAACAATTCATGGTGGGAAAAAGAGTCGAGTCGGATCATATGCCATTGGAAGTGAAGACAAAAGGAAGAGAGAAAAGTAGAAGAAGTGAGAAGGATGTTAGAAGAAAAATTGTGAAGAATATCTGGACGGAAGAAGGAATAGAAAATTATGGAACAAGACTTAGGGAGGCCAGATACGAAGAAGAAGGGATAAACGAAAAAGTGAAAGAACTGGGTGATCACGTAAAAAATGCAACAGAAAAAAAGTGATAGAGACAAGAGTGAAGGTGGGGTCTTGGAAAAACGAGTGGTGGGATAAAGAATGCAGGGAAGGGAAGCAAGCAGTAAGAAAGAAATTAAGAAATTGGAAAAGAGGAAAAGCAAGTAATGAGGAGTACAAGAGAGCACGCAAGAAGTACAAATTAGTATGCAAGGATAGGAAGCAAAAGAAATGGATGGAAGAAGAACTAAAGATGAAAGGCATAAAGACGGAAGAAGAGGTATGGAAATACATAAATAGGGAAAGAAAGAAAAAAGTAGAAAGAGTGAGTAATAGAATTACTATGGAGGAATGGAGAAAGTAGGAAGAAAGTAGAAAGGAGAAATGGTGATGAAATCAGACAGGAAAAGAAAAAGAGTCAACACAGGTTGGGAGAAATAGAAGAGATAACAAGAGAAGAATTAGAACAACAACTGAGTAAACTGAAAAAGAAAAAGGCACCGGGGAGGGACGGTATACAGAATGAATCGTGGATATATGGAACTGAAAGGGAAGCTGACAGGCTGTTGGAGATAATGAATGGAGTGTGGAAGGGAGAGGGCTTCCCACAGGAGTGGAAAGAGGGGATAATATGTCCCATATATAAGAAAGGAGAAAGGAAAACAGCAAGCAATTACAGGGGGATTACCATGCTCAATACGGCATATAAGATATATGCAATGATTGTGGAAGAGAGATTGACGAAGGAATTGAAGGAGCGGGGTGTGATACCAGACGGACAGGCGGGATTTAGGAAAGGGGGAGGGACCATGGATAATGTATACATCTTGAATCACATAGTAGGGAATGAGATAAAAAAGAGGGGTGGCAAGATGTATGCATTATTTGTGGACCTGAAGGCGGCCTTTGATAATGTGGCAAGAGAGGCACTGTGGGAATGCCTGAGAAAGAAAAGGATAAAGGAGCATCTGATATCAAAATTAGAGGAGATTTATGAAGAAACAATAAGTAGAGTGAGAGTTGGTGAAAGGGTGAGCGAAGGTTTTAATACGCATAAGGGAGTGAGACAAGGCTGCCCACTAAGCCCCAGCCTGTTTGCAGCATTTATTGGAGACATAGAGGAGATTTTCAGCAAGGCGCAGACGGGTGGGGTTGTGGTGGGCAAAGAAAAAGTGTGGTCCCTAGCCTACGCGGATGATTTGGTGGTGCTAGCGAGAGATGAGAAAGGGATGAAAGAAATGATAAGAAACATGGAGAAATATATGAGGAGGAAAAAGCTGACAGTGAATGGGGAGAAGTCCAAGATGATGGTGTTCAGAAAAGGGGGTGGCAGGAGAAGAGTAATTGAGTGGAGATGGGAGAAGGAGAAAATTGAAGAAGTAAAAGAATTAAAATACCTAGGGTACGTGTTTAATGAGAGAAATACTGAAACAGCACACATGAGAGAGCTAGTAAAGAAAGCTAATAAAATACTAGGAGCGGTATGGGGAATAGGAGAAAGAAAATTTGGACACGACTATAGAAGGAGAGTGATGATGTTTGATAGCCTGGTGAAAAGTGTGATGATGTATGGAGCGGAAATATGGGGATGGAGAGAGAGCAAGAAGGGCTGGAAAGGGTGCAAGAAAAATATTTGAAATGGGTGCTAGGACTAGGTAGAGAGACCCCGGGGTATATAGTGATGGAGGAAACAAAGAGAGATGGAATAAGAATAGAAGCAGGAAAGAGAGCAATAAGTTTTGAGGAGAGAGTGATAGAGAGAGGAGAGTGCAGAATTCTGCAAGAGTGCCTCAAAGAAAAAAGGAAAGAAATAGGAAAGGGGTTGTGGAAAGAGAGGGAGGCATATCTAGAAAGAAACGGGTATGCAGGAGCGGAGATAGAAAGAATGAGAGAGAGAGAGGTAGAGTAATGACAGAGGAATTAGTCCAGAGAGATAGAGATGTGCAAAGGCAAGAAAGGAGAGCAAGAATCAGGAGTCTAGGTACAATGGGAAATATGAAAAAATAATAACGGAAGAACTGCCAAAGTACCTAGGAAGAGAAAGTAGAAAAGAGAGAGTGACAATGGCAAGATTCAGATGTGGAAATGAAGAGAGAGATAATAAATTTTGGAGGGAGGATAGGAATAGAGTATGCAGGATGTGTGGAGAAAACAAGGAGACAATAGAACACTTGCTGAACGAATGTTCAGAAATGAGAGAAAGAGACGAGTGTAGAGAAGAGATTTTAAACGAAGATGGAAGAGGGATAGATTGGATGAAGAAAGTGGAGGAGAGAAGAAGAGCAATATGTGGGGAGGGAAGCTGGTAATCGGGGTTTAGGGATAGGAATTTATTGGCTTTCTTTTTTTTTTGTTTTTAGTTTGAGAAGCATATGTTTCTTTTTTTTAATTTATAAACCCGTAAGGGCAATAAATATACATAATACAGTGGCGGCTCGCCCATAAGGCTGCAGTGCTGCAGCCCTCCCGCCAAAATGAAAACATTTTTTTAAATTATTATAAACTATTGTATTAGTATACAATTATTTTACAAAAACATATTTTTCCGTTCGTAGTATATTTATTTTTTGAATTGTACGTAATAAATACCTCGATAGGCGCTCTGTATGTGTGTATTGTGTAATTTAGTGCGGGTCTCGCAGCGTAGTTGGTGTATTGAGCTGGTTACCCCCACCCGCAATATAGGTTTTTGTAATATGTATATCGTGGGCTGCAAACATTGCAGTACGCACTCTGTATTTTAGGCATTTTATGAGTTTGTTTCTAAGAACTCGAGTTTCGGCAACGGCAAAGAACCTTAAGTGGACAATTAATTGTTGGACAATTTAAAACAAAGTATTAATAAATAAGTAGTTCTTAGCTATACACTTAGAAAGTAAGATAGTTATTTTTGAATTTAATTATTGAATTTAATTTTAATTACTTTTTTATAGAAATGAACGAAGCAAAAAATTCAGTTATGCATTTGCAAAAGATCAACTTTGCACGACTGGAATTTCAAGAAAAAATTGAAATTAAATCATTTGGACGGTTAACTCCAGATTTAAATATTTGTCCAGTGTCACAAAGTCGTTCAAATAATTATGACCGAAAATTTCATTTCAACATTTATTTGAAGCATAATTGGTTAACAGGTTGTCACTGAAATAAAAAAAAAGACATCAATATGATTCTGTTTATGTCAATGAAAATGCGGGCTTTTCAACTCCTAGACATACTTTTTATTATATTTTTTTCCAGCCCTCCCACAAACATCATCCACGAGCCGCCACTGCTTTTATCAAACTTTTAAGAAGAAATTAAAGGGGTACCAAACAACAAATGTCTGTTTCAAAGATGAAAATGGCAGAATTGGACTAAGTAATAGTGAAAATAGCGAAATACTAGCAAGATATTTCCATCAGCTTCTGAACTGTCTTGAGCCAAATCATAAATTAGAATTCTCAGATATTAATGAAAATTTAGAAGAAGATTTACCACCAACTAGAGAAGAAACTGAAGAAGTAATTAAAACTATAAAAAAAACAAAGCTAGTGGAGAAGATTCTATTACAGCTGAACTTTTGAAATGGTCCCTACCAAATATAGAAAATAAGCTAAAATTACTCTTCGAAGAAATCTGGAAAACAGAAAAAATGCCAGAGCAATGGAAAGTTGCCTTGATCCATCCACTCCACAAAAAAGGTAATAAACAGGATGTAAACAACTACAGAGGGATCTTTTTACTGTCAGTAGCATATAAAATATTCTCCAAGATTTATTAAACAGAATAGAAACAAAACTAGACGGTCATTTAGGTGAATGTCAAGGTGGTTTTAGGAAAGATCCTGCTCAGAACAAATATTTCATCTTAAGTCAGAAAGTCGCCATAGATTACTTAATTCAAAGGACATTGTAGTTATGTTTGTAGATTTCAAAAAGGCCTTTGATTCTGTTGACAGAGAAACTATAGATAAAGTAATTCGAGAATTTGGCATAGAGTCTAAACTGGCAAACCTAATACGTGAAACGCTTACTGATACAGTCTGCAAAGTAAAATTTATAGGAGAAATTTCGCAGCCTTTAAAAAAAACCAATTATTTTTAATTGTGTGTTAGAGAAAGCAGTAAGAAGTTGGAACGAAAAACTTTTTAAACACAAAATTTCGCCGATAACGTTAGGAAGAAGGAAGAAAAAAAGATCAAAATAAACTGTCTTGCATTTGCAGATGACTTTGCTATACTTTCCGAAAATGTGAAAACTGCTATAGCACAAATAAATCTTTTGGAAGAAATGGCCTGCAGAACTGGCTTAAGAATTTCTGCAGAAAAAACAAAATTCTTAACGAACATTAAAGATACACCAACATTCCTGAAAACAGATATTGGCCAAACAGAGAAGATTAAAAAATTCAAATATCTGGGAGAGCTAATCCAAGAAAATGCTTTGGAAAAATCTGCAATTGAAGAAAGGTTACATAAAATGAGTAGAGCATATAGTATCACCAAATACCCCTACAATAATAAATGACTATCCAAAAATGCAAAAATCAGGCATTATAATACAGTAGTGAAGCCAGAATGTCTATATGCAAGTGAATGTCTGGCACTAAACTACAATTTGGATAAGTTAGAAGTACTAGAAAGGCGAATTACAAGGAAAATATTAGGACCACAAAATGCAGCAAAAGGTTGGAAATTATAAAGCAATGCTGAAGTATACGAAAATATAGAAAATATATCAAACGTAATGAGAAAAAGAAGATATTTATTTCGAATGCAAGACAGCAGATTAACCTGTAAGATTTTTAAATATCTATGGAGTAAAAAGTCCACAACAAGCTGTGTCAACGAAGTAAAAAAAGGATTTAGAAAGAAACAATATACAAACAGAAGTTATGTACAACAGAGAAGCCTTTCGGAAAAAAAATATTAAAAATGGGAGGATTCTAAGGCAGGGCTGCTAAGAAGACTGGTTCAAAATGGTCTGACGACAGAAAGAAAAAACATAGTGAACAGATAAAAGAATACCCTATGCATTTTCAGAAATAATGGCACGAAAAATTTATTTCGTTTAATTTAGTTAGTTTAGGACAATAATTTTAGATCTAATAAATATATTGTCATGACAATATATTTATTAGTTATATCTAAAATATCTGCAAATATTTAAAAAACTATATTTTATTTTATTTTTTATTATTATATTTGTTACGATTTGGATATATTTTGTTTTTGTCAATTTTTTTGAATTTTTAATCTAGTATTTGTTTAAATTTTATATTGTTTTTCATAATTTTTTGCTTTACTACTTTGCTTTACTGTGGCAGTAGGGAAAGATGATATGTTCTAAATCCACCGCCACCACAGTCATGCGCATGCGCGATGACCTTTAACCCCTAACCTAACCTTGAACTTGACCCCTAGCCTTGACCCTGGAACTTCCGGTTTCGACTTCCGGTTTCCGGTTTCGACTTCCGGTTCCGACTTACGGTTTCCGGTTTCGACTTCCGGTTTCCGGTTTTGACTTCCGGCAGCCATTTTCGGAACTTCTAGATGCGCGGGAAAATTCAAAATATAGACGCGAGGCTGGGAAATTCAAAATTAGATCCTGTTGAGACAAATGAGGTGTGAAGTTGGTTGCATACATCAACGGGGCTGGATACATGAGACTAGATAGACGGGATTAGATACACGGGGGGCTAGATGCATGAGGCTAGATAGACGAGGCTAGACACATGAAACTAGATACATGAGACTAGACAGACGGGGCTAGATACATGAGACTAGATAGACGGGGCTAGATACATGAGGCTAGACTAGACGGACTAAACTAAACCATTTTAAACCATTTGATGAGAAAAATCAAATCTACATAAACAAACCACACGTAGATATCTAAATATCTAAAGGAAAAGTACATTTTAATGTCAAAGTGACATAAACGTATTTTTTGCTCTCCCTCCTTTTTCGACCTAATACACCGTCGTCTCCGCCGTCGTCTGGTCCCAAGCCCAGGGTGTGAAAGGAGGAGGGTGGTCGGCCTGCCGCGCCGACCAGAATCGGGAAACCGAAGAAACTAGGCAAGAAACCGCATGGATACACGACTTAACCACTTACGAATTAATGCTACCGTATCCGGGGCAGCCGATGCGCCAGCTTTGGGAACCAGGGATGCTGGTGAGAAGTGGACTACTGGCCAAAGACTCAGGTTAATCACACCGAAATCAGAAATACGAATCGCCGCATGGAATGTGCGAACGGGACATCACGTTGGTCAAAAGGAAATTATCGCCAAGGAATTATTGAAATGCAAAATATCGATCTGTGCATTATCAGAACTGCGGCTCACAGGATCTGGGACAATGAAGGTTGACCCACCATCAATCGACGAGACGATGACGTTATTCTATTCTGGTGGCGACAAACGAGAAGCGGGCGTTGGCTTTATGGTTGATCGACGGGCCTCTGCCAGTGTTATCGCATTCCAACCGATATCCGAGCGTCTGGCGGTTATCACTATTGATGGAACGATTAAGACCCATATCGTATCCGTCTACGCCCCAACTGAGACCAGCCCGGACACAAACAAGGATGAATTTTATGCCCAGTTTCAACACACACTGGATACAATACCCCAAACCGAATTAATCGTACTTATGGGCGACTTTAATGCACATACGGGTGCAGATCGAACCGGTTGGGAAGAAACGATGGGAAAATTCGGATACGGGGAAATAAATGACAACGGATTACGCCTCTTATCATTTGCAACGTCAAACAACTTGATCATCGGCAACAGCATCTTTCGTCACCCCCTCAAACATCAACTCACGTGGCGAAATCCATCCGGCAACGATTCGGCGATGTTGGACTACATTTTCCGTCAACACCAGATTCCGATCGACGCTCAAAGATGTACGTGCGATGCGTGGACCCGACTGTGGATCAGACCATTATCTTGTCCGAGTGAAACTACAATTGAAATTACAAAGAGCAAAGAAAAAGGCACCACCATCAGCCAAGAGGAACTGGGCCTGTCTGCGAGACCCTGAAACCAGCCGAAAATTTCAAATCGCATTATCCAACAAATTTGCAGCACTCACGATACCAGTCGATATCAACATAGAAGAAAAACAACTTTCTGAGTCTATTGTGGGGTGTGCAACGGAGCTGTGTCCGCCCATCCGTCGACGGACGCAGCAATGGATCTCGGACGACTGTCTCAATCTAGTCGACCAGCGGAAGCAAATGAAACACGTCGATTTCAAACAATACCGACGATTGAACAAAGAAGTTCGACAGAAAATGAAATTCGAACGGGAAGCTTACTGGAATAACATCGCGGCTAACATGGAAGAAGCAGCTCAAGGCATGAGTACCGGACGCTGTACCAGACAATCCGACGGTTAAGTGGCAAAACAACATCAACAAATGACAATATCAAAAAATTGGATGGAACTTTCGTGACCTCTCCTCAGGAACGTCTACAGCGGTGGAGAGAATTCTTTCATCAGCTGTACAACCACAATCCGCCAGTAGGTCCAGCACCAGAACTGCCGATTATTGAGCCCAAATTGTTTCCCAATACTGAACCAACAATCAATGAGGTGAAGACGGCAATAAAATCCCTGAAAAATGGTAAAGCGCCGGGAGGAGATCAAGTAACTGCCGAAATGATCAAAGCCGGGGGAGACGTCTTATTACATCAACTTCACGTTCTCACAGTGCATATATGGCATTCAGATTGTGTTCCATCCGTGTGGAAGAAAGCGATTGTTGTGCCTATTTTGAAGAAAGGCGACAGTCGGGAATGCAAGAATTACCGTGGTATTAGCCTCCTCTCGATCGTCGGCAAAGTATTTATGAAAATCATAACTATCAAGACTACAGAAACATCGAGAGCAAACAAGCCGGGAAGAACAAGCTGGATTTCGACCACATCGAGGATGCATCGATCAGATATTTGCTCTCCGTCAGCTAATGGAAGAAAGAATTCGATGTGGCAAACGAACTGTCATCGTCTTCATCGATTTCAAATCTGCTTTTGATTGCATCGATTGGACAAGCTTGTGGGAAGCCCTGAAGATCGAACACGTATCACTGAAAATCATTCAACTTCTTCAAGCATCGTACGACGGCTCAACCAGCAATGTTCGTATCCGAAACGACATGTCTGAGGAATTCCCGATTCGAACCGGAGTCCGGCAAGGAGACGTGGCCTCGCCGCTCCTTTTTAACATTGTGATCGACACGATTATGCGAAAAGCGTTTGATGGGCGACGCGGAGTTCGATATGATGACAAAAACTTCCTAACCGATCTGATGTTCGCCGATGACAGTGCGGTTTTCGCCAACACAGATGCCGAAGCAACAGACACCTTGTGTGACATTTCCCGCATTGCCCAGTCATACGGACTGAGAATCAATGCGGATAAGACCAAAGTGCTTACAACGGATGGATCTGAAGCCAGAGTTTACCTCGATGGAACCACAATCGAGCAGGTACCACATTTCAAATATTTGGGATCACTGGTTGTGGAGAAGAAAGTAGCTTCGACAGCCGAAGTTCACAGCCGGATAGGCCAGGCAACAGCAACGTTTGCTTCACTCAAGTGGTGCATATGGAAGCAGACGAATATTACCATCAAAACCAAAATACGCCTATACCGGACGCTGATCCTCCCAATTCTTCTTTATGGATCGGAAACATGGACATTACTCAAACCAGACCTTAACAAGCTCGAGGCCTTCCAAATGCGATGCCTGAGACAGATTCTCTGCGTCTCACTCCTCAACCACCTCCGAAATGAGACAATCAGAGAAAGGTGCGACCAACAGACACCGATTGTTGAGGAAATTCAAAAACGCCGATTACGATGGTTCGGCCACATCTGTAGGATGGGCGACAATCGAGTACCGCACAAACTCCTATGGAAAAAACGACCTCTTGATTGGAGAACACAAAAACAAGCACCGAAGACCACATGGTTGAAACACGTAGAGAACGATTTAAAAAACCAGCGAATAACAACAGCTGAGGCAAGAACCGTTGCAACTGATCGATTAGCATGGAAGCGTATAGTGAATGGAGCACGGAATCTAGCGGCACCAACAGCAGCGTACTGGCTACGAGGTCGACCACCTCTCCATGCGCCGGCTATGGATTAAAGAAGAAGAAGAAGATATCTAAATAAATTTAGAGAATAAACGTTGATATCTAAACATTTATAGTTATGAACCTACTAGTATTCTGCTAAAATATATTGTAATTAGCTATTTCTCATTAATATATTATATTTTCATATTAAATATAACAATTAAAATGTAAAGAAAAATATATTACGAACTTCAATTATTTGGAATAACAAAAGAAATGATGTAGATATTATTTTTTTAATCAATGCATTTTTGAAGGAAAGGTGAATAGACTTGAATAAAAATCACTACAAAGATCTGGATTATATTACAAGTTAAGTAACAATTTTAGAAATTATTTCATTAAAAAAGCTATTTTTTATTTGATAACAATTGGTTTTTACTCATCCGATTCATCTTGAATTAATTATGTCTATTGCAGCTATTAATAATTAAAAACAAAATGCTAATCTTAAAATACATAAAGAGTATGGCGGTAAAAGAAACATATATTCATTTCTATAAAGGTTATATTACACGTGCCGACTTCTTCTATCAACCGCATGACAAATTACTATCGATTAGTAAATTATGGATATATTTTTACTTACAGTTTTAATCCTTAAATAAAACTTTTAAATAAACCTAACTAGAAATTAAAGGAAATGTAGGAGCACGTTCTAATGGTATGAAACAGGAAAACCAACGTATTATTTTTGGAACGGTCTATTCTTATCTTACATAAGACAGACACACGTTTGGTGCACAGTTCTTACACATCTTAATTGAATCAGAATTAATTATTTACAATTCATAACAAATCAATTTCAATTTTTTATGACACCTCTTAATGACATAAAATAATCGAGACGTCTTATTGTTATCCAGACATATATGGATGGTTTTATCTTAATTTACAGTTTAATTTAAAAAGACAATTGAGTCAATAACCCACTTCACAACACACCTTTTTTTAAAAATTTATAGAGCGCTTCTTAAAATAAGATAGGGGTAAATAGTACAGTTGTTGGTCAGTAGGTAGTGATTGGTCATAATTTGAAAACTATATAACTATAAGACAATCTTTTGGTGACATAATTGTTTATTAACAGAAGAAAATTCTATATTCTTTTCTGTATTGGATACAACCCATAACTTTGTTATAACTTAAAGTTTCATGTGTGTATTTAATTAATAAGATGAGCAGTCCGAGATTTACGTCATTTTAGACAGAAATTTACAAAAAGTAACCTTACTATTCTAGATATTTTCATGATTTAATAATGATTTTTGTGCTGATTTTTGGTATTTGTAAATGAATACAGGTTTAAATTATCGAAATAAAAAGTTTTTTGATAAAAATAAAGTACTGACTGTGAAAAATATGATAAGACAATAAATATCGCACGATAAACAGTTTTTATAGTGATAGGTCATCCGACCAATTAGTATTTTGACGTTAGAGTAACTATGTGACAGTTTGATTATATGTATATTTTTTTATAAAACTGGTAAATAACTGTCATATTTCACACGAGATTTGTTTTGGTAGTCCTAAAAAAACTCAGTAATTGTTATAAAGCTCCGGAAAGGTTGGATATATTTATATATTCAGGCTGTGTTCCGATTGTTTTAAGATTGTACCTTTTCTTACGTTTGTCATTTTATGTATATTAACACTAGTGTTTAACCTACAAATAAGAGGACAAGAAAAATATTCAGTACACAATTTTAAGGCAATTAAAAATGAAAAATCTATTTTACTTAAATTTATTTATGTATTTGTTATTGTAGTTAGTGAAAATACTAATTTATTTATTTCTAGGTTAAACACTCTAGTGTTAATATACATAAAATGACAAACGTAAGAAAAGGTACAATCTTAAAACAATCGGAACACAACCTGAATATATAAATATATCCAACCTTTCCTATAACAATTACTGAGTTTTTTTAGGACTACCAAAACAAATCTCGTGTGAAATATGCCAGTTATTTACCAGTTTTATAAAAAAATATACAGATAATCAAATTGAAGATGCTATTAATGCAGTTTAAAATGGGATGTCACAATGCATAGCTTCAAAAAAGTATGGTATTCCCAAACCAACAATTCAATTTAGAATTAGTGATGCATTCATCAAATCTACTACAGGTCCGTATCCTGTATTAGTATGCAATGCAGAAGAGGACCTAGTACGTTGGATAATTGATTGTCAACGGAGAGGATTTCCTAGAAGAAAGATTAGGACCATCTAATACAAGCTATTGTCAAAGAGTTTTTGGATCAAAGTAAAATAAAAATCCTTTTTGTGACAATGTTCTAGGAAATGGGTGGTATAAAGCCTTTCTTGAAAGGAATCCGATTCTTATTGAAAAATTTTCAGAAAGAGCAACTAAAGCCAGCTCTTGTGTAAGTGAGAGTAATATTAAAAAATGGTTGAATGAAATATATGATTATTTATCAAAAATTAAATATTTAAACATATTAAAAGATCCGACTCTTGTTTCCAATGGTGATGAAACTTATTTTATGGTATGTCCAAAAATGAAATCCTCATGGGGCACAAAATGTTTATGAAATTGATCACAGCAATTTCAAACTTAATGGAAAGACATCTTAAAAACAATGTTATATTTATGATTTTTGTAGAGTGTCACGAAGGTGGACTGAAAGCTATTAAATAACTGACAAATTTAACGGAAGATTTGTTTTGGTAGTCCTAAAAAGACACAGTAATTGTTATATAGCTCCGGAAAGGTTGAATATATTTATATATTCAGGCTGTGTTCTGATTGTTTTAAGTTTGTATGATTATCTATAACGTAGTTTTACCAATTCGAAAAAAAAAAAAAAAGATAAACAAAAAGGAAAACGGAAAACTTTGGAAAAAAAACTGTCAGAAAAAAATCATAGAGTTGATTGAGGATCAAGAAAATATTGGTGGCAATTAAATGAATAATCATAATATAGATTACAAATTTATGTTTGAATTGTTTTTTTCAACAATAATTAAATATTTTTCTTTTATTAGATCACTGGAGTGTTCATCACTGGAGTGATCACTAGTTCATAATAGTTTTTCATATTTTCAAATTACTTTTATTTATTATAAAGCGTTGACTAATTACTGTAAATCCGCTAGACAAACACTACATTCCTATAATCGATAACTATGTTTTTTGATGAATCAAATATTTATCTTCTTATTTTCTATAAAATTTTTAATTTTGTATTCGAATTATAATTTAAATAGAAAAGTGACGTTTTTTACAATTACAAGCTACACTATAATAATTCGTAAATTCATTTTATACAAGCATGCATATATTTATTGTTTTCATTGTTCGATTTCTAAAATGACCGATCACTGTATAACCCCTATTTATTTAAGCAAATATTGCAGTTTTTTTGAAAATTCCACTTTCAAAATAAAATTTGTAAACATAGAAATCTTCAAACTTAATTTGCTCAAAAACTAATTTGGGGATTGGTTTAAAATTTTGTGCAGATGTTGGTAGAACTGTTCCGGAATATTTAGCAAATTTTACTAATATTTTAATATTTATTTCAGCTTATTGTAAATTCCACCTTATTTATTTAAATAAAAGAACTGTTTGAGAATTACAATGTTCACGTTACTTCTATCCAGGGGTTGTGATACAATTTTACAGAAAATGTTGTGTCGCGAATGAAAATAGTTTGCACACCATTGATCTAGATAACTAGAAACTGGTCATGAGGGTTATCTTGTAATCCAGATAATTGCAACAAAAACTACCTTAGAAACCCAGAAAATGTCCATAAATCTGTCTTAAAAACCAGGTGATAACTATAAAATTAACCTAGAAAAGCAGATAATGCAAATAAAATGTGTCCAGAGTGCATATAGATAATAATTCTTGCAAACTAGTTATTCCTCGCAGTAGGTAACACTACCCAACAGCCCCGTCGTTTGGATTTTGAGGCCCCGGGCACATATATTGAGGTGGGGCCCCCCGTAAATAAAAATGTGAATAAACAAATATTTTTAAAATTTGTAATACATACAAGAAAAGAACATATGTATAGAAGAAATATAATATAACAATATACTAATATAAAAGAAAAACAAAATTGAACTTTATTTTCCTTGCTATAATTTCAGCAAATTCGTTAATTTCGAAATTTAGAAGGTTCAAATTTAAGAAGTTTAGAAGGCACGCGTGAGAAATAGTTCGCGTGCCAATACAATTTTCCTACGTGCCAGCTAGGACACGCGTGCCATAGCTTCGCCACCACTGCTCTAGTATCTAGACTAGATGATCTGAAATGTGTTTAAACCACGCAATGTTGGAATCCAGTTTCTATTATAGATAACATCTAACTAGAGAATATTTAACTGTATAATATTAGAAACAGATAAGTGCTAGATTAAACAAATATCAGTCTAGACTAGGGTTAGGTATTTAACTTGTCTAGTCTTTTCTACTTTACAATAGGCTAGTCTTATCTAGGCTTGTCTAGTCTTTTCTTGTCTTGTGCAGATAAGATAATTATTAATAATGTCTGAGTGGGACAAATATATCCCAGTATTAGCAAACTACCTAAAATACAAGCTTTATATAAAACTAAATATTAATGTAGTCTAGTCTTGTCTGTCTAGGCTTGTCTGTCTAGTATTGTCTGTCTAGTATTGTCTGTCTAGCCTTGTCTGTCTTGTCTTGTCTGTCTAGTCTTGTCTGTCTAGTCTTGTCTGTCTAGTCTTGTCTGTCTAGTCTGTCTAGTCTTGTCTGTCTAGTCTTGTCTGTCTAGTCTTGTCTGTCTAGTCTTGTCTGTCTAGTCTTGTCTGTCTAGTCTTGTCTGTCTAGTCTTGTCTGTCTAGTCTTGTCTGTCTAGTCTTGTCTGTCTAGTCTTGTCTGTCTAGTCTTGTCTGTCTAGTCTTGTCTGTCTAGTCTTGTCTGTCTAGTCTTGTCTGTCTAGTCTTGTCTGTCTAGTCTTGTCTGTCTAGTCTTGTCTGTCTAGTCTTGTCTGTCTAGTCTTGTCTGTCTAGTCTTGTCTGTCTAGTCTTGTCTGTCTAGTCTTGTCTGTCTAGTCTTGTCTGTCTAGTCTTGTCTGTCTAGTCTTGTCTGTCTAGTCTTGTCTGTCTAGTCTTGTCTGTCTAGTCTTGTCTGTCTAGTCTTGTCTGTCTAGTCTTGTCTGTCTAGTCTTGTCTGTCTAGTCTTGTCTGTCTAGTCTTGTCTGTCTAGTCTTGTCTGTCTAGTCTTGTCTGTCTAGTCTTGTCTGTCTAGTCTTGTCTGTCTAGTCTTGTCTGTCTAGTCTTGTCTGTCTAGTCTTGTCTGTCTAGTCTTGTCTGTCTAGTCTTGTCTGTCTAGTCTTGTCTGTCTAGTCTTGTCTGTCTAGTCTTGTCTGTCTAGTCTTGTCTGTCTAGTCTTGTCTGTCGAGTCTTGTCTGTCTAGTCTTGTCTGTCTAGTCTTGTCTGTCTAGTCTTGCAACAATAGTCTAATAATTTACAAATTTCACATGAGATTTGTTTTGTTAGTCCTAAAAAGACTCGGTAATTGTTATATAGCTCCGGAAAGGTTGAATATATTTATATATTCAGGCTGTGTTCCGATTGTTTTAAGTTTGTATGATTATCTATAACGTAGGATGGTTTTACCAATTCGAAAAAAAAAATAAAAAGATAAACAAAAAGAAAAACAGAAAACTTTAGAAAAAAAAAACTGACGGAAAAAAATCATAGAGTTGATTGAGGATCAAGAAAATATTGGTGGCAATTAAATGAATAATCATAACATTAATTATAAATTTATGTTTAAATTGTTTTTTTTTTAACAATAATTATATATTTTTCTTTTATTAGATCACTGGAGTGCTCATCACTGGAGTGATCACTAGTTCATAATAGTTTTTCATATTTTCAAATTACTTTTATTTATTATAAAGCGTTGACTAATTACTGTAAATCCACTAGACAATCACTACATTCTTATGATCTATAACTATGTTTTTAGATGAATCAAATATTTATCTTCTTATTTTGTATAAAATTTTAAATTTTTGATTGGAATTATTATTTAAATAGAAAAGTGACATTTTTTACAATTACTAGCACTATAATAATTCGTAAATTCATTTTATACAAGCATGCAATTTATTGTTTTCATTGTTCGATTTCTAAAATGACCGATCACTGTACTGTTTACCCCTATAGACTGGCATAAATGATTTACAAATGAAGGAATTCTTAATTAAATATTAAAAACTTTGCTTCATATTCAATAAATATTATCAAATCTTCTATTCTGTATTCGTTATTGTATCCATAATATATTATTATTTTATAAAAATTAATTATAAATATTGTGTAATATCAAAAACTGAAATTGAACATTGGGATGAAACCATACTAATATTACACACTACCTACAAAATAGAATCCAAATAGAGACATCACATGGAAAGGAGCAGACACGTCCAGCACAGAACACACATCACAAAGTTTGTGATTCCGCTTAATCTGAAAAAGCAAAGCCCCTAAAAAATTAACGCAGCCTGCACGGTGTCACTAGGCGGTTGACCATCTATTCCAGGGGTCTCCAAACTTTCCAGCCTTAGGGCCATACTGATTACTCCAGTAAGTTCCGAGGGCCAAAACCATATTATCATTGTTGCCGGTGGTAAAAAGTGAAATAGTCCAATGATGAAAAAAAAAGTCCGAAAAAGTACGCAACGTTTAAAAAAAGGTGCAAATCGGACTAAAGTCCGCAAAACGGCAACACTGCATATTATTAATTTTCCTGTCATCTGTAATTTCTAGATTAGTCGTAGAGTACGAGCCATGAGGAGTAACGTGACACGACATCTGGTGGACACAAGCGGAAATAGGTAGTACCTTCTATCGCTAACAGATGGCGCTAATAGCACGTACAGAATAATTTACACAAGAAAGTTCTGGTGTCTTCCACTCACTTCTAGATGGCAGTAATTGGAATATATAAGAAGGCTAGTGGCGCAACCACAAGTCAGTTCCTATGACACTGTTGTGAAATAAAATAGTGCGTACCTCCTTAAAACGTGTTTGTGCGTGTTTAAATTTAAGACATCTTTGTAACAGTATTTTGATTTGAATTGTTGCTTTTGTGTGTGATTTAGTAGTATGGAAAAGAAGCGAAAAATTGATAGTGAATGCAGAAAATTCAAAGATCAGTGGAACATTCAGTATTACGTAATTGAGTCCAGTAACAAGGCGCTATGTTTGATTTGCAATGAAAGCATAGCCGTTCTCAAGGAATATAACATTAAACGTCATTATGAAACAAAACATTTTCAAAATTACTCAAAATATACAGGAAGTTTGCGGACAGAAAAATTCGAAGCTATGAAGCGCGGATTGAAATCGCAGCAATCTTCATTTACAAAACTCAAAACTGAACAAGAGGCTGCAAATCGTGCCAGCTTTCGTGTGGCTCTTGAAATTGCAAAACGTGGAAAACCATTCACCGATGGAGAAATGATCAAAGAATGCATAATTGCAGTAGCCGAAGAAATGTGCCCTGAAAAGATAAATTTATTAAAAACTGTCAGTATGTCAGCAAACACTGTGGCTCGAAGGGTAGAAAACATCGCTGAAAATATATCCTCTCAACTGTTCGACACAAATGGACATGTTGAGTTGTTTTCTTTGGCCTTGGATGAGTCAACGGATGTGTCAGATACTGCTCAGGTGTTGATTTATATTCGAGGTGTACATAAAAGCTATGAAGTGCATGAAGAACTTCTTGATATGTATAGTATTCATGGCACAACTACTGGTACAGATATTTTTAAAGGAGTTGAAATGGCCATTAATCAAAAGAACCTTCGATGGAAAGACTTGAAATGTATTACAACTGATGGAGGCAAAAACATGAGTGGGAAAGATAAAGGAGTGGTCGCTCTTGTGTCAAAAGCTGTAGAAAATGACGGTGGTTCAAAACCATTAGTCTTACATTGTATCATTCATCAACAGTCTTTGTGCGGAAAATGTTTGGATATGTCTGAAGTTCTGAAACCAGTCATATCAACTGTTAATTTTATCAGATCTTTTGGGCTGAATCACCGACAATTCCGACAATTTATTGAAGAGATTGGAGAAAATGACTTACCTTATTATACTGCCGTACGTTGGCTTAGTTGTGGGAAAGTCCTTCAGCGCTTTTTTGAACTTCGAGCAGTGATCGAAATTTTTTTGAATGAAAAGCATCGCCCTCTTACTGAATTACAAAACAACGCATGGCTGTGGAAGTTAGCATTCTATGTTGATTTGACAAAATATGTGAACGAACTGAATTTGAGATTGCAAGGAGAGAACCAGCATCTTCCTGATTTATACACTAATATCAAATCATTCCGGAAGAAATTGATACTGTTTCAATCACAACTACGAAAATGTTTTTCACATTTTAAAACATGTGAAATATTCAGCCACACCACTGAGACTGAGTTTCCTATCGATTTTGCAATCGAAACTTTGAGTGCTTTGAAAATAAATTTTGATACTCGTTTCTCGGACTTTGATGCCATTGCGAAACAAATTAAGATTTTTCAGAATCCTTTTGATACTGACATTGAAACCCTAGCCCCGGAACTTCAAATGGAAATGATTGATTGTTTGATTGATTGTGCAGTGATATAATTATGAACAAATATCAAAACTCATCTTTGTTGGAATTTTATAAGAGTCTTCCACTGACACAATTTGATAATTTGCATAAATTTGCTCGTGGGCTGTTTTCTGTTTTTGGTACTACTTATTTGTGTGAGAAGACCTTCTCCAAAATGAAGTACACAACAAATGTTTACAGATCTAAATTAACTGATGAGCATCTTAAATCTCTTTTAATAATTGGTACAAGTAAAATTAGTCCACAACTACAAACTATTGTCAGTGGAAAATCTCAATTACATAAATCTCATTAGTATTTCATATGTCATTATGCTTGTTATAAGTTATGGTTTTATTTAAAATGTATAAAATGTTAGTTGGATTCATTTCAATAATTTGTTAGTTATTATATACTGAAGTTAAATTTTCTGCATATTATACATGTCTTTACTCATTACACTTCTGTGTTTCTTTATCCAACTTATCACAAAAACAATAACAATAAGCCTACAACAATGTTATGAGTAGTTAGCCCATGACCATATCAATGTAGATGTCATATTAATAATTATTCAACATAAAATTAGAATACTTCAGTAAACTAAATTTAATTTTCTATAAAAATATGTTCTCCGGAGAGCTATATGTTATAGCTCTCCGCGGGCCGGACAAATTTTGTCCGCAGGCCGGATGTGGCCCTCGGGCCGTAGTTTGGAGACCCCTGATCTATTCGATAACTCACTTCATCAGATAGCAAGTTATCTATGTGTTCATCCTTAGTCACCTCCTGTATAGCTGGTAGTATGTCACTTATTGATTGTGAATTGTTGAAACAAGATGTTTGTTGTCCGATATTTCATAGCTACCATGCTTGATGTAGCATTCAAATTGTGACAGACATACTAAGCGCAGTACAGATCTGAACTCCTGAGCATCGGGTACGGTTTGCGCCTCCTTATAACGGAGAGGCTTTCTCAACAATCTTGAGTTAATCGCCCTAATATTACATATTTAAAATCTTCTTGCTCTAGGTACAATTGTTGATAATCTAGGGTTCGTTTGTGTTGTCTATAAACATCCCGTTTCGAAAGGTTTCCAGCATTTAGCTTCAGCAGTTATGTGGTGAATTATGTTTATAAATGAATGCAAAAAGTTAATTCTTCCATTTCTTTGTGTGACAATTCTAGTTGTTGAAAGCGACTAGTCATAAGTTGGAACCAGTTGTGCATTGTTGTTAGGAACCATGCTGTAGTTTCGTGCTTTAAACAAATGTTATTCGCGGCAATGTGAAATCGTATTGCCGCATCTACATCATGACTTTATAATGAGACACTCAAACCAACATTCATTGTCTCAAAATGGTTTGGTTGTAAAACATTTTCTTTGAGGCGTGGACATAACTTAATGACGTCCTGTTCATGTAATTCAAACACCTTCCGCGCCGGCTCTAAAGAGATTTCATTTGAAGGTAAACCATAAGATTGTACTATTACATCTGTAAGGTAAAATTTGTGCCCCTTTCTCAAGGCCGCAACGATGTTTTTGAAAAGATGAACAGATACTTTTCGTTTTCGAGACATGGATGGGGAGTGTAATTTATTATCTGACTGTGCTTGTTGGCAACTATGTTTAAAAGCCTCCAAATGCCACAATTCTGGGGCGCCATATCCGATATAACGACTCTCACTGTGATACTGATCTCATGTGAGTTTTCGATGATGGCCATTATTCTTTGAAGTATCTTTGATGCCAAAAAGGAGTTGCCAATAAAGTCAAGTGTTTTTCCTGCGGTTTGAAACAGGCCACCTGAAATAAACAGAAATAAGTAATAATAATAATAATAATAACCTTTATTGGCATAATTAAAATAATTTCCATACAAAATATACATACAAAATAAAACAATAAAAATAATAAAAAAGTTGTGAAACTAAAACCCCATTAAAAAGAAAAAATAAATTTTACCACCCTATAAACCTATACTTCAACACCTATACATCGGACATAAGCTCACAAAACAAAAAAAAAAACTAAACCGCAACACTCAAAAAACTACCCCGTCGCATCCGCTCTTTCCATGTTTTCACTCTGTGTAAAAACGACAGTCCCTTCCCGCTCTCGTCCATACACTCCCTCTAATCCTTTCCTCGCCTTCTCTCCTGGTCATTCCACACCGCCATCGTGCATTCTTCCAACCAATGACTCCACATATCTTCCTTCAACCCACACACCAAACACCTTCTACTTTCCTCCTTCCTCCAATGTCTCCTTCCACGCTCTTCATTGCCACACCTAAATCTCGCCAACACTGACTGGTCGTCCGACCCTTTACTTGTCCTCAAATAACCAGGAACACGGCCGTGCACTTGTATCTGACTGTAGCCTTGGTGATATTTACTAGCCTCTATTTTCGATTGGCGCTCTTGGAAGTCCACTTCTAATAACCTCTCTTTTAGCATCCGTTTCCACTGAGCACCCGCACTTTTTTCCGTTTCCAACCCCTCGGATGATAACCCGCCTCTCTCATACAGTTTCCTTTTATTCAACCCCCAACCGCTCTCTCTTCTACCACTTAACCCCTCTTTATTCACTACTCAAAAGATTTCCTTTATTATCCTTTCATCTCCTAACCCATCCACCCCATACTCGAACTTTATCACTCTTTCCGCAGCTATTACCGCCACCTTACAAGCACTCACTTCCTGAAGCACAATGTGACCAGGCGTCGACCTATCAAGTTTCAACACTTTCTTATAAAACTTTAGCTGCACCCTTTCGATCTTGTCTTCCTCTTTCGTTCCCCAGACCTCGCATCCATACAGTAACACGCTTCGCACACATGCCTTCCATATGGTCTCTGCTGCTCTAAAGTTTCCATCAAAGTTCCTTTTCCAAACCTCCCAGATACGACCCGCCGCCACCCATGCCTTCTTTGTAACATACTCTATGTGTTCTTTATTACTGTATCCAGTCCCAAAGACATACCCCAAATACTTAAATTTACTAACTTCCTCTATTTCAGTACCCTGCCATTCAAACCTTTCTTTCTTATATCGCCCACCCATTTTAAACCGAATCCATTTTGTTTTACCAACATTCACCCTTAAATCCCTCTTTTTGAAATACCTACAGAGCCTTTCAATCACGTCCTTCATCTCACTAGCCGACTTTGCAAATACCACCATGTCATCCGCATATGCCAAGCTCCACACTTTCTTTTTCCCAATCACCACTCCTCCAGCTTGCCCGGCCTGTAAAACCTTTTCCATATCCGCCACATACAGATTGAAAAGCGTGGGACTCAAAGGGCAGCCTTGTCTCAGGCCCTTCCTCACCTCAAAATAGTCCGATTCCCATTCATTCGCTACTACCTTACAGACCGTTTCCTCCTACAAATTCCTGATGTTCCTTCTTACCCTCTCTGAGATAGCTAGCTTGCCCAAACACTCGTCAAGTCTCCTTCTGTTCACCGAGTCATATGCGGCTTTCAAATCAATGAAAAGAGCAAACAGGCCATAACAGAAATAAGTAATGGAACTTCTATAAGAGAGGAGCCTATTACACAAGTATTAATTGTACAACGGACCTCCAGATACATGCACAAACAACTTAATATCTGCCACCACTATAATACTAACTTTCAGTTTCATTAACCTGAATAAGTCATATAAAATACTAGGTCTAAATTTTAGATGTCTTAGACGAGCAGAGTACGAATGCTGAGGAACGGGAGCTTTTGTCTGCGCAATTCCTCTTATCCATTTGCGCCACACGCCAAATGAAGATTAAACGCCCTATTCACAGTATCCTCAGACCACTCAGTCCCTCGGAGTGATCCTATCCTTAGGAACTCTGACTGGTCTTTATTAAAAATTTTCGACAAGTTTTCATCTTTCCTTGTCAACTGTTTCTTATAATGATGGTATTTTGACCAAGCTACACAAAGAGTCTTCTTAAATTTTTCAATCTGGACTGCAGGATCTGAAGCCATATCACACATCCTCATAGATACTACCTTCCTGATTCTCATCTCCATCTCTGTTCTCACCTAAAGCAAAATATTTTAGTTTTTCTTACTTCACCATTTCTCTAAATACTAACCTCACAAATTTTAGAATTCGATGTAAGATCGTTTCTTCCAATAACTGTTCTCCACAATTCTCAAACTTCTTTAGCGTCACCTAAGAACATTAAAATTAAAATAACGTTTAACGTTTTTATTTTATTAACGTACGTAGGTAACGTTAATAAAATAAAAACGTATGCGTTCATGGGACCCCCGTCAGGAACGAAGTTCCTCGCGCATTTAACAGAATCGAACAACTTCTCTTTTTGAATTATTATTAAAATAACTAAAGTTCACACAAATATTTTGATTGTATGTTCTGGAAAATATGAATAAACAATTTAAATCTCCATATTCAAACCCACTACAAAGTATTTATCTTGCACTAGTTTGATTTTGACATGCATTTAAGTAAGGTGAACTATAAAGTTGCTGTCGAAGAAACGATGCTGATATTTGACGTTGTAAAATCTTATAAGAGATGTATGGCAATTACCGTCGCCAGCAAACTTTGTGTTATGATGCAATAAGACATTTGGCATTGAACATTCATCATGTTCCTCGTATCGGGCTTGGAATAATTGAAAACTTCGACTAATTACTTGCTGAGCTTCATTATTACACGATGATTGAATTTAATTATTCAGAAAGTGACTAAATATTACTTTTTCAGTTTCTTCATTATTTTAGATTAAAATAGGCGGTAATGAATCTTCTTTCGATGATTGTATTGATTCAGGTTCAACACATTTCTTCCTTGATTTAAATGTTGAACATTTCTTCCTTGATCTTTGTATATTTGAACGCCTTCAGCATGTTCTAAATCTGTAGTTTGTAAAATTTCTTTTTTCTCTGTCAATACTCTTTTTGGTGCAGTGCTTGTGATTTGACTATTGTCTCTCTATAATATATATATATATATATATATATATATATATATATATATATATATATATGTGTGTGTGTGTGTTGTATTGTTTTCTCGGGGATCCCGCGTTGATGCTGCGGGTTGGCTCTGAAAAGAACCGCATTCTCGACGTTTCGGCGAACTAACATTCGCCATTCTCAAGAGATATATGCGTCCGTGCGGGTCAACCGTTAGACGCATACTGAGAGCTCGTTCGTGCGATGCGACTACTTATAGCTGTCTGGCTTCGGGTCATGCGCGTTGTGTGCGTTGTGTGCGGTGCTTCGGTTCGGTTGTTTGTTTGTCTTGTTGGTCGTACATGAGTCTGGGGTGTCTGGAATTGCATTTTGAGGGTGGATATGATCGGTCGCCATGCTGGGGGCAGTCTCAAGGAATCGTCTCTCGTGTTCTTGCAGTAGTCTCGTTTTTCTATCTCTATGGCTTCTATGTATACTCGTGACATTTCGTGGCTAATCTGTGCAACAGTCCTTGAATTTCTAAAGTCCATCCAGTGACCGGTGTTTGTGTGTTGGACAAGTGCCGATGAGACTTTGTCTCTGTGTCTGACTGAAACTACATGTTCTTGAATCCTAGCAGATATTTTTCTATTGGTACGTCCAATGTAGGTTCGTGCACATGTTCCGCAAGGTATTTTGTAAATTCCATGGGATTCTAACGGGATGGTGTCTTTAACGCTGCGTAGCATGGAGGATATTTTATGGTTAGGTTTGAAAATGGTGTCGATGTTGTGTCTTTAAAGGATTCTGGCGATTTTGTCAGTTGATCCATGAACATATGGTAGGTATGCTGTGCTAATGGGTTTCTGGCGTTCTTCAGTTCTTTGGCTACTGTTCTCTGTACGACGGAAAGCTCTGGATATTAAGCTGATTGGATATCCATTTGAAGAAAGAGCTTCTCGTAAGTTCCTCAATTCTTTCGGTAAGTTAAGCTGGTCGGCTAGTCTTTTGGATCGGGTGGTAAGAGTGTTGACTACTAGGAGCTAGACAGACAAGACTAGACAGACAAGACTAGACAGACAAGACTAAACAGACAAGACTAGACAGACAAGACTAGACAGACAAGACTAGACAGACAAGACTAGACAGACAAGACTAGACAGACAAGACTAGACAGACAAGACTAGACAGACAAGACTAGACAGACAAGACTAGACAGACAAGACTAGACAGACAAGACTAGACAGACAAGACTAGACAGACAAGACTAGACAGACAAGACTAGACAGACAAGACTAGACAGACAAGACTAGACAGACAAGACTAGACAGACAAGACTAGACAGACAAGACTAGACAGACAAGACTAGACAGACAAGACTAGACAGACAAGACTAGACAGACAAGACTAGACAGACAAGACTAGACAGACAAGACTAGACAGACAAGACTAGACAGACAAGACTAGACAGACAAGACTAGACAGACAAGACTAGACAGACAAGACTAGACAGACAAGACTAGACAGACAAGACTAGACTGACAAGACTAGACAGACAAGACTAGACAGACAAGACTAGACAGACAAGACTAGACAGACAAGACTAGACAGACAAGACTAGACAGACAAGACTAGACAGACAAGACTAGACAGACAAGACTAGACAGACAAGACTAGACAGACAAGACTGGACAGACAAGACTAGACAGACAAGACTAGACAGACAAGACTAGACAGACAAGACTAGACAGACAAGACTAGACAGACAAGACTAGACAGACAAGACTGG
Source organism: Phosphuga atrata (assembly GCA_944588485.1). NCBI lineage: Eukaryota > Metazoa > Arthropoda > Insecta > Coleoptera > Silphidae > Phosphuga > Phosphuga atrata. The sequence continues at coordinate 8,621,029 of OX155909.1, forward strand.
ACAGACAAGACTAGACAGACAAGACTAGACAGACAAGACTAGACAGACAAGACTAGACAGACAAGACTAGACAGACAAGACTAGACAGACAAGACTAGACAGACAAGACTAGACAGACAAGACTAGACAGACAAGACTAGACAGACAAGACTAGACAGACAAGACTAGACAGACAAGACTAGACAGACAAGACTAGACAGACAAGACTGGACAGACAAGACTAGACAGACAAGACTAGACAGACAAGACTAGACAGACAAGACTAGACAGACAAGACTAGACAGACAAGACTAGACAGACAAGACTAGACAGACAAGACTAGACAGACAAGACTAGACAGACAAGACTAGACAGACAAGACTAGACAGACAAGACTAGACCGACAAGACTAGACAGACAAGACTAGACAGACAAGACTATTTGGATTTTGACGGTTCAAAACTCGACAGTTGATTTTGTGGTTTCTTCGAGTTTCAAGCAACTCCAACATAAAGATGCCAAGGGAATTAAGATCAAGTATACCCTCTAAAAAGCATTTTGACCTATTACCAACGTCTCTAAATAGTTCTGAATTTGAGAATTTCTTATCAGAAGTTATAAAGAAGCAAATAGAACCCCTGCAACTGGTTATTACTGATTTAACAGTACAGATAAAAGAATTAACTATATCCCTGAACAACGAAAAGTTGAGAAATGCAGCGGTTCTAACCGCGCAATCCTCACTAGAAACAAAAACAAAAAGTATAAATATGTCAAACCATAATGTACGAGAATTTATTTCCTCGGATAGCGACAGTGAGTCGAGTCCAAGGCCCAAGAGAGCAGAAAAAATTCGCATAGCTAAGGATAGTAAAAATAACATAAACAATAACAAATTGACGGAACCAAAAAATCCTACAATTAAACTGATTACGAACGAAAACGAAAACAAAAATGAAGATAACTGGGTGACACAACGTTCCAAGCGGAGAAGCAGAAACTTGAAAACAGTAGTTGGCACTAGTGACGACATTACTCAAATAAGAGCAGCTGTAAGATACCAGCACTTACATATCTATAGACTAGATCCGAAGCTAACAACAAGTGATATTGTTGAATATCTTGGAAGGAAGAACTTCGACAAAGTAACATGTGAGAAGATCGTGTCCAGGTATCCAGACCACTATTCCTCCTTCAAAATATCTGCTCCAATTGAAGATATCGATAATTTATTAAAGCCAGAAATATGGCCTAGAAATACCTGTGTCAACCGTTTTTTAGCAAGTCTCTCGAGAATATCGAGAAAGCTGCAATAACTCATGGAAAATCCCCTACACTCGAAGTTAATCAACCCGAAATCAAGACAAAACATATAAAAATTAAAAAAGAAAACATCAGCTTAATAAATTTAAATACTCAATCAATCCGAAACTCAATTAATAGAATTGAATTTATGATAGAAGACACATGCAATTGTAAATACTTAGTTCTCACAGAACACTGGCAGACTGCAATACAGCTACAAACATTAAAATTTAATAATTTTCACCTAGCCTCAAGTTTCTGTAGAGAAGAAGGAAGACATGGTGGAGTAGCCATCTTCTGCCACGAAAATATTAATTTCAAAATTAGAAGCGATATAAATTCTTGCTCAGAGACCTATTCATTTGAATGTACTGCAATAGAAACTATAATCAATTCAAACACAATATTAATCATTGGTATATACAGAACACCGTTAGCAGATATTAAACATATTTTCGAGAAATTACATAGACTACTTGCCAACATCACAATCGAAGGGAAACAATTTATTATAACGGGTGACTTTAACGTCGACTTTTTAAAACGATCGAAAAATAGTCGTCAACTCAATTGCTTGTTGGAATCCTTCAATGCTAAACCTACTTTAAAAGAAGCTAGCCATCCAATTTCAAACACGTGCCTGGATAATATAGTGGTTTGTACAAACTTAACATATGTAGTAAAGACTCTAAATTATGAAATCTCAGACCACTTGGCACAACAAATAACCTTTAAAACAAATAAAAACCAACAAACACATCACAAATGCCGAAACTATAATGAGGAAAATAAGAATGAATTTAAGCTAGCTTTGAGTGAGGAAACTTGGGAAGAACTTCAAGCAATAGAAGATAAGGATGTAAATTCGCAGTGGGACAAATTTATAGAAATATTCAAAATGCATTTTAACAAATGCTTCCCTATAAAAAAAATTAAGAGTAATCAAGAGAAAAAAAAGATATTTCAAAATAAGGAACTAATTGAGATAAAAAGACAATTAGAGACCTTACAAATATTATCCAGACATTTCGAGAACTTAAAACCAAAGTATAATTCACTCAGAAGAAAATATAAAGCCACTTTGAGACGGGAAAAAAGAACCATTATCAAAATTTAATATCTAAAAGTGAGGATAAAATAAGAAGCACATGGAAGGCTGTCAAAGAAATAACGAAGCTGAACACAAGTAAGGAATCTCGCACAATACAAAATTTTAAACCAGAAATGGCAAACATAATTAACAAGTTTTTCGCAGAGAGAGGAATTATTATGACTCAACATTTAAAAACTAGCAACTCAATCAACAAACTTCAAAATAACCCGAATATAATATTCCTAGATCCACTCCACCAAGAGGAATTAATGAACACTATAATAAAATTTAAGAATAAAAGAAGTGCTGGAATAGATGAAGTTAATATGCCAATTGTAAAATGGGTAGCAACTGAAATAGCTGAGCCACTAGAACTTATCATAAACAATTCCTTTCAGACAGGAATATTCCCAGAGGCACTAAAAATTTCGAAGATAGTACCGATTTATAAGAAAGGAGACATGAACAATTTGGAGAACTATAGACCTATCAGTCTACAATCGGTTTTTTCTAAAATTTTTGAAAAATTAATATGCACACGAATACTCTCTTTTTTGAATAAATACAATATCCTAACAAATTATCAGCATGGTTTTAGGGCGGGAAAAAGCATTGAGACAGCCTGCTTTCAATATATTAGCTGCACAATACGACATATAGAAAATCAAAACACTCCAGTTGGGATTTTCGTGGATTTATCTAAAGCTTATGATACCGTGAACCACAACCTGTTACGTCAAAAATTATGTGTGTATGGCATTAGAGGAGTAGCCCTGCAGTGGATCGAATCATATCTAAAAAACCGATCGCAAATAAAAGAAATTTCAACAGGACAGGATAAAATCAAGTCCGAAATCAGAACTATCAATGTGGGGATTCCGCAGGGAAGTGTCTTGGGCCCCATATTATTTACAATATATGTAAATGATCTGCCTCAAACGACTATAGAAACAGATACAGTCATGATAAATTACGCAGATGACACAAGCCTCATAACCACAAACAAATATTTAGAAGATATCCCGGGGAAAGTTAGAACTACCATTAAATTACTAAACACGTGGTTTGATGAAAATAAATTAATCATGAACGAAGAAAAAACGAACGTAATATTTTTTAAAACAAAACGGGACCAAAGATTATTCCCCAAAGAAATAGTAATCTCGGACAACACACTAAAAGTTCAAAAATGCGTTAAACTGTTGGGAATATATTTTGACGAGAATTTGGATTGGGAAACGCACATAATTAATTTATCAAATAAACTCAATAGGTCTGTATATGCGATGAGAATACTTAGACGATATTTAGATACAAATACGCTAAAAACAGTTTATTACGCTAATATACACAGCCTATTGAGGTTCGGGATCATGTTATGGGGCAGCGGAACATTGATAAACGATATTTTCAAAATTCAAAAGGAAGCTATCCGAGTTATTTTCGATCTGGAATTCACCGAGTCGTGCAGAGGAAAATTTAGAAAAGCGGAAATTCTAACAACAACAGGAACTTATATATATGAAAGTCTGATTTTTCTATTTAAACATAAAAATTACTTTAGCGATTTAAAAGTAAATAACGGAAAGAATACCAGACAAAACTGGGTAAATTACAACTTCCCAACACATAACCTTAGCATGACAGAAAAAATGTCGCCCTACAGTAATATCAAACTATTTAACGCGCTACCAATGAATTTAAAACGAAAAAATAATATTAAGGAATACAAGCAGCACATACGAAAGATTCTTCTCCATATCGAGCCCTACACCCTACACGAGTACTACACCAGCATTAAATCACCAAATTACCAAATTTGAATTCGATTTTAATATAAGAATCAGAGAATCGTATGAGGAATCTTCAATTTAAAAAGGACTTGACGCTGAGTTCATATAATGTATCATCGAGGTGATGAAGGTAGTGATACTGAGATCCTAAATCGCCATAAGTTTGAGAGAGATATATTACTAATTTACCCATACTCCATAAAGGAATATTACCTGGGAGTTAAGCCTACTGGAATTTAAAGGCTAACCCATAGTTCATTTAGCTTACATATGTTCACAATTTGTTTTCTTTCTAAATGTAATTGTTATACTTTGTAGCTTATAAATGAAATAAATTGAAAAATAAATTGACTAGACAGACAAGACTAGACAGACAAGACTAGACAGACAAGACTAGACAGACAAGACTAGACAGACAAGACTAGACAGACAAGACTAGACAGACAAGACTAGACAGACAAGACTAGACAGACAAGACTAGACAGACAAGACTAGACAGACAAGACTAGACAGACAAGACTAGACAGACAAGACTAGACAGACAAGACTAGACAGACAAGACTAGACAGACAAGACTAGACAGACAAGACTAGACAGACAAGACTAGACAGACAAGACTAGACAGACAAGACTAGACAGACAAGACTAGACAGACAAGACTAGACAGACAAGACTAGACAGACAAGACTAGACAGACAAGACTAGACAGACAAGACTAGACAGACAAGACTAGACAGACAAGACTAGACAGACAAGACTAGACAGACAAGACTAGACAGACAAGACTAGACAGACAAGACTAGACAGACAAGACTAGACAGACAAGACTAGACAGACAAGACTAGACAGACAAGACTAGACAGACAAGACTAGACAGACAAGACTAGACAGACAAGACTAGACAGACAAGACTAGACAGACAAGACTAGACAGACAAGACTAGACAGACAAGACTAGACAGACAAGACTAGACAGACAAGACTAGACAGACAAGACTAGACAGACAAGACTAGACAGACAAGACTAGACAGACAAGACTAGACAGACAAGACTAGACAGACAAGACTAGACAGACAAGACTAGACAGACAAGACTAGACAGACAAGACTAGACAGACAAGACTAGACAGACAAGACTAGACAGACAAGACTAGACAGACAAGACTAGACAGACAAGACTAGACAGACAAGACTAGACAGACAAGACTAGACAGACAAGACTAGACAGACAAGACTAGACAGACAAGACTAGACAGACAAGACTAGACAGACAAGACTAGACAGACAAGACTAGACAGACAAGACTAGACAGACAAGACTAGACAGACAAGACTAGACAGACAAGACTAGACAGACAAGACTAGACAGACAAGACTAGACAGACAAGACTAGACAGACAAGACTAGACAGACAAGACTAGACAGACAAGACTAGACAGACAAGACTAGACAGACAAGACTAGACAGACAAGACTAGACAGACAAGACTAGACAGACAAGACTAGACAGACAAGACTAGACAGACAAGACTAGACAGACAAGACTAGACAGACAAGACTAGACAGACAAGACTAGACAGACAAGACTAGACAGACAAGACTAGACAGACAAGACTAGACAGACAAGACTAGACAGACAAGACTAGACAGACAAGACTAGACAGACAAGACTAGACAGACAAGACTAGACAGACAAGACTAGACAGACAAGACTAGACAGACAAGACTAGACAGACAAGACTAGACAGACAAGACTAGACAGACAAGACTAGACAGACAAGACTAGACAGACAAGACTAGACAGACAAGACTAGACAGACAAGACTAGACAGACAAGACTAGACAGACAAGACTAGACAGACAAGACTAGACAGACAAGACTAGACAGACAAGACTAGACAGACAAGACTAGACAGACAAGACTAGACAGACAAGACTAGACAGACAAGACTAGACAGACAAGACTAGACAGACAAGACTAGACAGACAAGACTAGACAGACAAGACTAGACAGACAAGACTAGACAGACAAGACTAGACAGACAAGACTAGACAGACAAGACTAGACAGACAAGACTAGACAGACAAGACTAGACAGACAAGACTAGACAGACAAGACTAGACAGACAAGACTAGACAGACAAGACTAGACAGACAAGACTAGACAGACAAGACTAGACAGACAAGACTAGACAGACAAGACTAGACAGACAAGACTAGACAGACAAGACTAGACAGACAAGACTAGACAGACAAGACTAGACAGACAAGACTAGACAGACAAGACTAGACAGACAAGACTAGACAGACAAGACTAGACAGACAAGACTAGACAGACAAGACTAGACAGACAAGACTAGACAGACAAGACTAGACAGACAAGACTAGACAGACAAGACTAGACAGACAAGACTAGACAGACAAGACTAGACAGACAAGACTAGACAGACAAGACTAGACAGACAAGACTAGACAGACAAGACTAGACAGACAAGACTAGACAGACAAGACTAGACAGACAAGACTAGACAGACAAGACTAGACAGACAAGACTAGACAGACAAGACTAGACAGACAAGACTAGACAGACAAGACTAGACAGACAAGACTAGACAGACAAGACTAGACAGACAAGACTAGACAGACAAGACTAGACAGACAAGACTAGACAGACAAGACTAGACAGACAAGACTAGACAGACAAGACTAGACAGACAAGACTAGACAGACAAGACTAGACAGACAAGACTAGACAGACAAGACTAGACAGACAAGACTAGACAGACAAGACTAGACAGACAAGACTAGACAGACAAGACTAGACAGACAAGACTAGACAGACAAGACTAGACAGACAAGACTAGACAGACAAGACTAGACAGACAAGACTAGACAGACAAGACTAGACAGACAAGACTAGACAGACAAGACTAGACAGACAAGACTAGACAGACAAGACTAGACAGACAAGACTAGACAGACAAGACTAGACAGACAAGACTAGACAGACAAGACTAGACAGACAAGACTAGACAGACAAGACTAGACAGACAAGACTAGACAGACAAGACTAGACAGACAAGACTAGACAGACAAGACTAGACAGACAAGACTAGACAGACAAGACTAGACAGACAAGACTAGACAGACAAGACTAGACAGACAAGACTAGACAGACAAGACTAGACAGACAAGACTAGACAGACAAGACTAGACAGACAAGACTAGACAGACAAGACTAGACAGACAAGACTAGACAGACAAGACTAGACAGACAAGACTAGACAGACAAGACTAGACAGACAAGACTAGACAGACAAGACTAGACAGACAAGACTAGACAGACAAGACTAGACAGACAAGACTAGACAGACAAGACTAGACAGACAAGACTAGACAGACAAGACTAGACAGACAAGACTAGACAGACAAGACTAGACAGACAAGACTAGACAGACAAGACTAGACAGACAAGACTAGACAGACAAGACTAGACAGACAAGACTAGACAGACAAGACTAGACAGACAAGACTAGACAGACAAGACTAGACAGACAAGACTAGACAGACAAGACTAGACAGACAAGACTAGACAGACAAGACTAGACAGACAAGACTAGACAGACAAGACTAGACAGACAAGACTAGACAGACAAGACTAGACAGACAAGACTAGACAGACAAGACTAGACAGACAAGACTAGACAGACAAGACTAGACAGACAAGACTAGACAGACAAGACTAGACAGACAAGACTAGACAGACAAGACTAGACAGACAAGACTAGACAGACAAGACTAGACAGACAAGACTAGACAGACAAGACTAGACAGACAAGACTAGACAGACAAGACTAGACAGACAAGACTAGACAGACAAGACTAGACAGACAAGACTAGACAGACAAGACTAGACAGACAAGACTAGACAGACAAGACTAGACAGACAAGACTAGACAGACAAGACTAGACAGACAAGACTAGACAGACAAGACTAGACAGACAAGACTAGACAGACAAGACTAGACAGACAAGACTAGACAGACAAGACTAGACAGACAAGACTAGACAGACAAGACTAGACAGACAAGACTAGACAGACAAGACTAGACAGACAAGACTAGACAGACAAGACTAGACAGACAAGACTAGACAGACAAGACTAGACAGACAAGACTAGACAGACAAGACTAGACAGACAAGACTAGACAGACAAGACTAGACAGACAAGACTAGACAGACAAGACTAGACAGACAAGACTAGACAGACAAGACTAGACAGACAAGACTAGACAGACAAGACTAGACAGACAAGACTAGACAGACAAGACTAGACAGACAAGACTAGACAGACAAGACTAGACAGACAAGACTAGACAGACAAGACTAGACAGACAAGACTAGACAGACAAGACTAGACAGACAAGACTAGACAGACAAGACTAGACAGACAAGACTAGACAGACAAGACTAGACAGACAAGACTAGACAGACAAGACTAGACAGACAAGACTAGACAGACAAGACTAGACAGACAAGACTAGACAGACAAGACTAGACAGACAAGACTAGACAGACAAGACTAGACAGACAAGACTAGACAGACAAGACTAGACAGACAAGACTAGACAGACAAGACTAGACAGACAAGACTAGACAGACAAGACTAGACAGACAAGACTAGACAGACAAGACTAGACAGACAAGACTAGACAGACAAGACTAGACAGACAAGACTAGACAGACAAGACTAGACAGACAAGACTAGACAGACAAGACTAGACAGACAAGACTAGACAGACAAGACTAGACAGACAAGACTAGACAGACAAGACTAGACAGACAAGACTAGACAGACAAGACTAGACAGACAAGACTAGACAGACAAGACTAGACAGACAAGACTAGACAGACAAGACTAGACAGACAAGACTAGACAGACAAGACTAGACAGACAAGACTAGACAGACAAGACTAGACAGACAAGACTAGACAGACAAGACTAGACAGACAAGACTAGACAGACAAGACTAGACAGACAAGACTAGACAGACAAGACTAGACAGACAAGACTAGACAGACAAGACTAGACAGACAAGACTAGACAGACAAGACTAGACAGACAAGACTAGACAGACAAGACTAGACAGACAAGACTAGACAGACAAGACTAGACAGACAAGACTAGACAGACAAGACTAGACAGACAAGACTAGACAGACAAGACTAGACAGACAAGACTAGACAGACAAGACTAGACAGACAAGACTAGACAGACAAGACTAGACAGACAAGACTAGACAGACAAGACTAGACAGACAAGACTAGACAGACAAGACTAGACAGACAAGACTAGACAGACAAGACTAGACAGACAAGACTAGACAGACAAGACTAGACAGACAAGACTAGACAGACAAGACTAGACAGACAAGACTAGACAGACAAGACTAGACAGACAAGACTAGACAGACAAGACTAGACAGACAAGACTAGACAGACAAGACTAGACAGACAAGACTAGACAGACAAGACTAGACAGACAAGACTAGACAGACAAGACTAGACAGACAAGACTAGACAGACAAGACTAGACAGACAAGACTAGACAGACAAGACTAGACAGACAAGACTAGACAGACAAGACTAGACAGACAAGACTAGACAGACAAGACTAGACAGACAAGACTAGACAGACAAGACTAGACAGACAAGACTAGACAGACTAGACAGACAAGACTAGACAGACAAGACTAGACAGACAAGACTAGACAGACAAGACTAGACAGACAAGACTAGACAGACAAGACTAGACAGACAAGACTAGACAGACAAGACTAGACAGATAAGACTAGACAGACAAGACTAGACAGACAAGTCTAGACAGACAAGACTAGACAGACAAGACTAGACAGACAAGACTAGACAGACAAGACTAGACAGTCAAGACTAGACAGACAAGACTAGACGGATATGATTAAACAGGCAAGACTAAACTGCAACGTGTTGAACTGTACAGACAAAAGGTTTTAAATACACGTACAAAAGGTACAAAATACACGTCGATAAAATCACAGCAACAAAAAAACAAAAATATCACACTAAGTAGAAAATAGAAAATATCACATCCTAATTATTATTATCATGACATATTTTAGGATGTCATATTTTCGTAGCGTGTAGTTTTCGTAGTATGTTTGCTACGTTTCATAGCGAAATTCTGTCCTGCGTTGTTTGGTCGCGAGTTGTTTTATTTGGACACCGAAATAACAACTGATCGAATGATGAAATAAAATATAATATTTCTGTATAACTCCCGGGCGTAAAGACCTAGTGGTCGATGGCCTTTTGTTGACTTTTTGTTTTCAATAAATATTTCTTTTCCTATAATTTTCAATTAAATACGCAACAATACGTGACCAAAGACCAAACAACGTGTCCAATATATCACAGCGACATAACAAAGCATTACTAAAAGAACACGCTATGAAAACATCACATCATAAAATGTGTTGCTAATTATTATTAGCATGTGATATTTTTGACGTGTTATTATGTTGCTACGATATTTTCGACTTGAAATTTATCGTCTGTTATTTTTTAGCGTGTTATTTTAGGAAGGAAACATTCATAACAGGTTGTTTTGTTGACGCGTTCTTTAGTAGCGTGTTGAAATGTGAGGACACCAAAATTGAATATAACTCTTTCGAAATACATACTTCTATTTACCTTTGTTTTATTAGAGGAAATTATTTTTTAAATTTGCCGCTTTTATTTTTTATGAATAGAATTTCATAGCTTCACGTCTTTGACTGTGTCTGAGAAAATGACAGATAATTAAAAGCATTACATAGCTACCAGCCGCTACGGTGACCAGCAATATTCATAAAACTAAATTAATTCTATTTACCGGTCGGTAATAAAAAATCAAGTTAATGTATTAGTGTTTATATTAATTGATTAGTGAACCTTATAACGGAAATCATGAATACATAAATATACTCAAATGTTTTAAGATATTTCTTTATGTTCATTTTTCTCCTTAAATATTAATTAATCTTAAAATTTATTTACTTATAATTAATTTAGTGCTTAGAATAAATAAAGATGACAATGGCTAGTGTTTCATATCAAATAGCAAATTTGCTGGAAAAGGTATTATTGCACACATCAAATGTTACTTTGGTTGTATATTGGTTAATAATTTTGTTGTATATGTATATTGGTTAATAATTTTTTTTATAGATGCAGTCCACTGATAAAGATTTCCGATTTATGGCAACTAATGATTTAATGACGGAGTTACAGAAGGATAGTATTAAGTTAGACGATGACTCCGAAAGGAAAGTAGTTAAAATGTTGTTAAAATTGCTTGAAGATAAAAATGGGGAAGTACAAAATTTAGCTGTAAAATGGTAAGTGTGATTATTATCCTTTTTATTATTGCTTTATGTACAGCCTATTTGGCAAAACATATTATAAAGTATTAAACATAACATATTTAGCGTCTGACAAGATATTGATAATTTATGTAAATTATTAATACATTATGACATCTTTCTAATATTCGATGTCAAACGGGAGTTATTTTGTCAATTGTTGTCAATTGCCAACAACAAAAAAATCTTGTTTGATATTTAAATTAGCCCATTTAGGTTACATTGTGACCATGGATTAAAACTAAACCAACTATGAGCCAGTTTGACCCTTTTCAAATTTCAGTACAACTTTTACATATTTAAACATTGTCACATCACTATCAAACTTTACAACTACCTAAAATATCCCTACAATGTATTTATCAGTATTTAAGTTTTAGGAGAAATATATGTGACCTGTCCTACCTACTGAGGGTCAACTTGGCGTGGTCAATTTGACCTCTGAGGGCCAATTTGGCCTTTCGAGATAAATTGGTATTTACTCTTTTGGTTTTGGTAATTACTCTTCTAAACCTGAAATTAGCCTCCTTATCTGAACAAGAAACTATCAAGTATTAAGGTGCATGGTGTCTAACACTTTCATGTCGAGTACACTCTAACTGCAACAGTGAGCGACATCTACCATTTGCATGTACTTATATCAATCAAATCAATCAATCAAATCATTTATTTCATTATTACAGGTAACAATACACTTAATGAAATATGTCAAAACAAAAGGAAATTCATAGAAAAAGTAGAACAAATATAACAAATACATGTGTTCATAATCAATAAAAATGTGAATTCAAAATAACATTATGAATTGTTCCCTGAGGACAAAAATTCATCGAAATTGTAAGGTTCCATATCGTTTATATATGTGAACAGGTCTTTCTTTAACTTCTTGATATTGTCAATTTGTTTGATCTTCCTTGGTAGTCTGTTATAGATTCTCAAGATGCTGTACGGAGGGCTCCTTTCAGTCATTGATAGATTATGTCTTGGAAATTGATAGAGCTCGGTATTATATCTTGTATTCTGTGCTGTAGGTTTTATAAAAGCATCAAACAAATGTTTATGTTTAAATAGGAAAATTGTGCTTTCATATACGTATATACCCGTACAGGTTAGTATATTAGCTCTCTTAAAGTGCCCTCTGCATGACGCACGAAAGGGTAAATTAAGTAAAATGCGTAAAACTTGTTTTTGTACTCTGAATACTTTCTTTGTATGGATCCCAATTCCCCAGAACATTACACCAAATCTAATGTGCGAGTGAAAATTCGCAAAATACACTATTCTCAAGACATTTAGGTCAACATATCTACTGAGGACTCTTATTGCGAACACTGCTCTATTGAGGTTTATTAAGATATTATTAATATGACAGGACCAGTCAGTCCAATGTCTCGTCGATGTGAATACCTAGAAGCCTGGCTGACTGTTGCACTTTAATTATTTCATCTCCAATTATGGTATCCTGTGGGTAGGTAGCTAAGCATCTTTTTGTTTTGAAAATAATTACCTTTGTTTTTTGGTTATTTAAGATCAATCTATTCTCATTGAACCATGATAAAAATGCCAACATCACCAGGTTCGCATTGTGGGTGATATCCTCTACATTCTTGTTTATTATTAGCACAGACGTATCATCAGCATAGTTAACCAATGAGTGTCGAGGAATGATTGCTAATTGGGCCAAATCATTGATGTAAATTGTGAAAAGTAAAGGGCCAATAGTACTTCCTTGCGGAATACCTCTATTAATCAACCGTGGAGTAGATTTCACTATACCGTATGGTGTTTCAAGTTTTGTAATAAGGATTCTATTGAATAAGAAGGATTCGAGCAAATCCAGTGCAACTCCACGAATTCCATAGTTGTAGAGTTTATCTTTTAATATTACATGGTCTACTAAGTCATAAGCCTTAGAAAGATCCACTAGCATTGCATATGGTATATTTTTTGCTTCCAGATTACCGTTATAGCTGATATAATTTCGTAACATGCTGTGTCTATGCTTTTACCCTTGACAAAACCATGTTGTTGTTGGCTTATTATGTCATGCTTATTCATAAAAGAAAGTAATCTAACGCATAACAATTTTTCAAGAATCTTTGAAAACAATGACAATATACTTATAGGCCTGTAGTTATTAATATCCGTATTATCACCAGTTTTGTAGATAGGGGTGATTAACGCCACTTTTAATGAATCCGGGAATACACCAAATTTGAAAGAGTTATTAATTATATAGAGCAACGGATTAAGTATTCTAGACAGCGCATTTTTTATAACAATACAAGGAATATCGTCGCTCCCCGCACTTTTTTTATTCTTCAAACTCATTATCGTATTGTATAGCTCCTCCTCAGTCACTGATTTAAGAAAAATCGTATGACTATTACTTAATATCCTGTTCACATATTTTATCCTAGGTTGTACACTAGATAGGCTTTCGGCTTTATCAACAAAGAAATTGTTGATACGTGTAGCAATGGAATGTAGTTCCTCAGAGTTTTCGCAGAATGAGGTACTTTTCTTTTTTATGCCTGTGATTTGTCGAACAATGTTCCATGTTGTCTTCTGAATATTCGGTGCATTTTTAAGTTACCTCTTAAAATTGTCTCTTTTTTCGTTTCTAAGTAGTTTATTGTAAACCCTGCGTAGTCTATTGTAAGGTCGCTTATAATCACAGTTATAGTATGATATAGTTTGTAAAAATTCAAGATGCTTCTTCATGCTGATTAATTTGGGATTTGAGAAAATCTGAGGCATTTTCCGTTTCATATTGATTGTAAATAATGGGAATGCCTTATTAAACTGAGTAAAAAATATATTCGAAAAAACATACCATTGATAATTAATATCACAGCAATCACATAGAAGAAGATTGTCCCAGGACACGTTCTCCATAAGCTCCCTATGGTATCTCTTGTTATCATCACTGAAGGATCTAATTTGTTTATAATTCACTCTGGTATCCCTTTCCACAGCTAAACTAAGAATTTGGGCATAGTGATCTGATATAATATAATTCTTTGTTTTAAAATTGTAGTCACATTTGATATTAACAATAATATTATCAATACATGTCCCGGTTTCTGGATGACTTACTGCGTTGGCTAAAGGGATTGCGTTGAATGATTGAAGTAAAGACACAAATTGTTGGCTAAAGTTTGTTCTTGTTAAGATGTTTATATTGAAGTCACCTCCAATTATAAATTGTTATCCTTCACGAGCAAGGATCAGTAGTAATTCATGAAGTTTATCCATGAAACAATTGGAGCTTGTTAACGGGGCTCTGTATATTCCGACAATTATTAAAACATCTCCATTAAAAACGGTTTCAATTGAGGCACATTCAAAAATTTTCTGAACAGCAATGCGGTTAATATCACTCCTAGATTTAATGGATATGTCTTCCTTACTGTAGATAGCAACACCTCCATGTGCACCTTCCTGTCTGCAAAAATGCCCCGCTAAGTTAAAATTTTTCAATTTAGCGACTGCAAGTTGGGTTTCGCTCTGCCAGTGTTCAGTTAAAATTAGGAATTTACAGTTTTTGTTATTTACGGTAGTTGTCTCGGTACTTTCGTTAAATTTATTTTTTACTCTGTAGATTTTGTTTTTTCCAGCCTTAGGAAAAAACGATTAACGCGGGTGTATTTCGGCCAGGTTTCCGGTAATTGTAACACTCCTAAGAAATCAAATGGTGCTGATAATTTGAAAGATGGGTATTCATCAGGTCGCTTTGACTCGAGCTTCTTGCACTTTACTTGCGTTATGTTTTTCCCTTGTAGGTAATTAGTCATATCGGTTTCTGTTACAGAAGGTTTTAAATTAGATATATGTAAATGAGCTAATCTATCAGCTGCCTTTATATATATATTATAGCTGACCTTTAGTTTCTTCACTTTACTCTTTACTTCCTTTATTATATCGTCCATAACTATATTGAACAAGGCTGGGCTGAGGATTCCTCCTTGTGTTAAACCTGCCATAGTTGTAAACTCCTCTGATTGTAGGTTTCCTGTTCTCACGATGTTCCTTGTGTTCCCATATATATATATATATATATATATATATATATCTTCTTCTTATTCTTCTTATTAGCCTGCATACTTCCATTGTTGGATATAGGCCACTTTCAATTTTTTCCATGCTTCTTTGTCATTTGCTGTTCTCATCCACTGTTTTCCTGCTATCGTCTTTATGTCATCTATCCATCTTGTTTGGGGTCTTCCTGTGCTCCTTTTTGTTTCCCGGGGTCTCCAGAAGGTAATCTTGTGGCTCCATTCTTCTGTATTCTTTCTGGCCACGTGTCCTGCCCATTGCCATTTGAGATCCGCTGTTCTCTCCATGACATCTATTATTTTTGTTTTTGTCCTGATATCTGTGCTGCGCATTTTGTCTCTTAGAGTGATTCCCAGCATCGCACGTTCCATTGCTTTTTGAGTCACTCTTAAGTTTTCCTGCTGATTTTTTAGTAATAGCCATCGTTTCCAGGCCATAGGTGGCAACGGGGAGGATGCAGCTGTTGTAAACCTTACGTTTTAACACAATACCACTACGACAACATTAGTGAATTTTCATAAGTTTCTAATAGTAAATTCGCATTTTTCTTGTAATTAAACTACATATTTACGGTTTTCAGATTTTTCCCTTGACATGTGCTGTAAGACACCGCTTCTTGCCAAATTTCATGATTCTAGGTCAACGGGAAGTACCCTATAGGTTTTGATTCCCTCGTGAAATCGCAAAATATGCGACATAAACGGTCATATCTTTTGATCGCGTTGACTTACAAGTTTGATTTTTTCACAGCTGAAAGAGACCGCAGACTCGAGTATTTGATACAAATTTCAACTTGTTACCTCTACGCGTTCCTGAGAAAAAGGTCTTGACAGACAGACAGACGGACAGACAGACGGACAACAAAGTGATCCTATAAGGGTTCCGTTTTCGGTACGGAACCCTAAAAATTGAAAGAAAGAAGTTGGTACACAAAAAGAAATTTCCAACAGCCGAATTCCTGACCCTCAACAAAAATGAATACGAAAACGAAATAAAAAAGAGAATGAAACGATCAGAAAATCTACAAGAAATGACTATAGATGATTTTGCAACAAGCATAACAGAGGAAATTCAATCGGCCACAAGGAAGATCTGTAGCAAGATAAAAAACGATAAAGAAACCAGACTATCAGTGGAAACAAAACAGCTAATAAAGAAGAGAAGAGAAACCTGCCGGGACTCACCCAATTACAACACCATAAACAAAAAAGTAAAAAAGAAAATACGCACAGATATCAGAGCTTATAAAACCCAACAAATCATCGAAACCATAGAGGCGAACAAAAACATGAGAGTACTCAAATCAAAGCTTTCAAATGGAAAACAAGATATTGTTAGACTAAAAGA
Source organism: Phosphuga atrata (assembly GCA_944588485.1). Taxonomy (NCBI): domain Eukaryota; kingdom Metazoa; phylum Arthropoda; class Insecta; order Coleoptera; family Silphidae; genus Phosphuga; species Phosphuga atrata. Next base: position 8,638,041 of record OX155909.1, read on the forward strand.
CCGCCATGGCAATATCATTATCAACAAAACAGACATCGTCGCAGAAGTACAAAGATTCTACGCCAGCCTATACACATCATCCATACCGAACCCAACGACATCCTCAAAAACTATTACAAATGTAGGATCGGAAAAACTGTCGGAAATAACGACAGCTGAAATTACATATGCGTTACAACAAATGAAGAACTGGAAGACCCCAGGAGAGGACCAGATAACTGCAGAAATGCGCAAAGCGGGAGGCGGAACACTACTGGAAGCTCTGCGGATGCTAACAAACAAATGTTTGATCGAGGGGAAAATACCAAAAAAATGGAAGAACGCAGAGGTCATCATCCTGCACAAAAAAGGTGACACCACAAACATAGAAAACTACCGTCCAATAAGCATGTTATCACACCTATATAAGCTTATGATGCGGATTATCACAAACCGACTCACAAAGAAACTAGATTTCTACCAACCAGTGGAACTCTAGGTTGCCCCAAACTTTGATAGGTCTCTTTCGTGATTTACCATGAATTCTTCGATACAATCCAGTAATCTGAATATTCCAATAGTCCGGCACTAGTATATCTACTAGTACATGCGTCAAAAGTACTTACTATTATACTGCACACTGATTATAGGGGTTGATATTTCCTTAGAGGCGCTGCGTTCTGTCAAAACTGCCAAAAACTTTCCAATAATCCGGCACTAGTACATCTACTATTACATCCTTTAAAAGTACTTACTCTTGTACTGCACACTAATTCTACGAGTTGATATTTTATTAGAAACGCTACGTTCTGTCAACACTGACAAAAACTTTGACTATTAAGTTTGACGTTCAGAGCCAACTTTAAACATATGCGTATAGATGTGTTCTTTTGAACACATCTTTGAGTAATAGAAATTTTTTCTATAGAACGCAGCTATTGATGACGATGACGCAAATGTATGAGTTTTTACCCTCTACCCAAATGTCATTCAGGCTATAGAAGTTTTCACTTCAAAAACAGTACATACGTAGTAAAAACAACAAAAAAATTACAGTACAGTACTTGGAACAACAAATTACAAATTAAAAAATTACTTAGAGAAAAAGTCAGTTATAGATTTTTGTTTAGCAGATGAAATTCTAGACTTAGCTTCAGTGTCTTGATCCACAAAATGTCCATTGGAGTTGAGGTCGGGTTTTGCTCGATGTATTGAAGGGCGACGTCGAAAGCGTTCTTGGCATCGGTGTGTGAAATCCGGGTAGGGTGCTCGTCTTCCTCGCCATCGGAGTTCTCGTTCACAGTTTCCTCACCATCGTTTTCCATAATAGCGGCAACAATATGGTCGTCATTGAGCTCATCATGGGTTTCACAGTCTTTGTCACATTCGGTAATCCACTATTCAACTTCATTGGTTGAAACGTTTGGCTCTAGAGTTTGTAGATCTTTAACGATTTCCATCTGTGTCTCATTTTTCCCATCTTCAGTCCGCTCAATTTCAATCAAAACTTCTGGCCAAAGCTTACGCCATGATTTCCGAAGTGTGTCAGGTTTCAATTCATCCCATGACGTAGCGATTGTGTAGATAGCATATTTGATGTTCAGGGATTTCATAGCCTCAAATATTATACAACCTTTACTTTAACCCATATTTTTCCTATATTTACCCATTTATCATTTAACCCATATTTAAGATTGAGCTGATCTGCTTTCTGCGATATCGCCTTTTTAACCATTTAATCACTCCCTGATCCATTGGTTGGATCAGTGAAGCCACATTTGGAGGCAGAAAGATAGCTTTTATGTCTCCTTTCACTAAATCTTCTTCAGATGGATGTGATGGTGCGTTATCCAGCAGCAGTAGAGCACGAATAGGCAGCTTCTTTACGACTTGGCAAGACAACAGTTCGTTTTCTTTTACAATTTCTTGGAAGAATGTATATATGCAGAAAACTCCTTAGCAGCCTCGGCATTAGCAGATAGTTTTTCACTTGAAATTGATACAAACCGGACAGTATAACGGGTTTTCCAGCGATCAATCCAGCCCTCACTAGCTGCGAACTCACTTCCAGCTTCCAGTTTCTTGTGCAAAACCTTTTCTTTTAATATTGGCCCAGATATTGGGGTTCCTTTCCCCCTTTCTTGACAGAACCACATGCACAATGCGCTATCGAGCAGTTCAAGTTTAGGCTTTTTTAGTGTTTTGCGATTCTTAAGTTGCGTTTTCACCATCAATTGCAGTTGTATATGTTTCATTGTATTTCCGATTTTTTCTCCAATCCGCCTACATTGTAGATTGTAGATATGGTGGTGACGACTTGTACTGCGACCTTTATAGATCTATTGTACCCCACCCTCCTCCTCCAAGTGTTGGTGTACTTACCCATTTAGAGCGCCTCCTCCAATCCTGATTCCTTTAGGAATCTCAGGATCTGGGTGGGATTCAAGACCTGCAGCTCCTCTGTGTTCAAGCAGTGAGCCCCAAGGTACATCTGTCTCTTGCGGAGTAATGCTCCGCAGTCTTTGAACAGATGTATGGGGATTTCCTCTGCTGAGCCACAGAATCTGCATCCATCATCCTCCTCTAGGCCTAGGGCCTTGAGATGTTTCCTAAGTCTGCAGTGTCCCGTCAGGGCTCCTGTCAGAATTCTGAGCTTGTTCCTGCTTAGTTTCAGGCAAGTCTCTTCTGGTTAAAAGATCCCAGCATCACTTTGGATTGCCTTAGCCCTGGAAGTTCTTTCCAGGTTTTCATCCATTTTCCTCTTATTTCTTCATCTAAACTTTTGCGGATGGTGTTCCCGCTCATACCGCAAAAGGGTTCCGGACCTATAAAGGGGCTACTGGATCCCTTGTTTGCTAGGTGATCGGCTTCTTCGTTTCCGTCTATACCAGTGTGTCCTGGTACCCAGTATAGCGTTACTTTATTATCCCTGCCAAGCTTGTTCAGCTTTCCCACACAGTCCCATACCAGTTTGGATGTGATGGTGTATGAGCTAATGGCCTTAATGGCTGCTTGGCTATCTGACAGGATAGCAATTCGTTTTTTGCGGTAATTCCTGTCGAGGTTAAACTGTGCACATCTTTCGATTGCGTGTACCTCTGCTTGAAAGATACTTGGGGATGTTCCCATGGATTCGAAGTATCTGGTACGAGGTCCCAACACTCCTGCACCAGTGCCTTCCTTTGTCTTCGAACCATCTGTATACCACTTGATGGCATTTTGCTCTATGTGGTATGCTGAGGATTCGTCGCTCAAATCGGCTTTACTACTACACATTGCTGTGTAGTTTTTCTCGAAGTGGTATTTGCATACCATTTCGTCTTTTGGTACTTCCAGCCAGGGGATCTTGGCAGCGAGGCTGTTTCGGTCTCTGCTCCCGATTATTTTACCTCTGCCCATTCCTTCCTTGCTGAATCTTACGATCGCCGATCTGGCGGCGCTCCCCACCACAAGGTGCAGCGGAGTCAGATCCAGCAGCAGCTCCAATGCTGCTGTCGGACACGACCCCATCGCCCCCGTGATGCAGACACACGTCAGTCTTTGAATCTTCTCAAGCTGTTTCCTCATAGAGGCCAGCTTGATTCTACTTTCCCACGCAACTGCCCCATAAGTGATTGCAGGTCTCACTATCATGGTGTACATCCATCGCAGGATAGTGGGGTTACAACCCCACGTTTTTCCTGCCAGATTTCTGCACACCATTAGGGCGCGTTTGGCTTTACCTACCACTGCCTCAGCGTGTCTATTCCATAGGAGTTTGCTATCTAGTGTGATACCCAGATACCTTATCTCCTGTTGGTATTCTACTGCCTTCCCATCTATGAGTATGGGATGTAGCCAGTTTAGTTTTCTCCTTCTAGTAAATGGTATCACCGTGGTTTTGCTCGGGTTGAGTTTCAGTCCCACTGTTTGACACCATCTACTAGTTACGTTGAGGCCTGTCTGAACAATTTCACAGAGCGTTCCATCAAATTTCCCTCTAGCCATTATGACTATGTCATCGGCGTAACCTTGACATTTGATGTCTAGGTCGTTTAGCCTAACCAGTAGTTCATCAACTACCAGGCTCCACATTAGCGGTGATAGCACACCTCCCTGTGGGCACCCTCGAGTTGTGGAGATCTTAATGGTGTCTTTTCCCACTTGTGTCTCCGCCGTTCTAGTTCTCAGCATTTCTCCCATCCACTTTGAGATAGTTCTGTCGATATTCCTTCTTTCGAGGGCCGCCCTGACAGCCTCGTGTGAGGTGTTGTCAAAAGCTCCCTCTATATCCAAGAAGGCACATATCGCTACTTCCTTTGTCTCTAGTGCTGCTTCTATTTCGTTTGTCAGCTGATACAGGGCGGTTTCTGTGGATTTCCCTGCTCTGTAAGCATGCTGACTCCTGTGTAGTGGTGTACCTACCAGCACTATAGTCCTAAGGTAATTATCAATCACCTTCTCCATTGTCTTTAACATAAAAGATGTTAGACTAATGGGTCTAAATGACTTCGGTTGAGTGGTGTCTTTCTTCCCCACCTTCGGTATAAATACCACCTTAGCCCTTCTCCATAGCTCCGGTATATATCCGAGCGCTAAGCTACTTCTAAAGATATTTAGAAGATACGGCATTAGTTCTCTCTCTCCCTTTTGTAGGAAGGCAGGAACTAGTCCGTCCACACCTGGAGCCTTAAAAGGCTGGAAAGTGCCGATAGCCCATCTGATTCGGTTTTCCGCACAGATGGACGCTGCCCTCTTCCAGTCGGCCCGACTTGGTTTCCGTGGTTGCATCAAGCCCTCGGTCTCCCTGTATCCTCTACATCCCGGAAAATGGGTTTCTAGTAGGAGGAGAGCTCTTTGCTCTTCATCCTCCGTGAAGGTCCCATCCGGTTTCTTGAGAGTGGTTGTCATTTCCACTCTATCCTTCGCTAGTGCTTTGTGCAGTCTAGCTGCCACCGGCGTGGATTCTATGTTTTCACAGAAGGTCCTAAAGTTTTCCCTTTTTGCCCTTCTGATCTCCTTGTTGCAGATGGTAAGCACCTCAGATTATTCTAACCAAGTTCCTTATTGCTTGGCTGTGTTGAACAGCCTACGTACTTTTGCTCTTAATGTAGACAAATGTTTGTTCCACCATTTTTCGTCCTTATGCTCCTTCACGGTTTTTACCGGGCAGCTGGATTCAAATGCCGTGGTGATTGCTACATTTATTTCTCCTACAGCCTGCTCCAGCACGGTGTAGTGTTTGATACTACCCCGCACTGTCACCTGCTCTAGGTTTTCTTTTAGTTGGGAACTAAACATAGGCCACACAGTTTGTCTGGGGTTTCGAATGGGAGTGTTTTCCTCACTCGCTCCTTCCAGCTCAAACTCTATGATCCTATGATCTGACATTGAGGGCTCACTTGAAACCCTCCACTTTTTAATTAGTTTACTTACGTTAGCGCTACCTACCGTAATATCCAGTACCTCATTTCTGACTTTAGTGACAAATGTTGGTGTGTTCCCAACGTTGTACACAATTAAGTTCTCTTTAATGAGGTATTCTAAAAGGTACTCACCCCTCTTATTAGTGTCCGTGCTGCCCCACATCTCATTGTGTGCGTTCGAGTCACATCCCAGGATGAGTGGCAGCCTTCTCCTAATACAGTGTTCCACCAGCTTTTGTACTCCAATGGGTGGTATGCTGTTACCATCGCCAGGGAAGTATGCTGATGCGATCACTACTTCGCGGTGGAGACCCTCGATCTTGATGAGGGCCTGAATCGGTACTAAATCCCGCGTTAAAAATTCTGAAAGACATAAGTAATTTATGCCATTTCTTACCATAATGCAAGTTCTAGGGGAGACCTCACGGCTGTCCCATACCAACTTACATTCCCTGTTGCTAAGGCCTCTGATCTTACCTCCGTAGGTCCAGGGTTCTTGAAGCAGCGCTAGCCCTAAGTGCTGCTTGGTGAACATCCTAGCCATCACAGCTGAAGCTGCTTTGCCATGATGGATGTTCACTTGGGCTATTTTGGTGCGCCTGCTGGTCATTCTTGTTTTGTGACAGAGGCGGCAAGTCCTCCTCTGTCCCTACAAAAACATCTACCTCTGCCTCTGTAGACATGGCTGGACTGCTCATGTCTATGAGTGTGAGGTCAAGGTTGTCTTCCCGGGAATCTGAGCTGACTTCCTTGTTCTCTGTGTCGGTTAGGTCCCGTACACATGGATTATTTTTACTTTTGGAATTCATATAAATCCCACGAGTCGCAAGGGAACTAAAGGTCCACCACATCAGAGCCCCGCTTGATAGTGGTAAGGCTGGATACCCTCTGAGGTCGCCAGGTATCAGAGGGGCACCGTAAGCGATGGCCGGTTGCCCTTGGCCATCAACCAGTCCCTTTGGCACGGGTCGCATGACACCTTGGGATTAAGGGTTTGGAAGTTCTTGGTTGTTCGCCCTCCGCCGAACGCCCCGACCGGAGTTGTTCCAGTCGTGACGTCCAACGATATGTTGCGATACTAAGCCCTCACACCGCGACAAGGTGACTTCCACGTGAAGGATCCGCCTACATTACGTGGTAACACATTACATTAAGTTCCTTTGAAATTTTTTGAAGCCATTCTCCTTTGTCTAGTCTTTGTAGAACTGCTAATTTTTCATTTAGCTATAGCTGTAATCTATAATCTATTCGCTTCATATAGCTATAGTGTTTTCGTTTTCCTGCTGACATGTTGAAAAACGAACAACTGTACACACAATAAATCTAGCAAACTGTGTACATACACTACTATAGCAAACACAGAAACACACGATGGCGCAACACTAAAGCGGGCAAGCTCGAGCATGGTCGAATTAACCGGAGCGTCGGACTAGCCGAGGGCGGATTAGAGGGGATCTACTGTATGCATGTATATATATATATATATATATATATATATATATATATATATATATACATATGTTTGAGGTTTTCGCGGATAGACACATGTGTTGGTTTGTTTTCTCGGGGATTCCGCGTTGATGTTGATATATATATATATATATATATATATATATATATATATATATATATATATATATATATATATATAGTATTTGAGGTTAGACGCCGTTAGATGCATACTGACGCATACAGTATATACATATAGACGCATACAGTATGCGTCTAACGGTTAACCCGCACGGACGCATATATCTCTTGAAAATGGCGAATGCTAGTTCGCCGAAACGTCGAGAATCCGGATCTTTTCAGAACCAACCCTCAACATCAACGCGGGAGCCCCAAATCCAACATATATATATATATATATATATATATATATATATATATATATATATATATATGTATATATATATATAAATATATATATATATAAATATATATATATATAAATATATATATATATATATATAAATATATATATATATATATACAATCAATAGCCTTATTTACCCTAAGGTGCAAGGTGTCTTACATTTCATATTCTAATTCTGACATTTGATCTTTACAATATTATATTAACACATTTCTTTCCCTATATATGATCTTTTTCCGTTCCTTTTTTCCTCTTACTATAGTTGATGCTTGAACCATTGTGAGTCCTCTGTCCTCTACTATTTTCTCTATGTTGATTCCATATTGTCTTTGGTCTTCCTCTACTTTTCGTTTTTTGACCGTTAGCTTCCCACACTTTCTTCGCTGGTCTTTTGTCCTGCATTCGCTTGAGGTGTCCATACCATCTCAGTTGGCAGTTCTCGATCCGCTTAGCTACTGGTTGCACCTTTAACTCTTCTCGGATGGTGTCATTTCTTATGCGATCTCGTCTTGTGACTCCTAACACTCTTCTTATGTATTCTTCTCTCTCTTCTCTCAAGCAGGATTTTTCTCATTATATTCATCTTAACAGTCTTTCCTACAATCAGGTTTCGTTGATTAAGGTGCACTAGCTCTGGTTACATTTCAAGGAATGGAAATAAATTTGCATCTAAAATAGAATGAAAGTTATTGAATGAAACCTAATTCATTCTAGTTCAATTCTCATCCTTGCTCTTCAAGAAACAAGACTGACTGACAATGACATCATGGACTATGGAAACTACCGCATCTTCACCTCAAAACTAAACAGAAGGTTGCGATTTCTTTGACAGCGTTGATGACGGATTTGTGTACGAGAAAGGCCATGCCGAAGATTGGTGCCCCTTTACCAATCTTCGGCATGGCCTTTCTCGTACACAAATCCGTCATCAACGCTGTCAAAGAAATCGCAGCCATCAACAATCGACTCATGACCATACGCATTCAGAGCGCAAATAAAATATATGCGATCATAAATGTACAGGCCCCCACGAACATACGCGATAATAAAACGATAATAAAAAAAAAACCAGAGACCGTCCAAAAATTTTGGAACAAACTTGAAAAAACCATGAGCAAAATTCAGCAAGACGACGTAAAAATCCTAATGGGAGACTTCAATGCCCAACTTGGGAAAGAAAAAACTTATCGTAAAATCATCGGCAAAAATTCTGCACACCAAAACATATGTTGACATATACCAACAATTCAATCTCAAAGTTATGTCTACCCACTTCAGATAACCCACACAAAAACAGAAAACATGGCGATCCCCGAACCAACGTCTTGTTGAATACCAGATCGATCACGTTGCCATCTCCTACGCCCACTACAGAATCATTCACGACATTCAAGTCCGAAGAGGTGCGAAAATCGATTCAGACCACTACCTCACCCGAGTTAAGGTAAAATTCTCTCCGAAGAGAGTGCACCAAAATAAACCGTACATCCTAAAGTTTGACACATCAAAAATTTAAGAATCAAAGATCACAGAATAATGGGAAAAAGATCCGACAAATAACTGGACCGACTTCTGCGACAAAATAATCAGAAAAGCCAAGGAATTAATCCCACTTAAGAAAAAGGCAAAACACCCATGGTGGGATTCCAACTGCGATCAAGCCATCATCAATCGCCGACTCGCCTTTCAAAAATACAACAGCAACAAATCGCCGGTAACCCTACAACACTTTCTCGACATCCGCAAAGAGACAAACAGAATCATCAGGAAAACCAAACGCCAATACATAACAGAACAGCTCACATCAATTGAGGATAACTTTAGAAACTACAACAGCAGAAATTTCTATAGAGCTTTTGCTAATAAAATTAAAGGTTACTCACCACAGAATTTGACCTTCAAAAAAAAAGATGGAAAACTTGCACTCACCAACCAAGAAAACTGCGAAGAGCTGTCGAACTACTTTTTCGAGCTCCTTAATTGCCCCGAAACATCGGAACGATTCCCAGACACATCTTCAATAAACACGAAACCCGACGCTGCTCCACCGACACTAGAAGAAATCCGACACCGTATCACCAAACTGAAGAATGGAAAGACATCAGGAGAAGATGGAATAATTGCAGAATTACTGCACGATAAACAAGGTTAGTCACTTCAAATACTTGGGCGAAATTATTGAACCTACACGAACAGAAAAATTTGACAATTGAGAGGTCAATCATCAAGAACCATCTAAATTTTCGAACATTTTCTATCGTGGTCCGGTATTTCTCACACATAGAACGCTCCATATTTAATAAAGTATCAATGGCTAATTGCATGCGTTCGTACACCTGTTCAAACAACACATGCGTACCAATTGAAATATACGGAAATTTTCTTACTGTGACTATGTTACATTTGGTGCAAAAGAGAGTTGTGGAGTATGATGGAAAAGTTTCAAACAAAGTTTCGAAAAGATGACCAATGTTGCAAACTGCATTCAAGCTCAAAAGTTTTCTAGTAGTCAGAGTTTTTTTCAAAAAATTCAAAACCTATCAGTCAAATCTTTTTTTGAAGTGATGTTTTGTCAATTTTTCTGTGGCAAGAATTTCCAAAGCCAATTTGGTCGTTGGAAGGTTTGCTTCTGTTATTGATTCTTTGAAACGGCGCTCTAAAGAAGATGCGTGCATAAACAAAGTTATCAATGTATCGAATGCACATGTACCCGTGACAAGATCTTCTTATTCTTTCGAATAGGCCTAATTTGGACCACGCTTGTTCAACTGTTGGACTTTGACCTTTGCCCAGTATTGTCGCATCTTCTGCCGGTGTAACTCCTTTCTCTCTTCTGCCCAGGGGGTACTTTTCCTTCGAGGTTTTTCCTGAAATCCACGGACTTCCTTCAGGGTGCGTCTCACACACTCTCTGTTTTTGAGATCTGTTATTCCCAGTTCTTTAATATCCTTCTCGGTCTCTGTCAACCAAGTGGTACGAAGCTTCATGTTTTGCCAGAAGCTGAACAGACGGTTGGTTAGTCGGTTTGGAGGCAGTCTTGCAACGTGGCCATAGAAAGCTACCCTTCTTTTCCTTGCACAGTCAGAGAGCATCTCAATATGTTCGTAGAGCGCAGAGTTATGCCGCCTTCGGGATTCCTCATCTTCCTTTACCCAGCCTGGGATCTTCCTGAGGATTCTCCTCTCTCTGATTTCCAATTTCTCTACCAGACCTCCTTGGTCCAAGAATAGACAATCCATGGCATAGAGGGCTTCTGGTCGTAAGACTGATGCTTAAGTTGTGCTTAAGTTTCAGGTTGCGTGACAGACATTTGTTATTGTAAGTGTTCTTAGTCAGCCGATAGGCTAGTTCTAACTTGCTGACTCTCTTGGATAATGATGCTCTTTCTGATAAGTTGGGTTCAATCCATTCGCCGAGATACTTAAATTTCTCAGTCCTCTTGATGTTTCCCTGTTCTAGTAACATCTCTCTGTTTGCTTCTCTGATGTTGGTGAAGAATTCTGTCTTCTCCAGCGACACTTTAAGACCCACTCTCGCAGTCTGTTTTTTGAGGCAGTTTACTTGCATTGTTGCCATCTCAAGAGAATCAGCAAACAGTGCCATGTCATCTGCAAAGGCCAGGCAATCTACAACCAGTCCATCGTTCTTACGTCCCAGGTAGCTACCACTCTGAGCACCCAAATAGTTCAGTTCCTTGCGCCATTCTCTCATAACCTTTTCAAGGACACAGTTGAAGAGAAGAGGAAAGTCCATCTCCTTGTCTCACTCCAGTTTTTATTTCGAAGCTTTCTAAAATCTCGCCTCTAAATTTAACCTTGGAATGGGTGTTGGTCAAAGTTTCTAGGATTAGTCTGCGGGTTTTGTTGTCTAGTGCTAGTTCCTGGAGTACTTTGTTAAGCGTTTCTCTATCAATGGAATCGTAGGCCTTCCTAAAATCAACAAAGGTGACGACCACCTTGCGGTTTCTCATCTTGGAGTATGCAAGTACAGTTTTAAGATTGAGGATCTGTTTAACACAGGATCGGGTCTTCCTGAAGCCCCCTGGTATTCTCCCAGTTGACTATCCAACTGATTTTCTGCCCTTGTTTGTAACGCCTTCGAGAGAATCTTGTATGTTACCGGGACGAGAGAAATTCCACAGTAGTTGTTTAGATCCGTAAAATCTCCGTTTTTGTGAGGCGGATGGATCAGAGCAGACTTCCAATTAGGTGGTAATTTCTCTGTTTCCAGATGTCCTAGATGATCTCGGTTAGCTTGCGCAAGAATGGAAAGACATCAGGAGAAGATGGAATAATTGCAGAATTACTGAAAAATCTTACGGCACGATAAACAAGATTAGTCACTTCAAATACTTGGGCGAAATTATTGAACCTACACGAACAGAAAGATTTGCACAAAAAGCACGGGAACTCAAAATGCGGAAAGCATATGGAAAAGTTGCATTGAAATTCACCACAGAATTTGACCTTCAAGAAAAAAGATGGAAAACTTGCTCTCACCAACCAAGAAAATTGCGAAGAGCTGTCGAACTACTTTTCCGATCCCCTTATTGCCCCGAACCATCGGAACGATTCCCACACACATCTTCAATAAACACGAAACCCGACGCTGGTCCACCGACACTAGAAGAAATCCGACACCGTATCACCAAACTGAAGAATGGAAAGATATCAGGAGAAGATGGAATAACCGCAGAATTACTGAAAAATCTTGGACCACGATCATTACAGGAAATTATAAACATAATTCAGGAAATTTGGCGAAGTGAAGATCTCCCAGATGACTCATCCTCCCACTCCACAAAAAAGGAGACAAATCTGATTTTAATAACTACAGAGGAATCTCCCTTCTTTCCGTTCCCTACAAAATCTTATCCGTTTGCCTCTTACAATGCACACAAGAACAACTCGAACCCGGAATTGGGGAATATCAAACAGGTTTCAGACCACACAGATCATGCGCCGAGCAAATTTTCAACCTGAAATGTATACTAAAAATTCGAGCTACACGAAATCTCCCAATCATCTGCACATTTATTGACTTCAGGAAAGCTTATGAGTCCATCGACCGACAATCCCTGTTTAATATACTTGAAGAAAACAATCTGGTTCCGAAAACACAACGGCTCATTCAACAAACACTCACAAACACAACATCCATAATCAAATTCAACGGAGAAATCTCAAAACCTTTCCCCATCAAAACTGGTGTCCGGCAGGGAGATAGCCTCTCTCCGTTACTCTTCAACATCATTTTAGATAAAGTTATCAAAACATGGGAACAAGAACTGGAAAATCGAAAAATTTGGAGACCCATATGACTAGGAAAACAACAGGATAACATCAACGTCACATGCCTAGCCTTCGCTGATGATCTCGCGATCCTTTCCGAAAATGAACAAACAGCAATCCATCAGATCGAAGTCCTAAAAGAATGTGCTGAGAAAGCTGAACTGCAAATTTCCTTTTCGAAAACCGAATTCATGGCCACAAAACACATCAAAACAGAAAATTTAATTACAAAATACGGCACGATAAACAAGGTTGGTAGTCACTTAAAATACTTGGGCGAAATTATTGAACCTATACGAACAGAAAGATTAGCACAAAAAGCACGGGAACTCAAAATGCGGAAAGCATATGGAAAAGTTGCAAGCATCTATAATAAAAAATGCATTAATATTAGCACCAAAATCCGACACTACACGACTGTTATCAAACCCGAAATACTCTACGCCAGCGAGACATTAAACCTTAATTATAAAGGAGACATAGAGATCATCAAGATGGCTGAAAGAAAAATTATCCGAAAAATCCTTGGCCCAAAACTAACAGACGAAGGATATCGTCTACAACCACACACTGTCACAGAAAAATACTCCAACATCGAAACCGATTTCCGCAAACGACGACTGAAATTCTATGGGCACGTTATGAGACTAGATGACAACCGACTAACAGGGAGAGTTTTGAAGTAACATACAGAAAATGAAAACGACAACAGTCAGGGTTAAACAGGTCCAAATTGATCTAAAAAAACGCCAACATCTCACCGACAGACATCGAAAGTCGAAAAATCATTAGACATAAGGTTTACAGCTGGGAAATTATATCAGTGGAAAACCCAAAATAACAAGAGCAAAATGGACTGCTGAACGTCGAGCTAAAAATATATATATATATATATATATATATATATATATATATATATATATATATATATATATATATATATATATATATATATATATATATATATATATATATATATATATATATATATATATATATATATATATATATATATATATATATATATATATATATATATATATATATATATATATATATATATATATGGGTTGTGGACTCCTAGGTGGAGCATAGAGCCTCCATAAGCACCCTCCAGCGGACCCTATTCTGGGCCATTGCTTTGGCTTCACTCCAAGAGGTTTTCTGGGCTTTTAGTTTATCTAACACTGTTCTCCTCCATGTTTGAGCCGGTCTTCCTCGTCGTCTCGTTCCTTGGGGATTCCAGGCTAGTGCTGCCCTTGCAATGTCGTCTGGTTTTCTTCTTAGAATGTGGCCGATCCATCCCCATTTTCTTTTCTTAATGTCGTGCTCAATTGTTTCTTCTCCGCATCGTTTAAGAAGTTGCTCATTAGTAATTTTCTGTGGCCAGAAGATTCTGAGGATGATTCGTAGACATTTGTTGGCGAAAACCTGAAGTTTATGTTTTGTGGCATTAGTGTTTTTCCAGGTCTCACATCCATATAAGAGGATTGCTTTGACGTTTGTTCTATATAAACGCAGCTTGCTCTTTGTTTTTATGATGTTGGACCTCCATATTGTGTTTAGTTGCCTGAATGCCATCTGTGCTTTTTGAATTCTGTTTAGAATGTATAGGTCTGTTCCGCCCGTCTCGTTGAGAATGCTTCCTAGATACTGAAACTTTTCTACATTCTCAATTGGTTGGTCGTTTATTTGAAACGGTGCGTCGTTATTTGTGTGCATTCGCATCGTTTTTGTTTTTGAGACATTTATTTTCAACCCTATCTTCTGTGCCATGTCTGATAGTAGGGTGAGTTGCCTTTGCATACTTTCATAGGTATGCGAAAAAAGGCAAATGTCGTCTGCGTATTAGAGATCTTTGAGATTTGAGTAAAGAGGCCATCGAATACCATCGTTTGGTCTGCAAGACTTTTCCAGGATATAGTCAAGAGCAATGTTAAAAAGCAAGGGAGAGAGCACACATCCTTGATTCACACCTGATCTCACCGGAAAAAGGTTGCTATGTGCTCCGCTATGCAGGATACTACATGATACGTCATGGTACAGTTCTCTAATCGTGTCGATGATTTTTGTTGGCACGCCTCTTGTCCGTGGTATCTTCCATATAGCAGAGTGGGATAGGCTGTCAAAAGCACGTTCAAAGTCGATGAAAACAAGATATAGTGGCGATCGCCATTCAACGGATTGTTCTATAATTATTCTTGTTGAATTTATGTGGTCTATGCATGAGCGGTTTGGGGGGAAGCCTGCTTGGTTTGGACGCAGTATGGGTTCGACTGCTTCTGCCAGCCTATGTTGGATTACACTTGCAATAATTTTGTTTATGGTGTTTAACAGCGTTATTCCTCTCCAATTTTGCATTGCGTTAGGTCTCCTTTCTTTGGCAGTTTGATAATGAGACCATGTTTCATTTCTGCTGGAATTTCTTGGTTTGTCCAGATCCCTTTTATTATTTTTGCAAGTAGAGGTGCAATCCATTTAGGGTCTACCTTGATTAGTTCGGCAGGTATGTTGTCTACCCCTGCCGCTTTGTTGTTTTTCAGCTGCTTGATGGTATTTAGTATTTCTGTTTTTGAAGGCGCGTCTATTTTTATATTCAGCTGTTCATTTGCATTGGCTTCTGGAGCTATCTCAAGTTCGTCTTCCGTGGGTGAGCTGAGCATATCAGCAAAGTATTCCTTCCACCTATCGAGCTGAGTTTCTGGGGTGGTCAGTGGGCGGTTGTCTTTGCTTCTAACTATATTTGTGGTCTTTGTGTGCTTTTTGGAGAGCTTGTTTGTCAGTGTGTAAAGAGTCCTCGAGTTGTTATTTTTGGCTGCTTCTTCTGCTTGCTCACATATCAGGTCAATCCATATTCGCTTGTCTTTTTTGGCAGATGCTTTAATTTGTTTGCATAGTTGTGTATATCTCCAGATTGCATCATTTTTTGTCATCGAAGTTTTGCACTGGGGTACCAGTTTCTTCGCATCCTTTCTGTCTTGTATAAGTTGCCATGTTTGGTCTGAGATCCAGTCTTTTCGATTTCTTTCCTTTGTGCCAAGGGTTGTTTTGGCCGATTCGAGTAGTGTCTTGGCTAAGCCATCCCAAGATGTTATGGGATTTTGTTCTGCATTTTCATGCAGGTTTGTTAGGAAAACTTTTTTGCAGTTTGGTTGGCGCAGTTTGTGTAGGTTGAACTTTACTCTCTTTGATTGTTCAGGTTTCTTTGGTACGGCCAGTTTGATTCTGAACGTGCCGAGCAGAAGGTGGTGGTCGCTGGCAATGTCTGCACCCCTTTTGTTTCTGACATCAAGTAGGGATCTCCGCCATGTTTTCGATATGGCAATATGGTCAATTTG
The DNA here is from genome assembly GCA_944588485.1 of Phosphuga atrata. NCBI lineage: Eukaryota > Metazoa > Arthropoda > Insecta > Coleoptera > Silphidae > Phosphuga > Phosphuga atrata. The sequence continues at coordinate 8,653,930 of OX155909.1, forward strand.
GTTTTGGGTTTTCTTGTCGGGGGATATCCATGTGACTTTGTGGATTTGCTTGTGTGGGAACACTGTTCCACCTATAACTAGGTCTGATGTTGAACAGAGTTTCGTGAATAGTTCACCGTTTTCGTTTCTTTCCCCACGTCCTTCTTTACCCATGATGTCTTCTAGGTTACTGTTATTTGTCCCGACCTTAGCGTTGAGATCACCCATGAGTATGGTGATATCACCTCTGTTTATCTTCCTTAACGTACTTTCAAGGATATCGTAGAAATTTTCTTTTTCCTCAGCACTCGCACTGTTTGTGGGTGCATAGCATTGTACAAAGGTGATATTTCTGTATTTAGTGTGGAACCTTGCTGTAATTATTCTGTCATCAATGGGGTTCCATGAAATTAGGCTCTTTCTGGCTTTTTTAGTAATTATGAAACCAACGCCTCTTTCATGAGACCCAGTTTCTTTGCCACTGTACAGGAAAAGCTCCCCAGATTGTAAGTTGAGCTCCCCCTTGCCAAGCCAGCGAACTTCTGATAAGCCTAAAATTGAGATGTTGTAGTTATTTAATTCTCTCACCGCTTGATGCAGTTTTGATGCTTCGTATAGAGTTTTTACGTTCCAGCATCCAAAACGTAACTTTTCCTTAAGTGTAGCCAGTGTTGTCTTCGTTTTGTCCGTCCGGATTTGTGTTGTAGAGGTTTCATTATTAGCATAGTTTAGGCCAAGCAGGTTATTAGCCCACTGTGGCCGTAGTTTGGTGCTGGGGCTGCCAGCTATAGCTTCCAAACCAGCCTCCTGTTTACAGGATTTAAATCAGCCGCCCATTCTGGGTCAGACGCTGTTGCAGCCGCCCAATCTGGAACAGACGCTGCGGATTTGTAGCCGCTCATTCTGAGTGCAGACGCTACATTTGTAGGTTTTGGTCCGCCCCGGGTATTTGATTTCCCCGGTACCACCTATATCTAGGAGGCATCCCCCTATCCGCCACCTGGGGAGGCGCCCGATGGGGGACCTACAACCCCACACGGGCGAGCTAAACATAGCGAGATAATTAAAAATTTTGGAAGAACAAGAAAAATAAAAGCAACAGATCATAATTTGCTTTATGTGATTCCCTGTGGGTCTAAACAATATAAATAAATAAATAAGAATGAAAGTTTTAACATTTTATAACCCAGGGTTACTTAAACTTTTCGCTACGGCTTGCTTTTCTAGAAATCGTGCCCTGTGTACAGCATGTGGATTCGTACGGTTCCCGTAGTTAGGTACTTACTCTTTGCGTTTAAATACGGTTCCCGCAGTTTATAGTAGCCATTTTATTTTCTTAACCATATAAAATGATCATATAAAATGGGATGTTGTTGGTCTCAGCGAGATTAGAAGACGGGTAGAGCAACTAATAAAACTAAAATCTGGGCATAGCCTATATTATCCGGGAAACGACGAAAATTCCAATGGTGGAACCGGTTTTATAATACATAAACGTCACAGCAAGAATATAATTTCCATAAAGAAAATCTCCCCTAGAGTGACTAGCCTGGTCCTGAAACTAAATACAAGATACCACATAAAAATCGTACAAATCTATGCACCGACGACCAACTACAGTGATGAGGAAGTAGACATCTTCTACGACGATATATCTACGGCCCTAAGAGAGCAACCAGTCCAATTCACCATTGTATGCGGAGACTTCAACGCCAAAATCGGAATGAAAAGCGACGATACGGAAATTTCTTTAGGAAACTTTGGACTGGAAGGCAGGAATAACCGAGGTGAGACGTTGTTGGGCTTCCTACTACAAAACAACCTATTTCAAATGAACAGCTTCTTCTATAAAAAACTAAATCGAAGATGGACCTGGGAAAGTCCAGACGGCCGCACAAGAAATGAAGTAGACTTTGTAATAACGGATAAAAAACATATAATCAAGGACGTAACGGTATTAAATAGATTTGATACTGGGAGCGACCATAGAATGGTGCGATCAAAAATAACCATTGATATAAAGAAAGAAAGACACAAAATGGTTAAAAATACAACCAACCAACAATGGTACAGCCCACTAGATGTAGAGGAATACCAACAGTGCATCGCAGACCGGTTGACGAGTGGAAACGCGGACAAAAATGAAAACATCAACAACCTAAACGACCGAATAACAAATGCCATAATAGAAAGTCAAAGTACATGCTGCCCTAGAACAAAACAAGAAGAAAAACTCAGCCAAGAAACAATACAGCTGATGCAAAGTAGAAGAAACATGAGAAGTGAAGAGACAACCTCCATCGATGAACTACGAGAGATAAATAAACAGATATCGAAGGCAATAAGGCGCGACATAAGAGCACATAATAACGATAAAATTCAACAAACCATAGAAAACAACAAAAGTATGAAGGTCCTGCGTAGAAAACTGCTAAGCGGGAAGAGACAAATAACTAAACTCAGAAATAAACAAGGAAATATAACAACGAACAGAGAGGAGATCCTAAATGTCGTTGAAGAATTCTACCAACTTCTATATACAAGCCAAAAAGAACCAATCCCGGAATCTGAACCAGATATCGTATCAAATAAAAAGGGCATCATAAACCAAGGGTCTGAAATACTACCAGATATTACTTTAGATGAAATAGAATTAGCCTTAAGTAAAACGAAGACAAACAAAGCCCCCGGAGGTGACCACGTCACCGCAGACGCCATCAAAATCGGAGGTGTCCACCTGCTAGGAAAAATCAGAGACCTGTTCAATCTTTGCCTGTTCAACAGTACAGTACCAAATGAATGGAACAACGCTATTGTGATCTTAATGCACAAAAAAGGAGATATAGCTGACCTAGAAAACTATAGGCCGATAAGCCTTCTAAGTCATCTCTACAAACTATTTACAAGAATAATAACAAATAGACTTGAAAATAAACTGGACTTCTACCAACCAGTGGAACAGGCAGGATTTCGCACAGGATACGGAACCAATGACCTTCTACAAAGTGTTAAAACAATAGTCGAGAAAAGTATTGAATACAACAGACCACTCGTACTGGCCTTCATAGATTTCCATAAAGCATTTGACATCGTCGAGTTAGATGCAGTTATGGAAGCACTACAGGAATGCCGTGTCGACCATCGCTACACGAGAACCATTTACAACATCTACAAAAACGCCAGTATGACGGTTCAACTCCATGAAAACACCAAACCCATTCCAATTGGTAGAGGCGTGAGACAGGGGGATACGATATCGCCTAAATTGTTCACCGCGGTTTTGGAACTCGCTTTCAAAAAGCTCAACTGGGAAAGAAAAGGCTTAACCATAGATGGCAAAAATCTATCAAATCTGCGATTTGCAGATGACATAGTGCTGCTTGCTGACGATCTTAACGATATAAAAACAATGCTATTAGAACTCCAGGAAGCATGTAATACCGTAGGCCTAAGAATAAACTATTCCAAAACAAAATGTATGACAAACTTGGTCCCGAGCAGACAGATAGATGTAGGCGATAGAGATATTGATTTCGTAGACAAATACACCTATTTAGGTCACGAAATACGCATAACTAGAGACAACCAAACATGCGAATTTAAAAGAAGAATAATCCTCTCTTGGGCCGCATATGGAAAACTTCGGGACGTATTCAAAAGCGATCTGCCAGTCTGCTTGAAAAGGAAAGTGTTTGATCAATGTGTATTGCCAGTTATGACCTACGGCACTGAAACTGCAACACTCACCGTCGCCATTGCAAAAAAGCTCCAAATTGCACAACGAAAGATGGAAAGATCGATGCTCGGCGTGTCGCTACGAGACCATATCACAAACGAAGACCTACGCCGAACAACAGGTGTCACAGATGTGGTTGTGCGTATGGCGAGGCTAAAGTGGAACTGGGCTGGACACGTGGCCCGAATGTCAGATGGAAGATGGACCAAGAGACTACTGGAGTGGAGGCCAAGAGCAGATATACGAAGCAGGGGGAGGCCCCCCACAAGATGGACAGACGATATAAAAAGAACAAGAGGAGCCTGGATGCGAGAGGCTCAGGATAGGAGGAAATGGGCGGAAATTGGGGAGGCCTATGTCCAGCAGTGGACGCAAAGGGCTGTTTGATGATGATGATATGATAATTATAATACAGCTGATGAGTTGATTTTCGATATTAACTACAAAAAAAAAACGCTTGCGTATTAATCCGGTTCCCGTACACGGAGGGACACAAATATATTTGTTATAAAATAAATATTTGTTATAAATAATTTTGTGCAAATTCAGCACCGTTTTTTCCAAGTTAAAATTATTTCATACGAATACAGAAATAATTAAAATAAATACACCGTTACCGTTTAAAAAAATAAATGTGAATGCAATAAGGGTTACTTCCCAGTAGTTGTTGGTGTGTTGTATGTATAATTCATATTTTTGAATATTCTTATTACTACTATCTTCTTCAGTAATACGGAAGTATACAGATCATCAATCAGTCCAATTTTTTCCGCAGCTGGACATACGGCTCCCGAAATTCAACCCAATCCTGCGATGCACCCATCCAATTTGGCTCTTTTAAGTTCGTCGGTCCATCCTGTTGGTGGGCGTCTTCTGAGAATACTAATGAAATTGAAGCAGCAATCATGGAGAAAATGAGATTTTTAAGTGAGAATGGAGTACCGAAGATCTAAGGCCCTTGTACAACGCCTAACTCATCACCTCAACAATTGGTTCCAGCAGAAAGCCAAAGAAATCCAAGAGTTGGCTGATCAGAATAATGCTTTCTACAAAGCAATAAATATTGTTTATGGGCCTACTAGGAATCGGAGCTGCTCCATTAAGAACAAGGAAGGGGTTTTATTGAGGCAGGACTCTGATATAACAGAACATTAGAGAGAGTACTACCAAGAGCTTCTGAACATTACATCAACTGTGAATCTACAAGCTGTCAACCAAATCCCACAATATCCTGTGAGGGAGGAGCTAGCTGATGATGAACATCTGATGAGATTCGCATGGCTACCCTACAGCTTAAGCACAACAAAACAGAAAGCAATTGAAATCTATAAGTGCGGTGGTACTCCCATACTTAATACAATTTTCATCCTATTTAAACAAATCTGGGATTTTGAAAAGTCTCCTGCTCACTTCAAGCACTCTCTAATTGTCAATATATACAAGAGGAGAGGAGACAGGTCAGATTGCACCAATTACCGTGGCATCTCTATATAGGTGCAGCTGGTAAGATACTGGCAAGGGTGAACTCTAACCGTCTACAGCCTGCTTTAGAGTCAATCCTACCAGAGAGTCAATCTGGTTACCGCTCACACAGAGGGACAACAGATATGATCTTCACACTTCGACAGCTCCAGGAAAAAGTGAGGGAGCAGCACTCTTCTATGTTTGCTATTTTTGTGGATCTATGGAAGGCATTTGACATGGTGAACAGGCAAGCCATAGGGCTTGCTAAATACTCTTAAGATTTGGCTGTCCTGCAAAGCTAGTGAATATAATTGCAGATCTTTATATGGACAACGAGGCACAAGTTATTGCAGGTGGCGAGATCACCGGCTCTTTCAACATATCTAATGTCGTAAGGCAAGGCTGCGTATTAGCACCTCTTCTTTTCAATATTTTCATGACTGCGCTTCTCTTATGCTTGGACCGGGTGCTTCAGGACCGTGGTATTGACATCCGATATCGCTTTGACAATGGATTACATAACCGGTGCATGTCTTAAAGTCCAGAAAAATGTACGCAAGAAATCCCTCACTAAGCTGCAATATGCAGACCTTGTTATTCAGCAGAAGAAGCGCAATGTATGATGGACTCTTGCGGTGGAGGTAAACACGTCCAAAACCAAACTCCTTATTATGAGCTTTCATCCACCAGCAGAATCAGCCACACGTAGATATATATCTATAGATAGAACCCCTATCGAGACTGTTGAACAATTCAACTACCTGGGAAGTCTAGTGACAGCGAATTGCGACCTGGATGCCGAAATTAGCCACCGTTTACGGCGTGCAACGCATGCCTTCTTTAAACTCCGAGAGAGAGAGAGAGTCTTTGGCTGCAGTGACCTGACCATACGCACGAAATTCCTAGTTTTCAAAGCAGTTGTCCATCCCATACGGTAGTGAGTGCTGGATTAAAGCACGCTAAGGCGCTGGAGAAATTCCAAATGAGACAGGTGCGCTGTATCATGGGAAATGGCATGATTTCATCTCCAACAAAGAAATTCGTGAAAGAGCCAACTGGGACTCTATAGAGAACACTTTGGCGCGCTGGCTAGGGCATGTGTGCCGGATGTCCGATGATCGGCTTCCAAAACAAATTCTCTTTTGGGAGCTATCCCATGGTCAGCGATATCCTGGTGGCCAACTGAGGTATAAAGAGGTATAAAGATGTCATTCACTCCGGAATAGAGGACACCTGGGAATCTCTGTGTCAAGACAGAGGATCTTGGCATAACATCTGTCACAATAATTCCGGTATATTCCCTACACGCAACACGACCATAAGATCAGGCGGTATCGAGACATTTGTATGTTTTCAATGCCAACGTACCATCCGATCTGGTATCTGTTTCTGGAGCCACCAACAGGCCCATGAGCGGAGGCGGCGATGACAATGAGGGAAGGATCTACGGCAACGAAGAAATCCCGACGACAACGGGCGTCACTTCAGAATAAACCTTGCATCGTTTGTTGTTCTCGCCACGTGACCAGTCCAGTTCCACTGTATCCTTGTTATACTTTCATTCGTATCAGTTATCTTTTTTCAAATGCTGACATTCGATACTATATAATAAAAAAAACCGGCCAAGTGCGAGTTGTGACTCGCGCACCGAGGGTTCCGTACTAACTTGTATAGTATAGTATTATTATGTAGATTATCAACATATTATGTAGATTATAAAGAAAAATTAGACGAAATATAATATATACAGGATGTTACGGGACTTGAGTATGTCGCATGTCGGTTATAAAAAAGCAAAATTTAGACATAATATATACCCTGTATATATTATGTATATAAAGCGTACGTGATGAAATGCATAACAAATATAAACAAAGAAAATTCAGAATAAACATAGAATAGGACCTTACTGTATGCAACCCATATGCTTCTGGAGCCTGACAATACCACTACGACAACATTAATGAATTTTCAAAGTTTCAAATAGTAAATTCGCATTTTTCTTGTAATTAAACTACATATTTACGGTTTTCAGATTTTTCCCTTGACATGTGCTGTAAGACACCGCTTCTTGCCAAATTTCATGATTCTAGGTCAACGGGAAGTACCCTATAGGTTTTGATTCCCTCGTGAAATCGCAAAATATGCGACATAAACGGTCATATGTTTTGATTACGTTGACTTACAAGTTTGATTTTTTCACAGCTGAAAGAGACCGCAGACTCGAGTATTTGATACAAATTTCAACTTGTTACCTCTACGCGTTCCTGAGAAAAAGGTCTTGACAGACAGACAGACGGACAGACAGACAGACAGACAGACGGACAACAAAGTGATCCTATAAGGGTTCCGTTTTCGGTACGGAACCCTAATAATAATAATACTTTATTGTCCAACAGAGCGAACCCCAATGACAGAACAATAATATATATATATATATATATATATATATATATATATATATATATATATATATACATACATACACATACAAGAAACACACACATGCATACACATATACAAACACACGTACATACATACACCTATATACATACATATACACATATAAATACATAAACAAATGGTGCAAACCCATACAAGTAATACAAGTAATAAATATCAATATACAAAACAGTAAAAATGATTACATAGAACAAGTAAATAAGTATATAAACATTAGTCTTAAAATATATCCTGAGATGCTTCGTTAGCAGCTTTACACATTACGAAGATAGGTGCTCTACGTAGTACGTTAGTCCTTGGAATCGGCAGACGAAAACTGGCGGTAGATCTAGACGATGATCTGGGAATATTGATTGGAATTTTGCCCAAGAGAAATGAACAGTCTATCTGACTATGCAAGAGCTTAGAGGTATATTGTGCACAGCAATGACTCCTTCTGTCTTCTAGAGAAACCATGTTATGTCTAATTAACAATTGTTTGAGACTAGTTCCTATCTCAGGATAAACTCCATCAAGTCTGTAGGACAGGTATTTCAAAAAACGTCTATGAATTCTGTCAAGTTTGAACGCGTGTGATGTATATAAAGGATACCACACGAGAATAGCGTACTCCAGTTTGCAGAGGACGTATGTACAAAAAGTTGCTTCATTAGGTTAGTATCGGTGAAGCTGCGACTAACGCGCATTACAAATCCTAAGGACTTCGATGCAGAGGAGCACACGTTATCGAGGTGGTCAAGAAATGTTAGGCGAGAATCAAATATGACACCGAGATCTTTCATTATTTCCTTCTTGGCAATAGGGCTACCATCAATTGTATAGGTAGTTTGTATTGGAGAAAGAGTTTTTGAGTACGAAACATAACAACACTTGGTGGTATTAAGTAATAATTGTGTTTAGCACACCATCTCACAAATGAGTCCATGTTATTTTGTAAGTGTAAGATATCCCCATGGCACTTAATCGATTTATATAATTTTATGTCATCAGCAAATGCTAATACGGGACACGATATCGTGGACAGTAGGTCATTAATGAAGATAATGAATAATAAGGGACCCAAGTTAGAGCCTTGGGGGACACCCGATGTTGCTAGAAATTCAGTTGATACGAACCCATTATAGTATACGTAACAAACTCTATTTACTAAATAGGACTTAAGTAGTGCTAAAGCTTCACGGTTTAAGCCTTAGGTTGTGTTGAATCTTGTCGAAAGCTTTAGATAAATCAGTATATATCACATCAACATGTCCGCGGTTATAAATTTCTTCCGATACGTATTGTGCAAATGTTGCTAAATTAGTACATGTGGAACGACCATTCACAAATCCATGTTGTTTAGGAGAAATAAAACTTTTTACTTTATTATAAATAACACGGTAGAGGAAAATTTCAAAAACTTTGGCAAAGTTGGATAAAATGGATATCGGCCTATAGTTGGAGATACAAGACTTGTCGCCATTCTTGAAGACTGGTGAGATGCGAGCGCGTTTCCACCTATTCGGGAATGTGTAAGTTTTAATTGATAGATTAAAAAGAATCATTAAGGGTTGAGCGAAAACAAACCTACAATCACGTACTAAAAATGAAGGTATAGAATCATCACCAGCTGTAAATTTATTAGATAATTGGGACATAATTAGTAGAAGGTCCTTTTCATTAACTTCAGGAAAGTTAAAAGGAACAATGTTATTTAAATATTCAGTAGGAGCAGTAGCATCAATTGAAGAGAACGAACTTGAGAAAAAGTCAGCAAAAGCGTTAACTATGGTGTTAGGCTCAGAAAACTCGGAATCTTCATTATGAAGCGTACCAGGAATTCTTGAGTGACCACGCTTGTTATTTAAATATTTCCACACGTCAGTTGGATTTTTCTTAATATTGCTTTCCATCCAAAGGATATAAGTTTTATAGCAATTCGCAATTTTAGCTTTACTTTGTCTGCGTAGTTGACTGTATTTGTCATAAAATAGGCGATCACCAGTTCTTGACCATTGCTTCCTATATTTTTCTTTCAATCGTAAGAGAGACCTAATTTCGGGGGAATACCATATAGGATACTTTGAAACAGAGTAAGATTTCTTAGGCACAAACTCATCCAAGCATTGATATAATGTGGTATAAAAGGAATCAACAGCATCATTGATGTTATTATACTGTTCCAATGAAGATGACCAATCAATATCGCAAAGGGATTGATACAATAACATTAAATTAGATTTACGAAAATTATACGCCATTTGGCTATTAGACGGAAACGAACGAAAATGATGTGATTCGAGAATACATATATTAATGTCTAGCGCAGGATGATAATTATCTTCCTTAACTAGGGGAGATATGGAGTGTAAAACAGACAAATTGTGATTTATATTGGCTAGCACTAAATCTAACAAATTATTGCTTAAGTTACTGACGTTATTATATTGGGTAATGTCGAGAGCATTGTTAAATTGTTGCAAACAGTGAGCTTTATTCGAAGCTGGAGTACCAGCTCTTGAAACATCAGGAATGTTAAAATCGCCAACAATAATTAACTGATGATCAACAAGGAGTGTTTCCAAGGCGGACATTAAGGTTTCGAAGTCTTCATTTGGAATATCAGGGGGTATGTAAACTACACCAATAATAAGCTTCAGTGAGCCGATGAAGCACTTGCATAATACAATATCAACGAGGGGAACAATATTAATAAGCCTGGAAATATCCACTGGTATGATCTTGATTTTATCACTAAATGCTGCTAACACTCCACCACCTCTAGTTCGACTAACTTGCTTAAATTTGCGGTCGCAGCGCACTATCTGATAATTAGACGGAAATAATTCAAAATCGAATACAGAATCATTAAGCCACGTTTCACTCAGCAGAATAATATCAAAATCAGAGCTACAGGAGTTACAATAAAAGTTATCAGTCTTAGAGTTCAAACCTCTTACATTTTGATAGTAAATTGAACACATCTCAGATTTTGATGCGCTGTTGGACACCTGTTGGTTTTGTTTTGAATGTTTCAAGAGATCGTTCTCAGCTTCGTTGATTGTTTGAATATCTGTTGGGGATTTTATATTTGTTTTAGCATTTTCGCTGGGGCCCTTTCTAATCTTAATAAAAAATTATTGATGCAGGCATGACGCGGCCAAATATCTGGGCTTTTCACCTTTTCGAAATCATCAAAAGCTTCTGTCACCTTAAATGACGAGTACTGCTCCGGACGCCTTGACTGCAACTTTTTACAAATCACCTGATCAATATTTTTATTTGAGAGATATGTGGTAATATCTTCCTCACTTAATTGGGGGTCTAGCTTGTAAACATGGAGATGTTTATAGCGCATTGCTGCTTTTATCTCAGTTACGTCATCATTAGTTCCATGAATTACATTAGATTTCCGTGTATCCCTTTTCCTATGTCGCTGTGTCGCTGTACCGCCCATGGTTGTTCTTGAGATATATTTCCATTGATTTTATTATTTCGAGTAGCTTTATATATCTTCGAGATATAACCAACATTGACCTCTCCTTTGCTCTTTGCTACCTGGTTTTTGTTTGTGGGCTTCTTTGTAAGAGTTATAGTTTCTGCTAAGGAAATTAGCACAGCGAGAATACACTGGTTGAAGAACTTTCTTTCTATACAGATGAGGATTTTAAAGTGCTGCTTAGTTTTCCAAAAGCAGTCCAACTAAATCTGACTCTATTTCAAGAATTTGGTTGTCTCTACCTATGAGAATCTCATGTCCCAGATACTTGTTTTACGTGATTATAATTTCGTGATTATAATTTTTTTTTACGTGATCAGAAAGTTGGTCATAAATTGGGTGTTATCGATGTTTAAACATGCCATTTCCAAAGAATTATTCAATCTTCACTTCTTTCAATCTTCACATTCAATCAAAACTTTCTTAATATAATTCAATGTCAGTCGTGGTGTTTACCAGTGAAATAGTTGTTTTTAAGAAATGTTTTTTATAGAAAGATTAGTTATACAAATGATGTGAATTTTGTTGACGATATGTGTATATATAATGATTTCCTAGAAATCTTTGAAGAAAAGATACAAATGTTACTATTTATTAATTATTAATCAATCTCTTGAATATTTTTTTGCTTCATCGTTTTTATCGGACAATGTCCTCTCATTCTCAGGCTCCATGTTTTCAAAATCGATCCTTTTAAACAAGGATTCCAAGAGCGTCGTAAAGGGTTTAGACGATATTACATCCCTGTATCTTACGCCTTTTTGAATTGTCCGTAAATGCAGTTTTACCTTTTACATCTCATAGACATTTTTTATTGTAATAGTGTACCTGCAGTCTTTATGACATTCCGTTAGTGCGTAAAGCATTTGTTCTTCAATTATAATATCAAAAGCTTTTCCATAATCAGCAAAGATGAGGTCTAACAACTTGAGTATGGTCATTTGTGCCAAACTCTGAATGGAAACTGCCTTGTTCACGTGGTTGGTAGATTCTCGCTTCGTAATTATTCGCATAAATTTGTATAAGTGCGAAAGTAGGCTAATGGGCGGATAGTTTAAGTTTGTTATGTCTGCTGTTACTGCTTTATTACTGCTACATCTCAATGAGATGGTATTGTTACACTTATCACACATGCATTGTAAAGCTTGCTTAATTAAAATAAAGCTCATTTGGTGTAATAGAAGTTCTACCTAATTTTATAGCTTCTATTTAAATCTGATTGCAGTCAGTTGCTTTATTATTCCTCATTTCACGCAGGGCTGCTATATCTGGAATATCTTCAGATCATTGATTCTTTATAGTTGGTATATCGATATACCCAACGTCTTTGTGTTTCTCTAAAGCTCCTGGTAGACGGGACAATATTTAGAATCTCGTGCTTATTTGATGTGATTTAGCCATATTGTTTTCTTAGCTTAGTGGTCTTTTTACCTTCCGACAAAAATCGAATTGTTTTTTGCCTCCTGTTTCGTATTTTGTCGCTTCTCTTGTGTGAAACGTTTTTATTTATTTCCTGGCAGCCTTAGATAGTTCTTCGTTTAAGGATTCCACAGAAGCTTCGTACGTGTCGTCGAAGCTTATGTACGTGTTCAGATCAACAGGCGCGATTTCCATCATATTCGCGGTAGTGCAGCGTTCCAAGACAAAAACGCTGCATACACTTTTAGTTTCGCTCTCTTTGTGCTTTGAAATGGCGATTACAAAGAAGTTGATTGAAAATATTTAAAAATATCGTATGTTGTTATGACTTGGCTAATGGAAATTATAAAAAAATCTGGAAAAAACAAGAAAATTTACTTGATTTTATGACCCATGTTCTTATTCTTTTATTTATGAAATGAGTTTTATGTGTTTTAGAAATTAAAAATAAATAACATATTGACCAATTTTCATCTTCTTCAGTCAATGCTTCAAATAGCATAACTTCTTCCTCTGAGGAAATCATAACTACTATACACGTAAAAATCGCGGTTTGATGTGAGCATTGCCATTTCGCTGCCGCACCGCTAGCGAATTTTTCGCCGCGGAAATTTCGCGACGCAAAGGCTCCGCGACGGTCTGAAGGAGCCTTTAGAGTTCTAAGGTAGAGGCCGCACTACGGTTTTTTACAGCGAGCGGTTAGCCTATAACCGCGAAACCGCTCGAGAAGCACACACTACGATTAAAAACCGCGAAACTGACCGCAATTTTCACATTTAATGGATTTCAAGAGAGCAGTATGTGTTGTTTCTCTAAGTGCTAGGCCGCACTTCGGCTAAACTTCCGAGGTTTTTAATCGTGTGGTTTTCGTGTGAGTTAAGTAAGCTAATACAAGCGGCCTCACTTGCATTTTTTTTCCGCGATTGATTTTAAAACCGTGAATTGTTACAATGCGAAGACTATAGAACTATCTGTCTCACAAGTCACTTCATGAAGGTCTTTCTTAAGATTATTTACGAACGAATATATCAAAAACTAGAAGAAGACATTAGCGAGACGCAATTTGGGTTTAGGAGTGGATTGGGGACTAGAGATGCCCTTTTTGGTCTGAGTGTTCTGATTCAGAGAGCAAGAGACGTGAATTGCAATGTTTTCACGTGTTTTATCGACTTCGAAAAGGCATTCGATAGGGTTAACCATGATTTGCTAACAGAAACCATAAAGCAATCAGGAATAGATGACAGAGATGCACGAATAATCAACAATCTGTACAGACAACAAACAGCATGTGTTCGTGTGGAAAATATAATGTCAAAGGAATTTCCAGTAGAACAAGGTGTCAGACAGGGCTGCGTACTATCCACGCTACTGTTTAACCGATACGCAGAAAACCTTTTTAAGAATGCACTCGAAGAAGAACAGATTGGGATAAAGATAAACGGGGAAATAATTAATAACTTAAGGTATGCAGACGACTCTGTACTAATTGCCGACAGTGCCGAAGGACTACAGAGACTGATTGATAAAGTAGTAGAGGCATGCGAACCACTTAATATGCGATTGAATGTGGCAAAGACAAAAATTCTAATCGTCAGCAAAAATGCGTCTAATGCCCAATTCCTGGTAAATGGGGCCCAACTACAGAGAGTACCATCAATATCGTACTTGGGTGTAAACCTCAATGACCAATGGGATCATAGTCGTGAAGTAAAGATCAACATAGAGAAGGCACGTTCTACATTTAACCAAATGAAGAATGTTTTGTGTAACATGCGCTTGAACATCCATCTTCGAACACGCATACTTAGATGCTACGTCTTCTCTAAGCTTTTGTATGGAGTGGAGGCATGGACACTCTCCGAGGCAACTAGTAAGCGACTGGAGGCCTTCGAAGCATGGTGCTATCGTCGAATGCTTCGCGTTTCCTGAACCCACCATGTTAGCAACGAAACCATACTCCTACGCATGCAGAAGGACAGAGAACTGCTCACAACAGTCAAACACAGAAAACTGTCATACTTTGGCCATATCATGATAAACAGATATAGGCTACTTCAACTCATCATGCAGGGAAAAATCGAGGGGAAGAGGTCACAGGGAAGACGACGGATCTCCTGGTTGAAGAATCTGCGACAATGGACCGGAAGAACATCGGTTGACTTGTTCAGATCGGCTGTGGATCGAATCCGATAATCCATATTGATCGCCAACGTCCACTGAGGATATGGCACAATAAGAAGAAGAAGAATTGTTACAGAATGGCTCGCGGGTAAAAACCGCGCTAAAATTCGTAATTTATAGAATGTGTGCTTCTCGATTATATCGCTTATGACGGCTAAACGTTCGCTGGAAAAACAGTAGTAAGACCTCTACGTAATACTAAGAAATAGAAAAATGAAGATGTCAACGCAAAATTCGCTAATATTGGGTACATCCACTCACTAGCCGTAGATTTACTTCGTCTGGCCAAAAAACCGCTCGCGGTTAACGCAGTAGTGCGTGTGCTCCAACTAAGTTCTATCCATTACAAATTTTAGCGATTTTTACGCGCGAGCCATTCTGTAAGGCCGAGGCCGCACTACGGTTTTTTCCCGCGAGCGGTAACTGCTATAACCGCAAATATGTTCGAGAAACACACATTAAGGCCGAGGCCGCACTACGGTTTTTTCCCGCGAACGGTAACCGCGAAACCGCTCCAGAAATACACAGTACGCTATGGGAAAAATCAGGTGCGGCAAAAAAGCGCAAGTGAGGCCGTTTGTATTAGCTTACTTGAGTCACAAAATCACGTGATTAAAAACCGCGACAATTTGGCCGTAGAGCGGCATGGGCCTACGCTATGGGAAAAATCAGTCGCGGGAAAAAACGGCAAGTGAGGCCGCTTGTATTAGCTTACTTGAGTGACAAAATCACGCGATTAAAAACCGCGGTGGTTTAGCCGTAGTGCGGCCTAGGCCTTGGGCCTCACTTTCGGTTTTTTCCCGCGACTGATTTTAATAGCGTAGTGTTTGTTTCTCAAGCGGATTTGCTGTTAGAGCGGCAAACCGCTATCTGGTGTCATATTCAATCCGGTCGGATCCGGCCGAATTTCCACCGATCCGGCCGGATCGATGGAATTAAATCTAAGATAATAAACTTTACGTAATCTACTGAGATCACAACTATTAACTATTTGAGTATGCTAACAAGTTTTATTCTTATTTTTATGACAGACATGATGAATCTGTCTAATGAAATATAATATCTAATTAAATGTCTATTTAGTTTAATCAACTTACTATAAATACCATATTTGCCGGTGCTTATGGTGCACCCTAAAATTCAACCAACTTTTTGTTCGCCTATAACGCGGACGTATGTTTTAGAGCTCAACCTCATCTTCATTGATCTGTCGCTGCCTTATTCTTAAAAATAGTAACAACACGGTTTCAGATTTTTGAAATTTGGTCTTTTTGGAGAAATTCGAGGGAATTAGATTTTAAAATTTCCTTCAAATAGTCTCACAGTAGATAAAACATCGAGAGTCTATGAATGTTAATTTTGCCAAATCTTAACCTCGTCTTCATTAATCTGTCGCTGCCTTATTTTTTTAAATATCTGCAAAACGGTTTCAGATTTTTTAAATTTGGACTTTCTGGAGAAATTTGTGGGTTTTAGATTTCCAAAATTTCTTCAAATAGTCACACAGTAAAGAAACTAGTGAGAGTCTACAAATATTTATTTTGTAAAATCTCAACCTCATCTTCATTTATCTGTGGCTGTCTTATTTTTCACAAAATTAACAAATTGGTTTTAGATTTTCAAAATTTGGACTTTTTGGAGAAATTTGTGGCTTTTAGATTTCAAAAACTCCTCCAAATAGTCGTACAGTGAGGAAAATAGTTAGATATTTGATTAGTTGTGGAGTTACTGGTTGAAATTTCATTTTAATAGAAATTATAATAAAACACGTCAACACACGTATGTCAACGCACACAACAGCCGGCAGTTAAGAGATACGATCTGGAAAAATTCAAAACCGATGAGATGAAAGAGAGATTTCAGTACCAAATGCAGGAACGAATATCCAAACGGCCAGAAAACGCTCTAGTAGAGGTCAATGAAGCGTGGCAAAAGATCAAGCAGGACATCGAAGATACAGCAGCAGAGGTTGTGGGGTGGAAGAAGGGACAAAGGCGTAATAACTGGTTCGATGAAGAATGCAAGGAAGCTCTGACAGAGAAGAACAAAGCCAGAGAAAAAGTACTACAACGAAATACTAGAGCGAATGTAGAGGATTATCGAAACAAACGGAAAGTTGAGAAAAAACTCTTCCGAAGAAAGAAATCTGAAAAAGATGAAGAAGATTTCGCGGAAATAGAAAGAATGAGTAATGCCAACGAAACTCGGGGACTCTATCAAAAGGTCAGAAATGCGAGACTTGGCTACAAACAGCAGCCACTTCTGTGTAAGGATAAGGACGGCAGAGTAATCGGACACACAGAAAAGTGTATCAAGAGGTGGGGTCAGTACTTCAGGGACCTGCTCAACCAGAACACTCGCGTAGTCCAAGAGGAAAGTATAACATCAACATCAATATTAGGGACTGAGCAAGTGGAGGAACCCACCTTAGAAGAAGTAGAGACTGCAGTGCGCAGGATCAAGAACAATAAGGCGCCAGGTGCAGATGGCATTCCAGGAGAATTGTTGAAGTATGGAGGTAGACCCCTAATATCGTGCATGCATGATCTCATATTAAACATATGGAGAACAGAAAAGCTACCGGATGATTGGAAGCTAGGGATAATATGCCCATTGTACAAGAAAGGTGATAAGTTAGATTGTTCTAACTACAGGGGGATAACGCTGCTAAACATTGCATACAAGGTCTTCGCTAATGTGTTGTACCGTGGCTTACTACCATACGCAGAAGAGATTATCGGGGAATACCAGTGCGGTTTCCGCACAAACAGGTCAACCACAGACCAACTGTTTGACATTAGGCAGATCCTGGAGAAATGTAATGAGTTCAATATCACGACACACGATCTATTCGTGGACTTCAGAGCAGCATACGACAGCGTTATAAGACACAAACTGTGGGGGATAATGACAAGTTTCGGATTCCCTGAAAAACTGACAGCCCTAACCAGAGTAACACTGTCTGAAGTATCGTCTGTAGTAAGAATACGAAACAAGTTGTCTGAGACTTTTATAACAGAGGAAGGACTACGACAGGGAGACCAACTGACAACTTTACTGTTTAACATCGTACTAGAAAAGGCCTTTAGGATTAGCGGAGTGGATACTAACGGCACTGTGTACTTTAAGTCAACACAACTATTGGCTTACGCAGACGACATTGATATAATTTGCAGAAGCGAACAGGCGACCAAAACTACTTACTCGCTGCTGGAGAAGGAAGCAAATAACCTAGGACTCACTGTCAACGTAAACAAAACGAAATACATGGTGGCTAACGAAACTCATCGGAAGGTAGGACCAACGCTAGAACTAGACGGAAAGTACTTTGACACAGTAGATACATTTGTGTACTTGGGCTCGCAACTGAACAGCGTAAACCGGACGGGCGAGGAGATTAGAAGGCGGATAACTCTTGGTAACAGGTGCTATTATGGGCTACTTAAACTTTTTAGGTCCAAAACAATCCACCCCAAGCATAAGTGCACACTGTACAGGTCACTGATAAGACCGGTGGTAACCTATGGTGCAGAAGCATGGAGCTTAACACAGAGCGAAGAACAGGCTTTAAGTGTATTTGAGAGAAGAATGCTACGTGCAATATTTGGAGCGACCCAAGAACGAGGAATCTGGCGCCGAAGATATAATCACGAACTATATCAGCTCTACAATCAACCAGATATTGTGAGTTTCATCAAGGTGGCAAGATTAAGATGGCTCGGACACATGCAGAGAATGGGTGATCATAGGGTTCCGAAAAAGTTGTTCAATGGCCAACCAGAGGGAAGGAGAAGGGCCGGAAGGCCAAGAGGGAGATGGAAGGATGCGGTAACAACTGACCTACAAAAACTTCAAGTACGGGACTGGAGAACGTTGGCGAGTGATAGGTCCGCTTGGAGAAACATGCTGAGGGAGGCCCAGACCGGCAATCGGTTGTAATGCCATTAAGAAGAAGAAGAAGATAATAAAACACAGTTTTATACGTTTCAAAATTTATTTGTTGGACACTGTGGTGAAACATATGTAGTGTCCTACAAATAAATGTTGAAACTTATAAAACTGTGTTTTATTATAATTTCTATTAAAATAGTTACAGAGTCTACAAATGTTAATTTTGTAAAATTTCAACCTCATATTCATTGATCTGTTGCTGCCTTATTTCTCAAAATACTAACAAATAGGGATTGCAATCCGGTGTCATTTTCAATCCGACCGGATCGATGGAATAAAATCTAACATAATAAATATTGCCGCGCATATAAGGCGCACCCTAAAATTCCACCTACTTTTTGTGCGCCTATAACGCCGACCTATGATATAGAGGCATTTTTTTGGAAGAAAGGTATACCAGCAAATACTTATTATTTTAATTATACATTATTTATCACAAAATCAATTTTGGTTTTGAAAAATCCATGTGGCGCCATGCGCACCAGGCATTTAAAGTACCTACTCATGCAACAGCGCGATTATTTTACCAAGAATTAACATATCCGGTATATTGGTACCGGATCCGGTAAACGATTAGTAATGCGGGATCCGCCGGATTACCGGATCCGAAAAAACCGCAGTGCGGCCTCGGCCTTACTTGACCCAGAAAATCACACTATTAAAAACCGCGATGGTTTAGCCGTAGTGCGGCTAGGGTTTGACGGTTTTTCAAACCCGGTTTAAAAATAAATTTGAAAACCGGTTTTTAAACTAAGAAAACCGGTTTAAAATTCAAATTACGCAAAAATTATTTTTACATAACTTATTTGATTTGCTTTTCATTGTATGCTAACCTAACCGACTTATTTTATGTTAGTACATATGTGCAATCCGTCACGAGTCTCGACAGGTTCGCTAAATCTTTTTTCTATTTTGCGTCTATAATGAAGTCTTTAAAGCACTCATATGGGTTCGTTAATGGCTCACCGAGTGCGATACAATTTTCTCATTACAGTAGAACCCCTCTAATCCGCCCTCGGCTAGTCCGACGCTCCGGTTAATCCGACCATGCTCGAGCTGGCGAGTTTGTGCCGACTTGTAGCATCATTGTTTACGGTTTGTTATCTTGCCCGCTTTAGTGTTGCGCCATCGTGTGTTTCAACAACGTGTGTATGTATGTACTGTGCAGTTTTATGCTTTGTTTATTTAAAACACTGTTCTTCCTTGTTCGATTTTTTCTGTGTTTGCTATAGTAGTGTATGTACACAGTTTGCTAGATTCATTGTGTGTACAGTGTTTGTTTTTCAACATGTCAGGAGGAAAAACAGGAGGAAAACGAAAACACATTACTCTATAGCTAAATGAAAAATTAGCAGTTACTAAGACTAAAGAAAAAGACTAGACAAAGGAGAATGGCTCCAAAAAATTTCAACGGAACTCAATGTAGGCGTTACAACGTAATGTAGGCGGATTGGAGAAAAAATCGGAAATACAATGAAACATATACAACTACGATTGATGGTGAAAACGCTCTTAAGAATCGCAAAACACTAAAATAGCCTAAACTTGAACTGCTCGATAGCGCATTGTGGATGTGGTTCTGTCAAGAAAGGAGGAAAGGAACCCCAATATTTGGGCCAATATTAAAAGAAAAAGCAGTAGTTTTGCACAACAAACTGGAAGCCGGAAGTGAGTTCGCAGCTATTGAGGGCTGGATTGATCGCTGGAAAACCCGACATAGTGTCCGGTTTGTATCAATTTCAGGTGAAAAACTATCTGCTAATATGTAAACTACCTAATAATGCCGAGGCTGCTAACGAGTTTTCTGCAAAGTTCCAAGAAATTGTAAAAGAAAACGAACTGTTGCCTTGCCAAGTTTATTTACACCGACGAGACAGGGCTTAACTTTAAAATGTTGCCATCCAAAACACTCGCAGCTTCAAATGAATTGTGGCAAGAACGAAACTTATAAAAGATAGGATAACAGTCACGCCTTGTAGCAACGTAGATGGTACGCACAAGCTTCCCCTGTTCATTATTGGCAAATCAAAGAAGCCTAGGGCATTCAAAAACATAAACCCATCTTCTTTTCCAGTTTATTACCACAATGAAAAATCTGCTTGGATGGACTGAAACCTTTTCAAATCGTGGTTTTTCGACGAGTTTGTCCCATCAGTCGAAAAAGACTTGAAACTAAAGAAGCAGCCTATTCGTGCTCTACTGCTGTTGGATAACGCACCATCACATCCATCTGAAGAAGATTTAGTGAAAGGAGACTATCTTTCTGCCTCCAAATGTGGCTTCACTGATCCAACCAATGGATCAGAGAGTGATTAAATGGTTAAAAAGGCGATATCGCAGAAAGTACATCAGCTCAATCTTGGAAAAATCTGAAGAAGGTTGTAAAATATTTGAGGCTATGAAATCCCTGAACATCAAAGATGCTATCTACACAATCGCTGCTTCATGGGATGAATTGAAACCTGACATTTCGGAAATCATGGCGTAAGCTTTGGCCAGAAGTTTTGACTGAAATTGAGCGGACTGAAGATGGGAAAAATGACACACAGGAAATCGTTAAAGATCTACAAACTCTAGAGCCAAACGTTTCAGCCAATGAAGTTGAAAAGTGGATTACCGAATGTGACAAGGACTGTGAATCCCATGATGAGCTCAATGACGACCATATTGTTGCCGCTATTATGGAAAACGATGGTGAGGAAACTGTGAACGAGGACTCCGATGGCGAGGAAGATGAGCCCCTACCCGGATTTCACACACCGATGGCAAGAACGCTTTCGATGTCGCCCTTCAATACATCGATCAAAACCCGACCTCAACTCGAATGGACATTTTGTGGATCAAGAAATGGAGGGACACTGCAGCTAAGTCTAGAATTTCATCTGCTAAACAAAAATCTATAACTGACTTTTTCTCTAAGTAATTTTTTAAATTGAGATAGAAGTCGAGCGCTGGTGCGGTGTGGTCGTGTTTTAGCAGCTCCGAAACTAATCTCAAATTTCGGGAGGTTCTGAGCAATTTAATTCACGATTTATATCTGTAAAGTGTATGTGAAGTAGTAGTGAGTGCAACCCAAAAGATCTGATAGAGAATTAAAGTAAGTAAAGTAAGAAATTAATAGAGTAATTAGAGAAGTAAAGAAAGACTGAAATAAAAAGTAGAAATTTACGTTCCTTAAAAAAATTAAAAAAAAGCTCCAAAGAGACCAACCTCCAAAGAGTCGATCCGGGCAAGCGGCTTTTTATCGCGGCGCGACCCAAGATAAAGACGACAGCCGAAATCGGCTGTAAATAAATTTAAACAGCTGAGCACAGGACCGTATTTAGTAAGAATATTTAAAGGAAATTAAATATGAGTAGTGACGAATACACAACTGATGAAGGAAAACGAAGGAAAAACTGGGAAGATGAAGAGGATGAGACCCGCAACAAAACCAAGAAAATAGAACGCTCCCCTGGGAAAAGTAAATCTAAAACCGAGAGTGATAAGCTAGAAAAGATACTAGAAACGATGAAACAACTAACAGATGAGGTAAAAGGGATCAGATTAGAACAAAGAGAGTACAGAAACGAGATAAGGAAACTGAGAAAAGAAAATGAACAAACCAAACGCGAAAATGCAAAACTAAAGGAGGAAGTTAAGACAATAAATGCTAGGCTAGATGCGATGGAAAGAGAAAAAAGAAGAAATAATATTGTAGTACAAGGACTAATGCTGGGAGATGATGAAATGCTAACACCATAGGAATCTATGGAAAACTTCATGAAAAACCAACTCGAATCGGATATAGGCGTAAAATCAGCTGTGAAACTAGGTATGAAAACGTACCTCGTGGAACTCATCAATGCAAATGAAAAAATGAAAGTCATGAAAAACAAAAATAAATTACGTAACTATGAGGAAGGAAAAGTATACATTAATGATGATATGTCAAGAAAAGAAAGAGAGATACAAGGAAAAATTAGGAAAGCTGCCCAAGAAGAAGCGAAGAAGGGGAAGAAAACTAAAATAGGGTACCAGAAAGTATTTATTGATGACCAAGAATGGACATGGTGTGAAGATGAAGAAAGGCTAGTACTAGTAAAGAAGGCAGAAGATAATACTTAAAAAAACGATTAACAGAAATTAACGATAAGGGAAATACGGCAACGACACGGCATGTAAATGGTTTACGAGGAATAAATTTGGCAACATGGAACATTAGAGGACTAAATGGAAAAGAAAAAGAACTAATTGAGGAATTTAAAGAAAGAGATATAAACATCTTAGCAATTACAGAAATTAAGATAAAGGAAAAAAGGTCACAGAGCTAGAGGAAGGTCATATGATGATCCTAAGCGGCGTCACGTATGCAGATGGAGCAAAAGGAGGAGTTGGGTGTATAATACACAAAAATGTAATCAAGTACTTAAAAAAATGGGAATGCATATCTGGAAGAATAATGAAAATTGAATTAGAAATAGAAAGAAACAGCAGATTACATCTGGTAATTCTGTATGGCCCAAATGATAACGATAAAGCAGAAACTAAAGACAAATTTTGGGAAGAAGCATCAGAAATAGTGGAAAATTGCAACGGAAAAATTGTGGTGCTAGGAGACTTAAACGGTAGAGTCGGCATAAAAGATGAAAGGACAAGTGATGTAATAGGACAGTTTGGAGAAAAAACGAGAAACAACAATGGACACAGAATTATTGATTTCTGTGTACAAAATAACCTATTAGTAATGAACTCATTCTTTAAACACAAAGACGCCCATAAATACACAAGAGAGGTCCCAAGCAGAGGGGAAAAATCCATAATAGACTATGTACTCATAAATAGGAACTCTAGGCGGGGAATAAGGGATGTTAGAGTTATAAGAGGATCCGAGATAAATAGTGATCATTATCTACTAAAAGAGAAAACGACAATAAGCTGCCAGAGAGCGGGAAATAATAAGAACAAAATAGAACTGCGAAACAACAATAGTAAGGAGACGATAAAAAACTACAGACTAATAATAAGAGAAGTGGCGAACAATTATGCAAAGAAAGTTGAGGAAATGTTAGATGAAACAAGAACTAATAAATATTGTAATGTGGAGGAAGCATGGGAAACATTCAGAAACACCCTAATTAGCGCAGCAAAAGAAACATGTGGAACCACGAAAATTAATAGAAACAAAAAGCAAACGGCTTGGTGGAACGACAATGTTAAAAAGGAAGTTAAACTAAAGAAAGAGAAATGGAAAATAT
The DNA here is from genome assembly GCA_944588485.1 of Phosphuga atrata. NCBI lineage: Eukaryota > Metazoa > Arthropoda > Insecta > Coleoptera > Silphidae > Phosphuga > Phosphuga atrata. The sequence goes on from OX155909.1 coordinate 8,677,838, forward strand.
ATCTACGTAAAGGTGATAATACCACTTACCAAGATTATAAAAGACAGAGAGACACAGTCAAAGAGATAGTATTAGAAGCAAAAAGAGAAACCTGGGAAGAGTTTGGACGAAAAATCGAAGCTGACTTCCATACAAACCAAAAGCTATTTTACAAAACTCTGAAAAACATAAGATCTGGGAAGAAGAATGAAGTAATTAAGCAAATTAAGGATGAACATGAAGCAATATTAACGGAGGAAGCAGACATAATAGAAAGATGGAGAAGATACTTTGAAAATCTGCTGAACAAAGAAAGTATTGTGGACAGAACCGAAAGAACCTACAACATAGAAGAAACAGAACAACAAAGAGAGCACATACAATTAGAAGAGGTTAAGAATGCCATAAATAGACTCAAAAGAGGTAAGGCTGCTGGGCATGATAATATAACAGGAGAAATGCTGAAAAATATGGGCGAAAAAGGAGATCAGTTATTATCAAAGGTATGCAATATGGCTTGGGAGGAAGGCAGAGTACCAAAAGACTGGGAGATAGGGGTCATTGTGCCAATATATAAGAAAGGAGACAGAAGAGACTGTAACAACTACCGAGGAATCACCCTGCATAGCATCGAAAGTGTACGAGAGAATATTAGAAACAAAACTGAGTCGGGAACTAGAGCCACAGCGAGAAGAGTCACAGAGTGGTTTCAGGAAAGGCAGAAGTATACAGGATCATAAATTTACGATTAAACAGATGATGGAACGAATAAGCAATACAGACGATGAAATATATCAAGCATTCCTTGACCTGGAAAAGGCATTCGACAGAATATCAAGATCAATTATAGAAGAAACCCTGATCAAAAGGAAAATTAACCTAAAACTAATAAGAGCAATAATGGGCATGTACAAAAATAGTAGAAATATTGTTAGAACAGACAACATGCAATCACGCGAGTTTATGGTAAACGAGGGTGTACGGCAAGGAGGCGTTTTGAGTCCAACTTTATTCAACCTAGTTATGGACGAAGTAATGAAAGAAACGAGGAAAAGAACGTCTTCATTTAGTGTGGGGTATAGAAACCTAGAACCAATCCGTATAAGGGAATGTGCGTTCGCCGACGACCTTGTTATATTCGCGAGAAATGAAGTTGAACTGAGGAGAAACTTGAAGATATGGAACGAGAAATTAGCAGAGAAGAACCTCAAGATAAACGAAGAGAAAACAAAAATCATGGTTAGTGGGAAACCAGATACAAAAGTAAACATTGAGCTAAATGGAAAGGTATTAGAACAAGTTGACACCTTTAAATATCTGGGAGTACGTCTAGATAGCAAGGGACACCATGAAATAGAAATTAATGATAGAATAGAGAGTTCAGCAAGGGTGTACCACAGCCTCAGAAATAGTTTCCTGGGAAAGAAAGAAGTTTCGCTAAAAGCAAAAATGAGTATATACAGAGCTGTATTCGTACCTATACTAACATTTGGCTGCGAAAGCTGGGTGTTAACGAAGAGACTAAAGAGCAAGATCCAAAGTATAGAGATGAAATACCTAAGAAGAGTGTTAGGAGTCACAAGGCGAGATCGCATAAGAAATGACACCATCAGAAAACAGTTAAATGTGCAACCAGTAGCAAAGCGAATCGAGAACTGCCAACTGAGATGGTATGGACACCTCAAGCGAATGGAGGACAAAAGACCAGTCAAGAGAATATGGGAAGCTAAAGGTCAAAAAAAGAAAAGTAGAGGAAGACCAAAGACAACATGGAATCGTAACATAGAGAAAATAGTAGAGGACTCACAATGGTTCAAGCATCAAAAATGGCAAAAGGAAAAAGGGAGTGGAAAAAGTTCATATATAGCGAAAGAAATGTATTGTAAAGTGTATATAATGCATTGTAAAGATTAAATGTAGGAATTAGGATATGAAATGTAACACCTTACACCTTAGGGTACACAAGGTTACTGATTATATATATATATATATATATATATATATATATATATATATATATATATATATATATATATATATATATATATATATACATATACATATATATATATATATATATATATATATATATATATACATATACATATATATATATATATATATATATAATTTTTTAATTTGTAATTTTTTGTTCCAAGTACTGTACTGTAATTTGTTTGTTGTTTTTACTACGTTTTTGAAAATTTTTACTACCTTTGTTGTTTTTTTTGTTTGTTGTTTTAAAACCAATGCATATATACGTTTTTAAGTTCATATATCGCTTATTTAACTGTAAAAAATGTCTCTTTATCTGATTATGTGATAAATATTGCATTTTTTAGGATAATCCGACCTTTTTTGCGTCCCAAAGGTGACGGATTATAGGGGTTCTACTGTATATATTGTCGATTTTTTTATTTAGAAATAGCATCATAAAAAGGCGCGAAATAGAAAAAATAGTATAAAAAACTCGTTTGTCCATGGACGCGTGCTGAAAAATCGCGCTTATTGAACTCGTTATTTAATATACTATTAAAGTGAAAATTGGAAACAAAAATAGGCTAAATAACTTAAACAAAAATAAGTCGTCATAGTTGATAAAATTTTCTTCTCACAAAATTTAATGTAAAATAAAAAGTTCTGGCTTCAGTCTAATGGGATTTTAAATAAAACAATGGTTTATTAAAAACAATTTATTTAAAACATGGTTTTAAAATAACCCATATTTTCTTTCTCAACGTTTCGTCATAAATTATGTCTTTATGAATGTCATCGGAATTAGATTAAATTTTTCAAAATTCTTAAAAAATCTTTAAAGTTTTTTTCTTTAAATTATATTAATATCAATAGTTAAAATAATAAATCAAAAATATTGATTTAACTTCTTTAATTTTATGTTTAGATAAAATTTAATAAGTTTGGGAACATTTCCAAATTTGTAAAACGCAACACCATTGGTTAAAACGAAAGTGACGTAACATACTATGTAAACAAGTTAGTATTGTTTACATTTGTATGTCATTGCAGTCTTTTGGTTAGAAAACAAATGTCAAATACGTGAAGTTAAAAATGAGAACAGCTGTAGTAAACAATGAACTGAACTATCAGTAGTAATTGACGTCATCAACAGGCTGCGCGAAAATGGCGTCGTTTAACCCATTATCTACCGAGTGTTCGATTTTTCGAACACTGACTTTGACATTTTTTTAAGCTACTATAATTATTAATTTATAGATAATCATTGTCATTATCTTTTTATTAAGATAATAGATAATAGCAGCCGGTCCCAAGCCCGGATAAAAGAGGAGGGTTGAGCGGAGGGTTAACTACCCACCCTCAGAAAAAAGAAACTAGTTATGAAAACTGCAACTTTGCCTCGGAACCGGACAGACAAACACAAAAAACGACAAATGCAATGTAAAAGGACCATGAATATTGGAACTTGGAATGTCCAGAGTTGGTACAGACCTGGAGCTGCTATAAATGCTGTGGAACAACTGGAAAACATAGGAATGGATATAACAGCCGTCCAAGAAATAAGATGGCCAGACGATGGAAATATAAAAATAAGTAAATCCACCATCTTCTTCAGTGGTAACAAAAACGGAAGACATGAATTTGGAACGGGCTTTGTGATTAGAGACAACCTAGTACAGAATATACTAAATTTTAAACCTATAAATGAAAGGATATGCTACATACGAATGAAGGGAGAGCGATACAACATTTCGATTATCTCAGCGCATGCACCAACGGAAGAGAAGGATGAAGATATCAAGGATGACTTCTACGATGCCCTAGAAAGAGAGATAGATACCATGCCCAAACAGGATATGCGCATACTCTGCGGGGACTTTAATGCTAAAATAGGCAAAGAGCCCAGCCTATACCCCACAATAGGTAAACACAGCCTACACAATATATCCAGCGACAATGGCTTAAGACTCACAGAAACTGCAGCAGCTAATAATATGCTAATAAAGTCAACCATGTTTCCGCATAAAGACATCCATAAGCAAACCTGGGTCTCAAACGACCATATCACACGCAACCAAATTGACCACATCATTGTAGATGCCCGTCATGGCAACAATATTATAGACGTAAGAAGCCTGAGAGGAATAGACGGAGACACAGATCATTACTTAGTCAGAGCAAAAGTCAAGTCCAGAATATCTAGCCACAAATACAATAAAACAACAATAAACCCACAATGGAACATGGACGAAATACACAATGCAGAGAAACAACAAAACTATAGAGAACAACTTGAACAAACCTTGAACTCTGAAAGAGAAGACAATGATATAGAACAGCTATGGGAAGCGACTGCCGAAATAATAACCAAGACAGCTGACAAGATCTTTGGAAGGAGTAAGCAGAAGAGGGCAAAAACATGGTATGACGAGGAATGTCGGAAACAACTGGAAAAAAGACAAACAGTAAAAAAGACTTGGATACAACTGCAAACAGACCAAAGTAAAAAGGAATATGACGACTGTCGAAAAGAAACAAGAAAAATAATACGCACAAAGAAAAGAAACTACGAACAACAAAAATATGAAACTATGGAGAGAGACCGGCCCAAACCAGGCTCCAGAGAATTCTACAAAGCAATTTCCTCTGAGAAAAGAGGGCATAGAGCCAATTCCATCCACACACTGAGAGACAAGGCAAGGGCGTACAAGGCCGTATGATAATCGACGGTAAAGAAATAACTGAAGAATGGAAAAAGTATTTTAGAGACCTTCTAAACATCATACAGGAAGAACAGCACAAAGAAGAGATCTATATCACAGGGGACATGCCCGTCAAAAATCCTTCCTTTGAAGAAACCCAAAAGGCCTTAAATAAGCTGAAAAATCACAAAGCGCCGGGTACGCACGAGATACCAGCAGAACTTCTGAAATATGGGGGAGACGCACTACATCGCCAAATCCACCAGCTAATAACGCACATATGGTTAGAAGAAAGGATACCAGCACGATGGAAGGAAAACATAATAGTGCCCATCCACAAAAAAGGGGACAAAACAAAATGCGCGAATTATAGAGGAATCTCACTCCTAAACACGGCATATAAAACCCTCTCAAACATCATTCTTAGTAGACTAATCCCTTATGCTGAAAATGTCCTAGGCGAATATCAAGCCGGGTTTAGGGCAAACAGATCAACAATAGATCAACTATTCACGCTGAGACAACTTCTAGAAAAGGGATGGGAGTATAACAAACCCATACACAATCTTTTCATAGACTTTCGACAGGCATATGATAGCGTAGAAAGAAGCCAAGTATGGAATGCCATGGCGAAGTTCTCAATACCAAAGAAACTCATTCGGATGACCAAAGTCTGTATGGAGGGTGGAATATCTAAAGTACGTGTAAATAATAAACTGTCTGGCAGCTTTGAAATCAACAGTGGACTTAAACAGGGTGATGCGTTATCTCCACTACTATTCAACCTTGTATTAGAGAAAGCCATGAGGTCGGCCGAAATAAAAACAGAATTGCTATCGGGTCAAGGTCCCAAAGTGTTACTCGCATATGCAGATGACATAGATCTCGTTGGAGACTCCATTCTATCCACGAAAGACTTTTCAACAAGGTGGAAGGAGCAACAAGTGAAGTAGGGCTGAAGATTAATGAAGAGAAAACGAAATATATGTGTATAAATAGAACGACACGAAGAGACAGAATAGGACAAAATATGACGATCAATACCTTTAATTTCGAAAGAGTACAACGTTTTAAGTATCTGGGGGCCGTAATCACAGCGGACAACGATGTTACCGAAGAAATAAAAGACAGAATCCAATCTGCAAACCGCTGTCTATTTGCACTGAATAAGCTCATAAAATCAAAAAATCTCACAAGAAGTTCAAAGATCAAAATCTATAAATCCATCGTCAGACCTGTAATAACATACGGATGCGAAACGTGGACCATGACCAAAGCAAACGAAGAAAAGCTCAGACGCTTTGAACGAAAAATACTTCACTGAGGACCTCATCATGACATCACCACAGACCAGTATAAGATCAGAACCAATATCGAATTAAAAGTACTCTACAACGACACCGATATTGTCCAAGAAATTAAATCACAGCGACTAAGATGGGCAGGCCACGTGCACAGACTGCATAACGAAAGACTTGTAAAACTGGTATGGGAGGAGATTCCCACAGGCAAGAGACCGCTCGGACGTCCCAGAATGCGATGGAGAGATAACATCCAAGCAGATCTCCGGAAAATGAACATTCCATTTGACCCTAGGTTGATGGAAGACCGAACAAATTGGAAAAAAGTTGTACAGTCAGCCAAGACCCACCCAGGGTTGTAGCGCTACGTGATGATGATGATGATTATCTTATTATTTCAAGTTTATACTTTTATAAAGTAACTTGTTTAATTATTTATTAATAATGGGTTAATTGGTAAATCAATTTTTATAAAGTCCTTTTTATAGAGTTAGTTACAAAAATTTATTTATCATAATAAAAAACTTTTTTAACGTTTATTCATAATTGAAATTTATTCTAAAAAGAGTAAATTTTTATTTTTAATAATTACTTTACATATACTATACGTTTTCAATTTTCTAGGAGATCGTAAAAGTACATGTTCGATTTTTCGAACATTGGTCACTTCACAGCATTTTTATTTTCAGTAATCTGCTCGCGCGCTTTGGGATACTTTTCGTTTTAAGTTAACTAATATATGTTAATTTATAAAATAGTGATATTTAATATGAAACAAAAATTTGTTTTTGAAAATGTTCTTATATCTATGTTACATAATATTTATTACTGTAATCTGTGATTCGAAAAAAGATCTCATAATCAGTAAGTTTATAAAATATTTTTATATATTTATTTATAAAAGTTATACTAACATTTTGTTGTTGTTTATAAAGTTATTAATTAGTTGAGTGAAATATGGCACAGGAAGTGGTAACAATGGAAGAATTGACCAACATAATTGACAATTCGGACGATGGCAATAATAATATTGACACTGTTGTGGTTTTACCTTTTACTAATGCTGATTATGTGACTGATGAGGAAAATTTTTGATGAAGATGTCTTACTCATGAATAAAAATGTAAGTGCTTTACAAGAATTAGCGGGTTTGGAATTTACTATGTAATATATGTAATAGTGACAAATCTGCACTAAAGCAATCAAGTTCTAGCCAGCAAAAAAATCTCGTACTTTCACTCCTCTGAATAAATTTCGACAATCAAAGTGGACATCAAAATTTGTCACCACCTGAATTATTTGCAAAAATTTTGGATGCAGAAATGTATCGCTGACTAATCGAATTTATATACGCAACAACATAATTTAGACTATGGTGACTGAAGTTGAATTAAAATGATTTTTAGGTATACCTACTATTGATATCAGGATATCAGACACTTCCAGCTATTTCTGATTATTGGTCCTAAATTATTGGTTTATAACTCTTGGACTACCCTGAACACAAAAAACTTTCGAGTTATCATAAAGGAGCATTTACTTGCTACATTAGACTCAGAAGAAAGTGATTTGTCTGTCGAGATAAATAAAAATAATGATAACGATTACAGATCTGATGATTTAACTCATTGTAACTCAAAATGTAATAAGCGTATGTACTTCAAATGCTTTGATGATTACCAGAAATAAGTAGTAATTGTTATTCCTTGTTATGTTTTCTTTGAATATTTTCTTATTTTAATTATTGCTCATCTAAGGAGTTATTTGTTTTTCAATAAAAAAGTGTATTTTCAATAAAGAAACAAACAAATTATAACTGTAGTCTCACCTTATGTGACTAACTTTTTACTTAATGCAAAGTGACCAGTGATCGAAAAATCGAACACCATTTTTCTCAGAATCAACGAATGGAATTTTTTTTTTCTTAAATTGGACTTATTTTATGATTAAATAGTTTATAACAATCGGAAATTTTGTTAAAATCAAATTTTTTTTTGCTCTGGTAGATAATGGGTTAACAGCTCAATTTTTTTCTCTATTTTAAATATTTTTTTAAACTTAATTGCAGTATTTTTATAAAAAAAACATGCATATTCCCTATTGATGGTGCTGCTGTTATGAAAAAAAAAAAATGGCAAATTATCATCTATAATTAATCAACTATGGTATTCACACGCCATCCACTTAGCAGTTACTGATGTATTATATAAACATAGATAAACGGCTGAAGCTGCAGCCGAAGTAAATATTTCAAGTGAGGAATCGTAAGATGAAGAGTTTGATATTGATATCGTTTTTTGTTATTTTATATAAATTACATAAAATATTTTTCCTTATTGTATTTTTTGATAAAAATTCGAAAACCGGCTAAAACGATTTTTTGAACATCTGGAATTCTAAAACCGGTTTTTCAAAAAGTCGGTTTTTGTATAAATCCTAAGTGCGGCCTAGGCCCTAAACGACATTTCTAGTATACATTTTGTGGCATCTCGCATTTATTTCGTCCCTTTTTGAGTTTCTTTTGTATTTCTTTGTAAAATTTTTAGTTTGACAGGGGCGTTTAGCCAGGCATTAGGGTCTAGCGTTTAGCAACTCCACATATTGTTCTTCTCTAGTATTTATAGTCTGTTTTTCCCGCAATTATTTTCTGCTGGAAGTCTTCCAGACTGTTATAGGGGTTTCCATTTATAATTCATTCTTATCATCTTGAGCCTTTCTTTTTTCAAATGAATCCACTTTTGTTGGGGTTGCTTGACAAAAATGTGTTTCAACATATTGCATTGCATCAGGAACCCGAGCAGCACTTGTTCTGTTTTGATTCTATTTGACATAGAAGTCACGTATTTATAGTATGCACGTTCCGTTCTATCGAGGACTTCATGTCATCATAAAAGCTTTCCATTTCTTCAGCTGAATGAAATTTGGATTGAATTTGAATGGAATTTGAGGTGCAGACTTGGATAATCTTTAGGTTATTTATGTTGTTCAATCTGTAGATGAGCTACTATTGGGTCAAAGCTATCAATTTGTGTTATATTTTGTACATTTTTCATGTTTACCAGAAACGCTACATCACCATTGTTGATATTTTCTGATCCGTTAAAATGGAACATGTTTCTTGAGTGTTATTCTTATTCGTTACCCTTTGATTTATGTTCGCTTATACCAAGTATATCACATTTGATATGTGACAGTTCTTCTTCAAGTTCTTGTTTTCTTGTGATTAGTAGTCGTCTTCTATAGCAGCTTAATCCAAGTGATTCATAACACCTTTTGTAAGTGTCCTGGCCACTACCTTGACCAAGGATTTGCAAACTGCCGTTGACTGAGGGCCGTTGCTGCTGTCATCTTATCATGTTTCAGGGGGGTTTTAGAAAACAATGGTGGCCACTGCGATACCACATTTCCTCAGTTCTGGATGTACAGTTATTCTGCTGTAACTCACTCGCCAGAGCCTCGTTAGTTGTTCAGAAGGGTGCACTGGGTGGTATGATTGGCACCACTCGAGCAGATGAGGTTGACTTTTGGGCATTAAGTCGCGATTTCTGCTTTCTCCACATATACACCCTGCAAGTGGTGATAGTGTGGAATAAATGACGAAAAATATATTCTTATGTACAGATAATCTCTTTCTAATTCATATTTCGATTATTTTATAATTCATAAATCACCTCATAGGGATTATTAGCGGCATTTCTTTAATTTCAAATTTCGTTTAAGTTGTTTTACAATTAATGTATATTTTACAGTAAAAGTACAAAATCGGCAATTGTGAACATTTACCGGTATATGTGCACATCTACCAATGTGATAGGTAAATGTGAGTTTAAATCTGAGATCAGCTTTATATATCTACTTTTACCGGAAAATGTTTACTTTTTGTGTGTTACAATATCACATGTGTCTTGTTGGACAGCCCATGCGTTGTGTATGTTAATGTAAACCTCAAAAAATATGTTAATAAGTATGTTAATGTTTACCTCAAACAATTGCCAACAACATAATGCATATATGCACATTTGCCGGAAATAATTGGTAAATGTAAGTTGAACTCACATTTACCAACCAAGAAGGTAAATGTGTACATATACCAGTAAATGTTCACATTTACCTAACTAGGCACTAGGCACTTTTACCGTAACATATATACATCTATACTTATTCACCCAAATCACCCAAAAACTGAAGTGATTGATGTATTTTTTTATAAATAGAAAATGTTTTGAAAAATTGAAAAATGTTGAATTTCAATAACATGCATCAAGACATAAAGGAATTAAATTATTTCCATAATTAATAGGTTTTTTCTGGTTCGCCAAAATATTTAGATTTTTATTTAATTTATACTGTTAAATATTACCACAGATATAAGTTTAAAAAAGTATGAACCATACTGGCAAGATATACAGTTTAATTTCAGTAATTCGACCGTTGGGTAATCGGGGACACGTCCTTCCACCACTCTTTCTTATAATCCGGCGGTTGTCTGGTCCCATATGTGTCGGATTATCGAGAGTATACTGTATATTTTATGTGACTCCAGGTTATTTTTATTTTTCAGATACATTTTCAAAAAGAAATTTTATTCACAAAAATTATTATGTATTTGTTTTTTTTTATAGTTTGGGGCCGTTAGTAAACAAAGTTAAGGAATATCAAGTGGAAACAATTGTTGAATCTCTTTGCACAAATATGATATCTGAGAAGCAACAATTGAGGGATATTTCAAGCATTGGACTTAAAACTGTTATATCTGAATTGCCCCAAGCACCTGGTGGTTTATCTGGAAATATTTGTAAACACATTACTTCAAGATTAATAACTGCTATTGAAAGAGTAAATTTTAAATTAATAAAGATATTACATGTTATAACGATTTTGCTTTCCATTTTTTTAGCAAGGAGATGTTTCTGTTCAATTAGAAGCTTTAGATATTGTTTCTGACTTATTGGCTAGATTTGGTAACGTTTTATCAACATTTCATTCTTCAATATTAACAGCGCTATTGCCCCAACTTGCTTCTCAAAGACAAGCTGTACGAAAGCGTACCATCATGGCTTTGAGTAACTTAGTTCTTTCATGTAATACAGTTTTGTATTTTAAACTAGTGGAACATTTAAGTAGCGGTTTGCATAGCACAAATCATCAACAGACCAGGACCTACATTCAATGTGTAGCAGCAGTTTGGTAAATATTTTCTATAATGTTGGTACATTATAATACTGTAATATTAAATTGATATTAAACTAATATTTATCTAAATATATGTTGTATGTCCATTTGTTTCTCTTTAAATTTTAAATATTTTATCAAGTCAAAATTTTAGTTCTTTCCATTAGAAAAGATATTTGCTTATATACACTTTTTGAGTTAAAATAGTTTTTCTATTTTGCATCTGTAATAGACTCATAACAGCACACATATGCGTGCGGTTATGCCTCGCCGAGGGCGATACAATTTTCTCAATATGTATCGGCGAATTTTTAATTTTGAAATGGCATAAAAGGGCGCAAAAAAGAAAAAATACTATAAAAAACTCGTTCGTAAAGTGTTTTTCAGCACTTGTCCATTAGAAAACTGTTCGATACGCTCGTCGTTTTTCAAACTTGGACACGTGCTGTAAAATTGCTCTTACTGAACTCGTCGTTTAATATGCTATAATGTAACTAAAATTAAATTTAACCAAATACTTAATTGTAAACTAACATATTGTAATTTCAGTCGGCAGTCTGGTCATAGATTTGGCGAGCATATTGAGAACTTTGTGGAATTGATTATGACCTATATATACATTGATGATGATGAGCTAAGAGAATTTTGTTTGCAAGCATTTGAATCTTTTGTCAATAAATGTCCTAAGGAGATAACTCGACATATACCAAAGGTAAATATTATTATGTGAATTCTAATCACTGTATTATATTCATTAATCTAAATGCTAATTTTTGTATTTATTTTTCTGTCTTATAATTTATATTTTATGTGCATTTCAATAATTATAGGATCTATTCAGAAATAAATAGGTTGTTATAATTATTACACTTGCTTCACCAGTATTGGATTGAAGTAATGTTAATTGATTAATATAGTATATTACGTAACTAAAGTTGTAAGAAGCATATTACGTGCGAGAGGTACAGTTAGTGAGAGAAGTGCGTAATTCCGCGAGTACGTAATTGCCATACAACACGAGTTATGTACTATACTTAATCTACGACCACACTAATTTGTTTTTGTTTAATAAGAAAATATGTTTGATTAATAATAATTGTAACACATTTATTTCTTATTAGGTTATGTTTATTTAATTATCATTATTTAATTTATAATTAAAATTATCATTAATATTATCATTATGATAATCATATAATAATTATCATTAATAAACAAACAGTTATATTTTCATATATAACTGTTACTCGACATTATTTAACTTGAAAGAAATGAAAAGAAATACCTTCTTAATGGTTGCTTTGGTGACGGGGTAGTGTGTGGAGAAAAGGAAAATAACAAACCCGGAGACGATGTAACTTTTTATTGCGCGTCACGTGACGCGTGCCGGTTTTGATGCGAGTTGTGGAAGTTGTCTCTGATGTTCTGCTGGGAGTTGTGTTCACTGATGTTCTGCTGGAAGTTGTGTCTGGATGTTGTTTCGAAGTTGTCTCTCGAAGTTGTTTCTCAAAACTGTCCCTTTGTCACTCCCGTCCCGTCCTTTTATCCCTCGGTCAAACGCATATTCTCTCTGGTAACTTTGGTGGGAGAGGTTTTCCGTTGTCCCGATTGGTTGTTCGTTCTTCCCTCCTATTGGTGCTGACGCCAAGTAAGAGGGAGGAAAAATCGGAATTGTTTGATCGGCTCCAGCCCGCTCATAAAAACGGTCTGGGCCATAAAACGATTATGAAAAACCCGAACCTATCGGCTTTGTTTGATCAGCTCCAGCCCGCTTATAAAACGGTCTGGGCCATAAAACGGTTTAGGAAAAACCCGAACCTGTGCAACTCATCTTGTCAATAATGAGTCCCTACAGGACCCCCCTGCTAGTGATTAACGATACAAGTGCATAATTTACAAAGTTACAGGGTTTATCTCAAACCGGCCTGGTAAAATTCGGTGAATCTAACGCGGCGTCCTGATCTTGTTCGGAGGCCTGGGTCGGTGTTGGGAGTCACAGGTTGGGGTGCAAGCGATGGTGCTGGTGCTGGCGCTGGTTGCATGGGAGCTTGGGTTCCGCCCGCGTCGTCCGGAGGGTCGTCATCGGAGTCGCTCTCCAGCTCTGGTTTTTCGATGTTCTCGTCGATGATGTACGCAGGTTTGAGTCTATCGATCGTAACTGGTACGTGTCTTCCCCGCATCAAGAGAATGAAAACCTTGTCAGTGCGAGAAATTACTTTGTACGGACCATCATACGGCAGTTGGAGAGGTCCGTTTGGTGCGTCGTGGCGTACAAAAACGTGGGTAGCAGTGACGAGATCCTTAAAGACGAAGATTCTGCGCTCACCGTGCCTGGACCCACTGACTGGACGGAGTGTCTCGAAGCGTTGGCGAAGTTCCTTCACGAATTCAGCGGAGTTGTCGACCTCTCGGATCGCCCGGGATACCAGGAATTCTCCGGGAAGGCGAAGGGGCTGACCGTAGACCATCTCGGCTGTTGTCGCCTGTAGGTCGTCCTTCCAAGCTGCACGTATGCCAAGTAGCACCGTTGGGAGCGTTTCAGTCCACCGAGTAGCCTGCAAGCACTTGATGGAGCCTTTTAGCTGCCGATGAAAACGTTCGACCATGCCATTGGCCGCTGGGTGGTACGCCGTTGTGTGCAGGTGCGTCGTCCCTAGGAGTTGGTTGAGGCAGCGGAACAGGTGGGACTCGAACTGCCTGCCTTGGTCGGTGGTGATCCGGAGAGGTGTGCCAAAACGTGCAACCCAGCTGTTGTAGAAAGCGCGGGCAACGGTTTCGGCTTCCTGGTCCTGTAGAGGGATTGCCTCCGGCCATCGCGAGAAACGATCAACGCAGGTTAGGCAGTACCTGTATCCCTGCGAGTACGGCATGATGATCAGGTCCAGATGAACGTGCTCGAACCGGCGGGAAGGTGCTGCAAATGAGCCGACTGGAGCGGATACATGCCTGGTGACCTTGGATTGCTGACACTGGATACAAGCTCGTGCCCAGGTGCGACAGTTCACGTTGATGGAGGGCCAAACGTAGCGCTGTGTCATAATTTTCGTTGTTGCCCTGATCCCAGGATGAGACAGCCCGTGGATGGCGTCGAAGGCTCCCCTGCGGAACGGCGTCGTGAGAAAAGGCCTGGCAGTGGGTGTTTTGACGTCGCAGAAGATCGCGGCGTCTGAACCCGGAATGCGGATTTGTCGCAAGTCCAGCTCGGAGCTGTCATCCTGCAAGAGTCCTTGAAGTTCCTGATCTTGTTGCTGCGATGTCGCCAGAGCCTCGAAGTCCATTGGAACAGTGATCTCGTCGACCCTGGATAGAGCGTCGGCGACGACGTTGTCTTGCCCCGCGATGTGCCTGATGTCGGTTGTAAATTTGCTAATCAAGTCCAGGTGACGGAATTGGCGTGGCGAGCATTTGTCGGATCTCTGGCGGAAGGCGAAAATTAGCGGCTTGTGGTCCGTGAGGATGGTAAACGGACGGCCCTCGACCATATGCCTGAAATGCTGAACTGCACAGTAAATCGCTAGGAGCTCCCGATCGTATGCGCTATATTTATTCTCGGAGCTACTAAGCTTCTTTGAAAAGAATCCAAGCGGCTCCCAGTGATCGTCGACTCGTTGTTGAAGGACTGCGCCTATGCTGTAGTCCGACGCGTCGCACACCAGAGACAGGTCTGCGCCGGGTCGAGGATGCGCCAAGAGTGCTGCGGTGGCCAGCTCCTCCTTGCACTGCATGAAGGCTGCCTCGGCTCCGTTGTTCCACTGAATCGGCGTGCTCCCCTTGATGTTACCTTTGAGAAGGTCGTTGATGTTCGCCTGTGTTTTAGCAGCCCTGGGTAGAAACCTTCGATAAAAATTGAGCATCCCCAGGAACTGCCGTAGTCCTTTGGCAGTCTTCGGCTTCTCATATTCTCGGATCGCGGCGACTTTTTCGGGAAGCGGTTCTGTTCCTCTCTCGGAGACGCGGTACCCTAGAAACTGTATGGTTGCCGCGCCGAAACAGCACTTGTTGGGGTTGATCACGACACCAAACTGCTGCAAGCGTTCGAACAGGATTTGCAGATGACCACGATGCTCCTCTTCGGACGATGATGCCACCAAGATGTCGTCTATGTAAGCGTAGCAGAAATCCAAACCGCGGAGGACTTCGTCGATGAACCGCTGGAACGTTTGCGCGGCGTTTCGCAACCCGAAGCTCATGGATGGAAACTCGAATAATCCAAATGGTGTGGTAATGGCCGTTTTAGGAACGTCTTCTTCCGCGACTGGAATTTGGTGATATGCCCTTACCAAATCGATCGAGGTGAAGATCTTCTTCCCATTGAGCGTCTGCGCGAAGTCTTCGATGTGGCGCACCGGGTAACGATCCGGGATGGTGCGTGCGTTGAGGGCCCGATAATCACCACAGGGACGCCATTCGTCGCCTTTCTTTGGCACCATGTGCAAAGGTGAAGCCCAACTGCTCTTAGATGGGCGGCAAATGCCCAACCGCAGCATGGACTCGAACTCCTTTCTGGCGTTCAACAGTCGGTCCGGGGCAAGTCGACGCGGTCTTGCGGCTTCAGGTGGTCCGGGCGTCGTGTGTATGTGGTGGACGGTGGTGTGTTTCACTGTTGGTGCCTTGCCTGCTCCGTCGGGTCGCGTGATTTCTGGGTAGCGCTGCAAAAGCTCATGATATTCAGAATTTCCGATGACGATTTTGACACTTGCGATGTTACCCGAACTCGGCCTATTTCCGGTCGTCTTGACTTGCGTCAGGCTATCTACGAGATGTTTGTTTCGCATGTCTACCAGCAGGCCGTAGTGAGCCAGGAAATCGGCGCCAATAATCGCGCGTGTTACGTCCGCGATCACAAGGTTCCACGTGAAGTCGCGTCTCAATCCGAAATCCAATGTCATTGTCACTGAGCCGTACGTCGCAATCGGCGTGTTGTTTGCTGCGGAAAGTTCGTAGTTCGTCTTTGTCCGGCGACCACGCACAAGTTTACGGGGAAAAATACACAGATCCGAACCAGTGTCTATCAGAAATTTCGTGCCGCTAATGCGATCTGGCACGAACAAGCGGCGTACGTTTGGGCAGTCATCGCTTGCCGCCATAAGCGATGATCCGCTTAGTTTCCCGAACGCGCGGTGAAGACGGCGTTTAACTCGCACGGAGGCCTGCATTTGCGCGCACTGTCACCGAACGTGTAATGGTACCAGCACATTCCGTCGTACTGGACCGGAAGGCGAGAACCTGAGCGGTGCGGTTCGACGGTGACCGATCCGAGCGGTCTCGACTGATTGAACGGCTGCGGCGCGCTTGCTGGAGCTCTGACCTAATGGCCGAGATTTCCCGTCGGTTGTCTATCTGCACCTCCGCCAATTGTCGTTGGAGGCCGGCCAATTGCTCTAAGATCTTCGACTCGAGGGAAGATGACACTGCGGATACCTGGTTTCGCGGCTGTAGGGTCCCGATCGAGTCCAAAACGTTGTCCGCGATCCTGGCCAACTCGTCGAGGGAGGTGTTTTCTTGCTGCGTCGCTAGGCAGGCCCGCACGACCGGGTTGAGGCGGTCCATCCAGAGGGCCTTGGTGATGTCCTGGGCCCTGTGTTCGCCGGCAAGTAGCTGCAGATGTCGCAAAAATTGTGACGGAGTTCGGTCGCCGATGTCCTCGCGCTCCAACAACTGCCGTGTCCGTTGTTGCTGTGTTTTTCCGAGTCTCCTGATAAGTTCGTCCTTCAGCTTCTGATACGGGTCGTCGGCTTCCTTTGGTGGGTCGAGAAGTAGGTCGCGGATCTCCTTAGCGTACCGCGGCTCGAGCGACGTACCGATGTATTCGAACTTCTCGGTACTGGTAGTGACACCAGCGTTTTTCAATGCCCAATCAGTTAGTTGGAACCAGAGGTCCGGGTCCTCTGGTAGAAATGCGGGCAGTCTCACTCGCGCCCCGTTGGAGTGGTTATTCGCCATAGCTTGTCGCGAGTGTCTTGGCGCACGTTGCTACCACCGTCACTTGTAAAATATGTAGATCACGTCGGGGTCACCACTTTGGTGACGGGGTAGTGTGTGGAGAAAAGGAAAATAACAAACCCGGAGACGATGTAACTTTTTATTGCGCGTCACGTGACGCGTGCCGGTTTTGATGCGAGTTGTGGAAGTTGTCTCTGATGTTCTGCTGGGAGTTGTGTTCACTGATGTTCTGCTGGAAGTTGTGTCTGGATGTTGTTTCGAAGTTGTCTCTCGAAGTTGTTTCTAAAAACTGTCCCTTTGTCACTCCCGTCCCGTCCTTTTATCCCTCGGTCAAACGCATCTTCTCTCTGGTAACTTTGGTGGGAGAGGTTTTCCGTTGTCCCGATTGGTTGTTCGTTCTTCCCTCCTATTGGTGCTGACGCCAAGTAAGAGGGAGGAAAAATCGGTATTGTTTGATCGGCTCCAGCCCGCTCATAAAAACGGTCTGGGCCATAAAACGATTAAGAAAAACCCGAACCTATCGCCTTTGTTTGATCAGCTCCAGCCCGCTTATAAAACGGTCTGGGCCATAAAACGGTTTAGGAAAAACCCGAACCTGTGCAACTCATCTTGTCAATAATGAGTCCCTACAGTTGCATACCTTATTATTTAGTACTTATTTGGGTTAAAGTGGAATAAAAAGTGTTCATATTATATAGGCAACCCAATGTACACAATTTCCGTTATTTTAGGTAATAGGTCAATTTCCGTTAATTTGAATTGTGGCAGGGTGGGCGCTGAACGTATGAGCACGTAGTAGCAGCTCTCAACCAATCAACGAATCGTAAACCAAACGCACGTGTGTGTTATCAATCATAACTTATCATTAATAGCGGACTGTTAAATACATGTGTATTATGATGTATTTACATAGTCCACGAACTGTACAATAATGGGCATTTACAATAGTGGTCGTATATGAAATATTTTATATAATAAACAGATTGTGATTATTGTAGGTGACTTCCTTATGTTTGAAATATATAACATACGATCCAAATTACAACTATGATGAGGATGATGAAACTGATGGTGGGATGGAGACACTGGAAGGTGATGAAGATGAGGAAGATGATGAAAATGACGAATATAGTGATGATGATGACATGAGTTGGAAAGTGAGAAGATCTGCAGCCAAATGTTTGGAATCAATTATTACTAGCAGACACGAGTTGTTACCTGAATTCTATAAAACGTTATCACCTGCCCTTATAGCAAGATTTAAAGGTAACTTTATATATTCAGTTTTATATGCTTTTTAATAGTATATTGCGTAACGAGTGTTGTAAGAAGCATATTAATTCTTCTTTTATCATTAATTATTACTTATACTATTTATTTCTAAATATTACTTTATCTACACCCACACTAATTTGTTTCTGTTTAATAAGAAAAATATGTTTGATGTAACAAATTCATGTCTTATTAGGTACATTATTTAACATTATAATAAACAAACCGTTGTATTTTCATATATAACTGTTACTCGACATTATTTAACTTGATAGATATGAAAATAAATACATTCTTAATGGTTACATACAAGGGGGTACCCAGCGAGGGGCGGAGGTGGGTGTGGTTGGTTCAGCTGCTCCCCCTAGAACCCATCCCGCCGCACAGGAATACCTATAACATTAATAAAAGCTCACCCTGGGGTCTTCGGTTGCAAAGTGCACGACCAAGCAGTTCTGAAATTGTACAACAGATGGATACTTTATTTCATAATGCATAATTCATTTCATAATCCTCGAAAGAAATATGAGCTGCACTTCCCCCTAGTTCTGATCCTGGGTACGCCCTTGGTTATGTACCTTATTATTTAATAGTTATTTGAGTTCAACTGGAATAAGAGTGCTCATAGATATAGGCAACGCAATGTCAATTTCCGTTAGTTTGAATTGTGGCACGGGGGGCGCTGAACGTATGAGCACGTAGTAGCAGCTCTCAACCAATCAACGAATCGTAAACCAAACACACGTGTGTGTTATCAATCATAACTTATCATTAATCGCAGACTGGTACATACGTGTGTTATGATGTATTTACATAGTCCACGAACTGTACAATAATGGGCATTTATAATAGTGGTCGTACATAAACTAAATTTTGCATTCTACAATATTACGTGTTGTTTCAGAGAGAGAAGAAAATGTAAAATCTGATATTTTCCATGCATATATTGCTCTACTTAAACAAACAAAATCATCAGTGAATGTAACAATTGACCCAGATTCAATGGAACAAGAAACACCTGTTTATCTTCTTCAGCACCAAGTGCCAGTGGTTGTAAAGAGTGTTAGTGTTCAAATGAGGGAAAAAAGTATTAAAACTAGGCAGGACTGCTTTAATTTGCTCAAAGAACTCTGTGCCGTACTTCCAGGGGCACTTACACTACAAGTATGTTGTAAATTAGCAAACTGCAAAAATTAATCAAATAGCAGTTTTGATCTGCATAAGATAAAATTAACATAGCATACAGTATAATCTCGATAATCCGACACATAGGCAAACCAGGCAACCGACAGATTATAAAGGTAGGCGTCCACAGTTTCGCATTGTACGTATCGGACGCATCGCATCAAACGGATTATTTTTGACAATGCGTCCACAGTATCGGCAGCGATCAAATTTGCCGACGCAACTACCTCCAAATTTCGTCATCGGCACGCATCGTAAAAGTTGCCCCTCGGAGCATCGGTATCGGCATTGCCGACGGCTAGATTCGTGCGATCCGTACGATGCGAAACAGTGGACGAACTTGTATTACTTTCTATAGAAGAATACTACGATCCGTTTGATGCGATGCGTTCGATACGCACGATGTGAAACTGTGGAACGCCTACCTTAAGAAAGAGTGCTGGTAGGGAAGGATTACTCTACGTGTCGTCCGATTAACCAAAGGCCGAATTACCGAGATTATACTGTATTAACATGGAATGAGAATAGTTGAGTGTCACACCCTGAAGAATAGGGTTCATCCTGATTGGAATAATTTCTTCAGGGTTTCTACTTGGCAGTCATTTATGTTATATCATTTAAATTTGTTATATATTTTTTTACAGATTGGAGAGTTAATTCCAGGAATTCAGTACTCATTGGGTGAAAAAAATTCCAGTAGTAATATGAAAATTGATGCTCTTTCATTTATCTACTGCTTATTAACCACTCATCAACCGCAAGTGTTTCATCCTTACATACCTGTACTTTTGCCACCAGTTATTTATGCTGTTGGAGATAACTTTTATAAAATCACTGCTGAAGCATTGAATGTGTTACAAGAATTGGTTAAAGTTATCAGACCATTGAATGCACCTTCCAATTTTGATTTTACTCCATTTACTAATGAGATTTACAGTTGCACCCTAGTACGTTTAAGAGCTTCAGATATTGACCAAGAGGTCAAAGAACGAGCTATATCTACTATGGGTCAAATCATATGCAACTTGGGGGATTACTTAAGAAAACAATTAACTACTTGTCTTCCGTTATTTTTGGATAGGCTTAAGAATGAAATTACTAGATTGACGACAGTCAAGGCTTTAACCAATATTGCAGGTTCTCCTCTAGGTATCAACCTACCTATAATTGTAAGTTTCATCAATGAATCATCAAACTTTATTCATACATCATATAAATTCATTTTAGAATGAAGCAGTACCAATTCTTGGTTCGTTTTTAAGAAAGAACCAAAGAGCGTTGAAACTTAGTACTTTATTCTTATTAGATTGTTTGATAAAAAATTACCATCAAAATCTTTACCCAGATTTATTACAACATGTTACTGTAGAATTACCACCCCTACTTGATGAATCTGATCTACATATTGCCCAGTGGACCTTAGTCATACTGAAATCTATTGCTGAAAACCATCCAAAAGCCTTGCATAACATATCTAGCAATATATTGCCAGAAGTTATGAATTTAGTAAGATCACCATTATTGCAAGGTAATAAGATTATGTATATTAAACAAATTTTGCTTCTACTATTTGTGTCAAGAACAATAATTGTGTATCAAATAATTTTCTTCTTAAAACGTTATTTAGGAGCTGCGTTGGCGTCAATGTTGGAATTCTTTCAAGCATTAGTAAAGTGTCAAATTCCTGGAATTGGGTATGACGAATTACTTAAAATGTTACTTCAACCAGTGCTAAATGTTACTGGAAATCAAGTCATCCACAAACAGGCTTATTATTCCTTGGCTAAATGTGTGGCTGCTATTACAATCATATGCCCTAATATGGCTTTGCCTGTTGTGCAACAGTTTGTTTATGATATCAAACATGCTAAAAATGACAGTCATCATATTTTTGGGTTATTGATTATTGGAGAAATTGGTAGAAATATGTAAGTTTTAACCACCTATTTTTTTAAATTGTTTTTTGTTTGTTTTTCTCTCCAAATGTGGATATTGTGTTCTTTCAGAAATTTAAACACTGCAGCCATGAGACCTATTGTATTTTTTCCACATTTTCGATGTTCATCCATAGGATATTTTTCTTTCACCTAGAGGAATGTGTATGAGGGGTGCGACAGTTGCTTCCCCTTTTTGCAATGATAGTTCAGAATGTATCTTGCCCCATTTGTCAAATCTAAAGACAGGTTTCGAAGATTATTTAAAATCTTCCCCCTTGTCACAGCTTTATGATTATTGTACCAATACTAGATTTTCTCCACCCCTGATCTTTGATATGGAACTAATACAAGATTTTCTACACCCCTCATCTTTGATATGGTACCATTACTGCTCGTATCATTCAATATATCGTATCATTCGTATCTTATCAAGGCTTATGCTAGGGTGTCGAAGGTTGCTTCTTCCCTTTTCATTGTCTATGGCAGGGATGGCGAACCTATGACCCGCGAGTCAAACACTGACCCACACAGGCTTTTTAAGTGACCCACGCATTGATTTTCTAACTTTTATTATTTTCTTATCAAAGTTTCTCAAACACAAAGGTATGATATTAAATATATCAAAAAGAAATTTCTTCTTCATTTATTTTATTTTAAATATGTTTATCCACTCGTACACCAAAATGAACACATTAATAAGTAAATTATTTTATGTGAAGGACCATTATAATCGTGTATAAAAGTATAAAAATCGTGAGTAAAAGTCCAATGTAAATCAAATGGAGTTTCATTATTAAATGATTTCTGTTTGTTATTACTATGGCAACAACTCGCGTCACTAAACAAAAAAACATAGACGTAGTGAAAATTTTCCGACCTCTATTAAAATTGACTTAATTTTAAGTCTCGGCCCCTCAGTCTGGATTTGTCTGGCTCTAACATAACTTAATCTAATCCAGATTATAAACTTAATAAAGACGGAACAAAGCTTGAATATATAAATATACTCAACCTTTCCAGAACTCTATAATACTAATGAGTCTTTTTAGGACTACCAAAAACAAATCTCGTATGAAATTTGTCCGTTATTCTATAGATTTCAGTCCACCTTCGTGGCACTCAACAAAAACCATAAAAATAACATTGATTTTTAGGATCATGTCTTTCCGATACCTTGAGTGGATAGCCATCTTCGGACGCGTTTCGAGATTTATCTCTCATCAGCACAGCTTTGCTTCCATGAACAATATTTTGTAAATCACTCACTTGAAAACCCATGTGTTGATTAGGGTTAGATGTTTTTAATTTTGACATTTTGTGAGAGAGACATGAACTTAGCAGGTTGTTGATATAAATGATAAATTTTGAATTGGTAAAACCATACAACATTATAGATAATCAGATAAACTTAATAAAGACGGAACAAAGTTTGAATATATAAATATACTCAACCTTTCCGGAACTCTATAATACTAATGAGTCTTTTTAGGACTACCAAAAACAAATCTCGTATGAAATTTGTCCGTTATTCTATAGCTTTCAGTCCACCTTCGTGGCACTCAACAAAAACCATAAAAATAACATTGATTTTTATCAATGGTATCAATTTATATTGGGTTTTCAAGTGAGTGATTTACAAAATATTGTTCATGGAAGCAAAGCTGTGCTGATGAGAGATAAATCTCGAAACACGTCCACAGATGGCTATCCACTCAAGGTATCGGAAAGACATGATCTTAAAAATCAATGTTATTTTTATGGTTTTTGTTGAGTGCCACGAAGGTGGACTGAAAGCTATAGAATAACGGACAAATTTCATACGAGATTTGTTTTTGGTAGTCCTAAAAAGACTCATTAGTATTATAGAGTTCCGGAAAGGTTGGGTATATTTATATATTCAAGCTTTGTTCCGTCTTTATTAAGTTTATCTGATTATCTATAATGTTGTATGGTTTTACCAATTCATAATCCAGATTAAATCTACGTTTACGTTGATTACATTGACAACGACCAAATAGTGTTCCCGCCACTGTGCGTTTTACTAGTTAGCAACTTTTGCCACGGGAGGCTGAACGTTCTAAGAAACATTGGTTCTATTCAATATCTTAAGCAGAATATTTCACATTATTTAATTGGATTTCATTGTATAATACATCAGGAATATTTATGGACTTAATCATTAATACGACACCAAAGGAGGTAAATTCTTATAAAACATTCGAGTTTTGTCTAAACAGTTTTTGACTAACTTGTTTACTTGGTCCAAATTGAACCTTCACTCGGTTTTTTGCAATTTTTTGCATGAAAAAACAAAATTGCAGAAAATTGGTAAAAACAACTTTTATTGAGAATTAAATTCTCTATAATTCTTATTTAAAACACTTTTGTCTATTTCATCTAGGTTCTGAGTAATAACCTGTCAAACATTCAGCTTTTTTTGCAAAATAACCTGCTATTAAACCTGTGAAGTAAATATCAATTTCTTATAACGCCAATTTATATAACGCCATTTTAGCAAATTTTAAAAAGATTCTTAGACAACATTAAATTTGCAAGAAGTTTGGTTCTCTAAACCAAACGTTTCTCTAAATTCTTTACTCTATTGTGTGTATGTCCGTCTGTTCCTATATGTGGTTGTTTGTGATTTTTATGCGGTTTTTTTTGGAAGCTGACATGAGTGAGGAGATTCTTAGCTATAGTTTATGAAGATCTGTTCAGGCATTTGATGATCCCTTTTAACTTATTAATAGTTTGATGATGAGCGTCGCCGCGTCGGGGAACTGCTAAGTAAATCAAGTAATAAAACCAGAATACAAGGAAATGAAAAGAAGATCGATAATGATAAAGTAACAAAACAACAATATC
Organism: Phosphuga atrata; assembly: GCA_944588485.1. NCBI lineage: Eukaryota > Metazoa > Arthropoda > Insecta > Coleoptera > Silphidae > Phosphuga > Phosphuga atrata. Next base: position 8,702,171 of record OX155909.1, read on the forward strand.
CAATCGTTTAGTTTTCAGTCTTGATTCATTTACTCATAAAAATTCGCAAAATAAAGACAAACAGTTCTTCTCTCACCTGTCGTTCTCTTTAATGCCAACGTGAAGCATCACACATCAAAACTCTGCAGGAACTTAGTAGACCTTGTAAGATAGATACATCTAATTTCATAAATATTTTCTATTCGTTATACCTATGTAGGTATAACTAATTATACTTCTTCACACAGCGGTCCCCCGACGCGGCGACGCTCATCATCAAAATATTAATAGGTCCTTTTAATGGAGTTAAATGGGCAAGAAAGATTTTTTTGTTTTTTAGAGGTTTTTGTGTCGAGGGTTACTTAAAATTTTTATTTTTTTTTATTAGATATCATCTCTTAAATTTGACAACCCAAAGCAGCTTTTAAGCTTCATTCCGTTTTTTGCAATTTTCTGCATAAAAAACACCAAATAACAATAAATTGTTGAAAGTTTTATATATAAAACAACCAAATAACAATAAATTGTTGAAAATTGTTTCATAGAGAATTAAATTCTTTACAACTTTTATCTAAAAAAAATTGCCTAAAATTTTCAGTTTTTGAGTTATAGGCTTCCAAACTTTTACTTAAATTAGATTTCCGATTTTTTCAGAAAAATTTTCAAAATAGTTAAAAACTATTGCAACAATAATATGTTATAGACAATTCAATTCTCTGCTAATGTTGTTTAAACCACTTTTGTCTATTTTGTCTGCTTTTCTCATTGCAATTTCTCCCATTTAGACTTCCCTTCAAATCGTTCCAAAAGTCACAAAACAAGTGATAAAACCAAACAATTTTTTTCTTAGACAATGAAATTCTTAACAGTTTTTGTCTAAAACATTTTCACGTACTTTGTTACAACGAATCAAACCCAATTCTTGTCTAAATTTGATTCCCTCTGAATTTTTCAAAATTTCTAAATCAAAATTTTTCCAAACAAAATTAACTCTGTGTGTAGACAATGAAATTTTCTACAAATAATGTCTAAGCCACTTTCATTTCTTTTGCCTAATTTCTAACTTTTGAACGGCTTATCGCAGTGACTTCTAGTTTTTAGTAATCGATTCAGTGTCCCAAAATTAGTCGGAAAACATATATCTATATAATGTACCAGTATAAGTATTGTACTGCCCCTTATCAAGGCTTATGCTAGGGTGTCGAAGGTTGCTTCTTTCCTTTTCACTGTCTATGGCAGGGATGGCGAACCTATGACCCGCGGGTCAGACACTGACCCACACAGGCTTTTTAAGTGACCCACGCATTGATTTTCTAACTTTTATTATTTTCTTATCAAAGTTTCTCAAACACAAAGGTATGATATTAAATATATCAAAAAGAAATTTCTTCTTCATTTATTTTATTTTAAATATGTTTATCCACTCGTACACCAAAATGAACACATTAATAAGTAAATTATTGTATGTGAAGGACCATTATTATAATCGTGTATAAAAGTATAAAAATCGTGAGTAAAAGTCCAATGTAAATCAAATGGAGTTTCATTATTAAATGATTTCTGTTTGTTATTACTATGGCAACAACTCGCGTCTCTAAACAAAAAAACATAGACGTAGTGAAAATTTTCCGACCTCTATTAAAATTGACTTAATTTTAAGTCTCGGCCCCTCAGTCTGGATTTGTGTGGCTCTAACATAACTTAATCTAATCCAGATTAAATCTACGTTTACGTAGATTACATTGACAACGACCAAATAGTGTTCCCGCCACTGTGCGTTTTACTAGTTAGCAACTTTTGCCACGGGAGGCTGAACGTTCTAAGAAACATTGGTTCTATTCAATATCTTAAGCAGAATATTTCACATTATTTAATTGGATTTCATTGTATAATACATCATGAATATTTATGGACTTAATCATTAATACGACACCAAAGGAGGTAAATTCTTATAAAGCATTAGAGTTTTGTCTAAACAGTTTTTGACTAACTTGTTTACTTCTCCTGATATCATCCCTTGAAGTTGACTTGGTCCAAATTGAACCTTCACTCGGTTTTTTGCAATTTTTTGCATAAAAAAACAAAATTGCAGAAAATTGGTAAAAACAACTTTTATTGAGAATTTAATTCTCTATAATTCTTATTTAAAACACTTTTGTCTATTTCATCTAGGTTCTGAGTAATAACCTGTCAAACATTCAGCTTTTTTTAAAAATAACCTGCTATTAAACCTGTGAAGTAAATATCAATTTCTTATAACGCCATGCGAAATTTTAGCAAATTTTAAAAAGATTCTTAGACAACATTAAATTTGCAAGAAGTTTGGTCTAAAACGTTTCTTTAAATTCTTTACTCTATTGTGTGTCTGTCCGTCTGTTCCTATATGTGGTTGTTTGTGATTTTTATGCGGTTTTTTTGGAAGCTGACATGAGTGAGGAGATTCTTAGCTATAGTTTATGAAGATCTGTTCAGGCATTTGATGATCCCTTTTATCTTATTAATAGTTTGATGATGAGCGTCGCCGCGTCGGGGAACTGCTAAGTAAATCAAATAATAAAACCAGAATACAAGGAAATGAAAAGAAGATTGTTAATGATAAAGTAACAAAACAACAATATCCAATCGTTTAGTTTTCAGTCTTGATTCATTTACTCATAAAAATTCGCAAAATAAAGACAAACAGTTAACGACGTCTTCTCTCACCTGTCGTTCTCTTTAATGCCAACGTGACGCATCACACATCAAAACTCTGCAGGAACTTAGTAGACCTTGTAAGATAGATACATCTAATTTCATAAATATTTTCTATTTGTTATACCTATGTAGGTATAACTAATTATACTTCTTCACACAGCGGTCCCCCGACGCGGCGACGCTCATCATCAAAATATTAATAGGTCCTTTTAATGGAGTTAAATGGGCAAGAAAGATTTTTTTTGCTTTTTAGAGGTTTTTGTGTCGAGGGTTACTTAAAATTTTTATTTTTTTTTATTAGATATCATCTCTTAAATTTGACAACCCAAAGCAGTTTTTAAGCTTCATTCCGTTTTTTGCAATTTTCTGCATAAAAAACACCAAATAACAATAAATTGTTGAAAGTTTTATATATAAAACAACCAAATAACAATAAATTGTTGAAAATTGTTTCATAGAGAATTAAATTCTTTACAACTTTTATCTAAAAAAAAATTGCCTAAAATTTTTAGTTTTTGAGTTATGGGCTTCCAAACTTTTACTTAAATTAGATTTTCGATTTTTTCAGAAAATTTTCAAAATAGTTAAAAACTATTGCAACATTAATATGTTATAGACAATTCAATTCTCTGCTAATGTTGTTTAAACCACTTTTGTCTATTTTGTCTGCTTTTCTCATTGCAATTTCTCCCATTTAGACTTCCCTTCAAATCGTTCCAAAAGTCACAAAACAAGTGATAAAACCAAACAATTTTTTTCTTAGACAATGAAATTCTTAACAGTTTTTGTCTAAAACATTTTCACGTACTTTGTTACAACGAATCAAACCCAATTCTTGTCTAAATTTGATTCCCTCTGAATTTTTCAAAATTTCTAAATCAAAATTTTTCCAAACAAAATTAACTCCGTGTGTAGACAATGGAATTTTCTACAAATAATGTCTAAGCCACTTTCATTTCTTTTGCCTAATTTCTAACTTTTGAACGGCTTATCGCAGTGACTTCTAGTTTTTAGTAATCGATTCAGTGTCCCAAAATTAGTCGGAAAACATATATCATATTCACAAGAAGCTTTTAATTAAAAAATACCATCGATCCGTTCGATGACTCTTATACACTTTAATCTCGATAATCCGACAAATATGAGACCAGACAACCGCCGGATTATAATAAAGAGTGGTGGGAGGAAAGATCGCGAGCGAACTGAACGTGTCGTCGGATTAACCCACGGGTGAATTACCGACATTATACTGTATACATTTTTTGATTTCGACCTTTATTTTTTGCTCTCCACTTCCAAAGTAGAAGTTGTAAAACAAGTAGAAAACTTGAATTTTGTAAAAGCCTTATAAGTGCGAATAAAAAAGTCTTTGACCTCTCTCTTCTTTTCCAAGTGATGCCACTGGCCTAGTGACCCACGAACTAGTACGCAAAATATAATGAACAAAATTTGACTCATTACTCAAAAAGGTTCGCCATCCCTGGCCTATGGTATGGTACTATTACATGCTCCGTATAATTGTTGGGTTCCGAAGGTTTCTGTCTCTCTATCCTTGTCATAATCTCTCTGTAAAGGAGGTTTGTTAGTAGTCACATTTGTTTTAATGGAACAAATTGAACCCGGGATACCAGATTCAATCCGAGAGCGATGTATATATCAATTATGTTCTAAAAATACATGTTGACGTCCAATAGTAATATATGTAAAGCTTTATTAAGTATTTTTTTAATGTGTATAATATATTTTAGTGATTTAACTTCTGCTGGAAAATTAGAATTGGATATTATTGAGTCTTTCTATCATGTGTCTGAAGAAATTAAATCAGCTGCTAGTTATGCATTAGGCAGCATATCTATTGGTAATTTGAGGCAATATTTACCAATTATATTACAAGAAATTGAAAATCAACCAAAGAGACAATATTTATTATTACATTCACTTAAAGAGGTAAATTTTCCAGTAAATTTATTGATTTTATAAAAAATAAATGGTTTATAGATAATTACCTGTTTGTCTGCAACATCAGAAGGTGTGAGACAATTATTGCCCTATGTACCAGCTATTTGGAAGCAACTATTTAAACATTGTGAATGCAAAGAAGAAGGAACAAGAAATGTTGTAGCTGAGTGTTTAGGAAAATTAACCCTGATAGATCCTGCTAATTTACTTGTTAAACTCCAAGAGAGTTTGAATTCATCTTCTCCACTCATGAGAACAACAGTTGTTACTGCTGTTAAATTCACCATCTCAGATCAGGTAACAAAAATGAATAGACCTTTTTACGGTTAGTTAAGCCCATGCGCATCCGCCAAGTTTGAAAGGCGGGAATATGAAAGTTTCGGGCTTATATATAGTTATACGTCAAAAAGTACGGGCAATTTTGACGTATAACATGGCGGAAATTGATGCATGCGCACAAAAAAATTTAAAACTATGAAAAGGTCTATTAATTTCGTTTTGTTGTCATTGTGTATGATTGTTTTAGCCTCAAGCAATTGATTCGTTATTGAGGCAATGTATAGGTCAATTTCTTAATACATTGCAAGATCCTGATTTAAATGTAAGAAGGGTTGCACTGGTGGCGTTTAATTCAGCAGCACATAATAAACCATCATTAATACGAGACCTGTTAGATTCTATTTTACCTCAATTATACAGTGAAACCAAAGTTAAGGTAAGTAGTGTGTTTTTATACAATCATAAAATGTTCAAAAAGTTGTTTTTTCAAATTTTTAGAAAGACTTAATTAGGGAGGTTGAAATGGGTCCATTCAAACACACTGTTGATGATGGTTTAGATATTCGTAAAGCTGCTTTTGAATGCATGTATACTTTGCTAGATTCTTGTGTAGATCGGATTGACATATTTGAATTTTTGAACCATGTTGAAGGAGGACTGAAGGACCATTATGATATTAAAATGTTAACTTACTTAATGGCTGCAAGGTTGTCTCAAATTTGTCCTGGTGCAGTTTTACAAAGTAAGTGTTTGTCATATAATTATATAACCAGTCGTGAACCGTTTCACAAATTTCGTAAAATTAGTTTTCGTCACTATACAGCACTTATTCTAGGTATTCTGCATTGTCTTTGATTTAAGGTCTACCATGCATGTCTAAATCATCATCAGATAAATACTGTTGTAAATCGTTTTAAATCATTTAATTCACCACGAGAAAATTATTTTTCATGAAATTTGATATTCATAGTATATTAAAGAACGAGTTCAATAAGCGCGGTTTTGCAGCACGCGTCCATGTTTAGAAACGACGAGCGTAGCGAGGAGTTTTCTAATGGACAAGTGCGAAAAACGGCTTATGAACGAGTTTCTTATACTATTTTTTCTATTTTGCTCCCTTTTATGCCGTTTCTAAATAAAAAAATCGCCGATACATATTGAGAAAATTATATCGCACTCGGCGAACCATTAACGAACCCATATGAGTGCTTTAATGACTTCTTTATAGACGCAAAATAGTATATTAAAGAACGAGTTCGATAAGCGCGAATTTTCAGCACGCGTCCATGTTTAGACATATACAAAAATGCTACCGCATGCGTTAAACTACACGAAAAAACGGACAGATTCAGAATACAACGCGGCGTCCGACAAGGTGACACCATCTCGCCTAAACTATTTACAAACCTCATGGAGTACATGTTCAAGACCATAGAACTAGAAGATATGGGCATAAACATCAATGGCGAAAACCTCAACCACCTACGGTTCGCAGACGACATTGTGCTAATTTCGGATAGCCTAGATAAGACTGAAAAAATGCTTAAGAAGCTGGCAGAACAATCACGAAAAGTCGGCCTTAAAATAAACATCTCGAAAACGGAATTTATGACCAACCTAGTACCTTCCCGAAACTTTATAATGGAAGGGATTGAGATCCGGCAAGTCACCTCATACAAGTATCTAGGCAGAGACAACCAGACACATGAGATTGGAAGGAGGCTAAGACTAACGTGGGCAGCCTACGGAAAACTAAAACACATTTTCAAATCCGACATCCCCAACTGCCTAAAACGTAAGGTGTTTGACCAGTGCATCCTACCAGTCTTAACCTACGGAGCGGAGACTCTAACACTCACACAAAAGTCCGTCCAAAAGATCAGAGTGACGCAACGAGCCTTGGAACGTTCCATGCTCGGAATTACATTGCGAGATAAATTGCGGAATGAAGTACTAAGACAGCGGTCTGGGGTTAGCGATGCAATTGAAGTAATAACCAAACTAAAATGGAACTGGTCCGGGCATGTCGCAAGGATGCCAAACAACAGATGGACCAAAAAGATCCTGGAATGGCGACCTAGACAGGAGGCATACAGAAGTAGAGGACGCCCACCCACCCGATGGACAGACGATGTGAAACGCATCGCCACCAACTGGATGCAAGAAGCACAAGATAGAAGTAGATGGAAGATGTTAAGAGAGGCCTATGTCCAGCAGTGGACGAGACAGGCTGAATAAAGAAGAAAGAAGAAGTCCATGTTTAGAAAACTCCTCGCTACGCTCGTCGTTTTCTAAACATGACGCGTGCTGAAAAATCGCGCTTATTGAACTCGTTCTTTAAACTATTTTTTCTATTTATTATCTATATTTTTCTATCTAGGGCGCAAGCCCTTTTATGCCGTTTCTAAATAAAAAAAATCGCCGATACATATTGAGAAAATTATATCGCACACGGCGATAACCGCACGCATATGAGTGCTGTTATGAGTCCATTACAGACGCAAAATAGAAAAAAACATTATTTAAACTATTGAAGACCTGTTTGAACTGGAATTTTAAAATATATTATAAATTTCATTGAATTTACTAATGTTGTTTGTAATGGAATATTTTTAATGAAAATTTGGTTGACGTAAATTTTGAACATTCTTATTTGTACATGCTTGATTGTATTACAATAATATTTTTTACTAGGACTAGATAGATTAGTAGAACCACTTCGTGTAACTTGTACAACAAAAGTAAAAGCAAATTCTGTGAAACAAGAATATGAGAAGCAAGATGAATTAAAGAGATCTGCTATGCGTGCAGTATCTGCCCTTTTAACAATTCCTGATGCTGGTTAGTGTATCACTATATATAATGACATATTGAATACTAAAACAATTTTATTTTCTTTTCAGATAAAAATCCTTATCTAAATGAATTCATAACACAAATTAAGAATTCTTCTGACTTACAACCTATTTTTGAATCAATTCAAAAAGATAGTAGTGGAAGTCACCATGATTGCTTCTTAATGGATCAAAGTTAAATTTTGAACTGTGTAAAAAATGTTTCAATATACTTTCTATTATTAAATCTCGATCTGAGGAAGTAAATACTTTATGTATGTATTTGATAATACAAATTGAATTTGATTATTAATTTCTGTGCCACTTTGTACGAATTATGATTTTATTTGTTAAGTTAGTGGCTATTTCTGATATGAAATAACTTATTAATTAAAAGTTAAAAATTAAGTAACTTAAAAATATTAGTAAAATAATGGATTTATACACACACTATCAACAGTAAATATTTACAGGTGGAACTGAAAATATAGTATCATAAATCGATCATGTAACAAATTGTGTTTTTCCTTCATCAGTTATCAAATTAGCTTATTGTTTAACTTAAAATTTACAGAAATTAAATTTATGTTTTTACAATATCGACTTTGATTTTTACCACAGTACAGTATAATCTCACACGTCCAGTCCATTACGTCCAGTAATTCGACGGTCTGAAGACCGCTTGTGCTCTTCCCTCCCGCCACTCTTTCTTATAATCTGGCGGTTGTCTGCTCCCATATGTGTCGGATTATTGAGATTATACTGTACATTCATTTCTTTTAACACTATTTTTAGAAAAGTATATCCTCTCTCCAATGGCACTACAGCCCGAAGCGAGCCCTGGCCTCCACCAAACGTTGTCTCCAGCGTTCCCTTTCCTCTGCCGCCGCCCGCCAGTTCCGCACCCCCAGCATCTCTCTCGCATCCCTTTTCACACTTTCCTCCCATCTCGCCCTTGGCCTGCCCGCTTTCCTTCTACCTTCCGGCACTCTGAGTATTTGTCTCGGCACTGCTGTTGGAGCCATCCGGCACACATGTCCCGCCCATCTTAGCCTGCTTAGTTTTATGTGGGATACCACATCTGGGCTTTTGTATAACTGATATAGCTCGAAGTTCATCCTAATTCTCCAGCCCTCTTCGCTGTTAATTGCCCCATAAATTTTTCTCAGGATCTTTCGCTCAAAAATCTCCAGCATCTTTTCCGATTTCTGGGTCAGCGTCCATGCTTCGCTTCCATATGTGAGGATGGGTCGTATGATTGCTTTATATATATTACACTTCGTTTGTCTGCTAGCTAGCTTCGAGTTAAGGATGGATTTAAGAGTGAAGTATGCCCTGTTGGCTTGCATGATTCTATGTTGTACTTCCATCCCTTCGTCGTTCTGATCCGTGACGGTTGATCCCAGATATTTAAAGTTGTTGACGACTTCTACAGTATACTCTCCCATATCCAGATTATTTACTGCGTGTGCTGGCGCTCCCAGTCTTACCATCATTACTTTTGTTTTATCCTTGTTTATTGACAGACCTATCTCCTTGGCTCTCTTCTCCATTTTACCGTAAGCATCTTTCATTGCCGTTAGCGATCTACCGATGAAGTTTAGGTCGTCAGCATAGCCCAAAAGTTGCGTGGATTTATTGTAGATGGTACCGTTGCATTCTATCTGAGCTTTCCTTATAGCTTTTTCGAGCGCGATGTTAAATAATATGGGTGATAGACTGTCTCCTTGTCTCAGACCTGTAATGGTTTCAAACTTGTGCGATGTCGTTTTTTAGATACCGACTTGGTTCCAAGTCTTTTTTAACGTACAATTTAACAATTTAATGATCTTTTGTGGTATCTCGAATTCTTCCATTGTCTTCATGAGTGTTCTTCTATCGATAGTATCATACGCTTGTTTAAAGTGTACGAAGACCTGGTATGTGCTGATGTTCATTTCCCATGTCTTTTCTAGTATTTGTCTGAGGGTAAACATTTGATCAGTCGTCGACTTTCCTTTCCGGAAACCTGTCTGATACTGTCCTATAATGCTCTCTGCGTACGGTTGGAGTCTTCGTCCGATTATCCATGACAGCACCTTGTAGGCCGTGTTAAGAAGAGTTATACCACGATAGTTCTTGCACTCCAGTTTGTTTCCTTTCTTGTAGATAGGGCATATCTTCCCCTCCCGCCATTCCTCGCGTATCTCTTCTGTCCTCCAGATTCTTCCTATCAGCTGGTGTAAAGCACAGTTCAGAGCGTCTCCTCCCATTTTGATCATTTCAGATGGTATCATGTCCGGTCCCGGTGCTTTGTGGTTCTTTAGTGCCTTTATCGCCTCGCTTATTTCTCTTTGTGATGGTTCGTTATCTTCTCTCAGATCTCTTACTTCTGGTGTGTGAATTGGGTCGTCTTCAGCTGTTTGTCCGGTTAATTCCACTCGTAGTGAGGTATTCAGGAGTTCGTTAAAATATTCCGCCCATCTACCTACCACTTTACTTTCTTCAGCCAGTAAGGTGCCCTCTTTACTGTTGATTATTGTTGCTCTGGGCTGAAATCCATTTCGCAGGTTGTTCACTATCTTGTAGCATTCTCTAATTTCGTGTTTCTCTTGGTGGTGTCCTATCTGTGCCACCTGGTCGTTAAAATGGGCCCGTTTCTTCTTCCGAAATAATTTGGATGCTTCCTTTCTTTGCTTGTTGTATTCAGCTTGTTTGGCTCTCGTGGGTCTCTGCAAATTCTCTGCCCTAGCTTTCTGTTGTTTCTCGCGTGCTTCTTCACACTCTGCATCGTACCATTGGTTTCGTTTTTTCCTATGGACTTTCCCGAGAGCCTCCTCTGCCGATTCCTTAATCCCCTTTGCAATTTCCGTCCATTGTTCTTCAATGCTATGATTTTCCGTCAACACTCCTAGTTTTTCGGCGATCTTTTCTTCGTATCGTTGCCCTACCCTGGTTAAGTTCAGTTTTTCCACATCCCATTTTTCTATTCCGCTGTTTGCTGGCTTTTTCGAGTTGGCTAGCCTTTGTTTTAATTTAATCCTCACCAGGTAATGGTCCGAGTTGCAGTCTGCCCCTTTGCAGCTTCTGACGTCCTGTATGCTGGACATAAATCTTGTGTTTATTAAGACATGGTCTATTTGATTGAGTGTCCTTCCGTCTGGTGATCTCCATGTCATCTTGTGTGTCCGCGGGCCAAAAAAGGTTGAAAAACGCTGATATAGAGCGTACGTGATGAAATGCAAAACGAATATAAACAAAGAAAATTCAGAATAAACAGCTTGGTGCCAACACATTCTTTTTAACCTTAGGACCTAACTGTATGCAACCCATATGCTTCTGGAGCTTGACAATACCACTACGACAACATTAGTGTATTTTCATAAGTTTCTAATAGTAAATTCGCATTTTTCTTGTAATTAAACTACATATTTACGGTTTTCAGATTTTTCCCTTTACATGTGCTGCAAGACACCGCTTCTTGCCAAATTTCATGATTCTAGGTCAACGGGAAGTACCCTATAGGTTTTGATTCCCTTGTGAATTCGCAAAATATGCGACATAAACGGTCATATCTTTTGATCGCGTTGACTTACAGGTTTGATATTTTCACAGCTGAAAGGGCCCGCAGACCCGAGTATTTGATACAAATTTCAACTTGTGACCTCTACGCGTTCCTGAGAAAATGGTCTTGACAGACAGACAGACGGACAGACAGACAGACAGACGGACAACAAAGTGATCCTATAAGGGTTCCGTTTTCGGTACGGAACCCTAAAAATATATGATATACATCACACATGTCATGAAATGTCAACTGTTCAAAGAAAATGTTCTTATAAAATGCTCATATGTTACTCCAATTTTCATCACAGCATTTTCGTTACACAACCATGGTCCCAGAGGAACTTGCACATAGAACTTGTAGGGATTGGCACACCAGAAGGTGTTCTATTGTCTGGGATTCTCCGCATTCACATGCTTCCTCTTCCGCATATCTCCACTTCAGGAGGTTGTTCTTGCATCTTTCCATTTGACAGCGTAGTCGGCTGTTTAGGTGCGAACCTGCAGGGAGTTTTTCTCTAGGATTCCAGGTTGGGATATCATTGTCTGCTAAGCGCTATTCCCATTTTTGCATCCTTGGTTGCAGCTTTAGAGGCTGTCAGGGCCTGTGTGGATTGCATAAAGCTTCGTCTTGATTTTAGTCTGGCCACAGGCGGGACATGTCCGTGCAATGGATGTCTGATGTCGTCGCGTTGTTTGCTTCGTTCGTTCCCTCCTTATTTCAGGTGGTGCAATAAGCCTGGTGGGTTTTAGGCATCCCGTTATTAATCTGCACATGTCGTTCAGGACAGCGTCCAGTCAATAGGCGTCTGTTGATCTCTCCCATACGGGGGATGCATACTCGGCTGCGGAGTAGCACAGCGCAAGGGCCGAGGAGCGCAGGACGTTAGGGTTGGCTCCCCAGCGGGCGTTGGTCAGTTTCCGGAGGATGCCATTCCTCGTGTTGACTTTGGCCTTGGTTTTATCAATATGCTATCTGTAGGTCAGAGTTCGATCTAATGTAACTCCAAAATAGACTGGGTTTGGGCAGTGTTGCAGTCTGACAGAGTTATACTCTATTTGCAGTTTTCCTTCCGCCTCTCGGAATCGAGGTGGAATAAACATGTCTGCGTCTTTGCTGGGTTGGGCCGGAGCTGGTATAAACTATAATAATTGCTCAACGCTGAAAGCGATTCTATTAGGTGCTCTTCAATGTTTTTGATTGGTAGGTGATTGCGACATCATTGGCCTAAATGAAGCTCCTTGTTGTTGGGCCGGTTGGTTCATCGTTGGTATACACGTTGAAGAGTATGGGGGCCAGCACGCTACCTTGGGAGTGGCTATTCTTTTGGTGTCTCCAGCGGCTAGAAATTCTACGTAGAATCTTCTGTTAGAAAGCATTGTTTTTATTACTTTACAGCTGGTAATCTCCTGTCATTTAAAAAATTGTCTCCAGTAATATTTTGTGTTTTATAGTGTCGTAAGCCGCTGATAAATCTATTAAGACTGCCCCTCTTTTCCTTTCTTTCAAAGCCATCCTCAATGTATTGGGTGAGGCTTAGTTCCTGGCGAGTACAAGACTTGCCAGGTCTGGAGCCTGCTTGCTGGTGGATTAGGTGGTTTTCTATGTGGGTCCCAATCTTGTTCAGTATGAAATGTTCATATAGTTTAAACGGGGATGTTATGCAGTGACCCCGGGCGGTAGCTTTTGGCATCTTTACGTGGTTTCCCCGGGTTATGGACGGCTATTACCTTAGCTTTTAACCACAGTTTTGGTATTGTTGGCCCAGCAGGAGTTGTATAATTCTGGGCTAATGAGCCTAAGTTTTGAGCTCGACGTGAGCAAAAATAATGACGTCATTAGAGACGTGTTCGTCGCGACCAACGACCGTGGTCGTCGTGTGGAACGGCTATAGGAATATTTTGAGCGTTGTGGGCGCCTAGTGGAACGCACCCAATAGACCTTTTCACGGTTAGTTAAGCGCACGCGCATCCGCCAAGTTTGAAAGGCGGAATTATGAAAGTTCGGGCACTTTTTGGCGTGTAACATGGCGGAAATTGACACATGCGCACAAAAAAAACTATGAAAAGGTCTATTTCAGTCATCCTTCTCTCGTTCCCAAGTTTTGAAGTTTTTTAGCCACTGGTTTGTTTACATTCCGGCAAAATGCACGTCGAAAATATCACATCCTAATCATTATTGCACATTTTATATGTGATTGATGGTAATAATCGTAGCCTGTTGTTTTTGTAAGCGTTGTTATGTCGCTGTGATATTTTCGACGCGTTATTTTATCAGGGCACATCAGTGAAAAATAAATGGATGTGAAATAATATTGGTAGCCCTGCAGTTTTGATCATAAAATAAAATGGCGTCTTAACAATGGACGTCATGTTATATTGTGATTGTTAAAAGGTTTAGTTATAGATTATTGAAAAATAAATTGTAAGAAAGGTTTTATTAAAAGTGATAAAAATAAGTAATTGAAGATGAACGGGCTGAGCATTAGTGAGTGGTGTTGCTTACTTTGTTGCCCACCTTGCCCTAGCAGGATTGCTGCAAAATTAGCGTTTATACCACCAGAACCTACATATGATTTTTTGGCTGATGGAAGTGGAAAATTTTCTCTAAGTCTTAGTGAAAGGGCTGAGTGGCAATTTTCTGAGAGAGAAAAGGAAAATGTTGAAGGCTTTTATACAAGAACCAGCCGTGGAAATAAAATTGCCTGTGTATTTGTAAGATGTAGTTCAACAGCCAGATTCACCATTCTTTTCTCACATGGAAATGCTGTTGATTTAGGACAGATGAGTACATTCTACTTGAACTTAGGATCCAGTATAAATTGTAATGTTTTTGGATACGACTACTCTGGTTATGGACTTAGTGCTGGCAAACCATCAGAGAAAAATTTATATGCTGACATTGATGCTGCCTGGCTAGCATTACGTACTCGATATGGAATTAGTCCAGAAAACATAATTCTGTATGGTCAAAGTATTGGAACTGTACCTACAGTAGACTTAGCTTCTAGGTACGAAGTTGGTGCTGTGATTCTTCATTCACCCCTTATGTCTGGAATGAGAGTTGCCTTTCCTAAAACAAAGAGAACATGGTTTTTTGATGTCTTTCCAAGGTATGTGCATAAAAAATATGCTTTGGTAAATATTATTTTATTATTTAAGTGTTATATATCTTATTTAAAAAAAATATTAAGTTTTATATATATATATATATATATATATTTATATATGTATATATATATATATATATATAGGGTGTTTCATTAATGTCTGGCAGAAATTGTAGGGCGTGTTCTAGAGTCCAAAATAAGAAAAAAGTCCCGATAAAGATGTGTCTGAAAACGCTACCTAACTGAGATACAGCCTTAAAAGGGTGGCTTCGCAAATGTTTGCTAATATCTCAGATGCAACTAATAACAATTGATTCAAATTTTGTGTGTACTTGTTCCTGGTGCCGAACTACTATTTGTTCTTTTTTCCTTCTTGATAGCCAACCAGTGACGGTACATATGGGGAACGACCTTCGAATTGTCTTTTTTCTTATTTTCGGCTCTAGAACATGCCCTAGAATTTCTGCTGAACATTTATGAACCTAACCTTTCTTTTCATAAAACATAATTTACTACAGATAAACTTTTCATCTTGTAACAACAATAACAAAAACAAAACAAACAAAAAACTGCTTTATGGGATTTTGTATATCAATTGTAATGAATGTTGTTTGTAAATCAATAATCAATATGCTGTGCAAACCATAAAAATAAAGTCTAAGTTAACCCTTAACCACCTGCAATACGTCTCACGTGCGAAAATTACTGCTACTTTGGGTCTGAGAGACGTATGTTAGGTGGTTAGGTGTTAAAACACAAAAACTACACTGGGCTATTCCTCTGTTTCCTCCATTTATGTCCCCTGTTCCTTCCATCATTACCAAATCATCCTCATTCATGCACTGTTTTCATTTCTTCCCTAACACTCTCTCCCTTTCGATCCACTCTCCTTTTTTGCACTCTTCTAACCAATGCACCCACACGTCCTTCCCTACTCTTGTACACCACAAGTCTTATACTTGTCATCCATCCAATATTTTCGCCTTCTTTCTTCCCAACCATATCTAAACCTGGCAATTAATGACTGGGCATTCAGGCCCATTGTTGATTTTAAGTATTTAGGCAGTTCTTCAAATTTTTGTATTTCCACATAGTCCTTACTATATCTACTCTCCATTATTTTCCTTTGACGTTCTTGCAGTTCAACTTTCCTTCAGCCTTCATCATCATGTCATTTTCTACAGCCTTTGACACAAGAGTGTCCACTCCTTTATCTCTCACTCCTTTATTTTCCACTCATGTTTTTGCCTCCATCAGTTGTAATACATTTCAAGTTTTTCCATCGAAGGTTCTTTTGATTAATGGCCATTTCAACTCCTTTAACAATATCTGTACCAGTAGTTGTGCCATGAATACTATACATATCAAGAAGTTCTTCATGCACTTCATAGCTTTTATCTACTCCTCGAATATAAATCAACACCTGATCAGTATCTGACACATCCGTTGACTCATCCAAGGCCAAAGCAAACCACTCAACATGTCCATTTTTGTAGAACAGTTGAGAAGATATATTTTCAGCAATGTTTTCTACCCTTCGAGCCACAGTGTTTGCTGACATACTGACAGTTTTTAATAAATTTACCTTTTCAGGGCACATTTCTTCGGCTACTGCAATTATGCATTCTTTGATCATTTCTCAATCGGTGAATGGTTTTCCACGTTTTGCAATTTAAAGAGCCACACGAAAGCTGGCACGAGTTGCAGCCTCTTGTTCAGTTTTGAGTTTTGTAAATAAAGATTGCTGTGATTTCAATCCGCGCTTCATAGCTTCGAATTTTTCTGTCAGCAAACTTCCTGTATATTTTGAGTAATTTTTAAAATGTTTCGTTTCATAATGACGTTTAATGTTATATTCCTTGAGAACAAATCTTTAATGCTTTCATTACAAATCAAACATAGCGCCTTGTAACTGGACTCAATTACGAAATACTGAACATTCAGTATTTCGTAATTGAGTCTGACCTTTGTCTGTTCTTTCGTAACTGACCTTTGAATTTACTGCATTCACTATCAATTTTTCGCTTCTTTTCCATACTACTAAATCACACCCAAAAGCAACAATTCAAATCAAAATACTGTTACAAAGATGTCTTAAACTTAAACACGCACAAACACGTTTTAAGGAGGTACGCACTATTTTATTTCACAACAGTGTCATAGGAACTGACTTGTGGTTGCGCCACTAGCCTTCTTATATATTCCAATTACTGCCATCTAGAAGTGAGTGGAAGACACCAGAACTTTCTCGAAGCAACGAGATTATTCTGTACGTGCTATTAGCGCCATCTGTTAGCGATAGAAGGTAGTACCTATCTCCGCATTTATCCACCAGATGTCGTGTCACGTTACTCCAAACTTACTACCCTGAATACTTCTTTTACAATTCTTTCCTCTTTCATTCCATTCACCTTTCATTCATACCTTGCTACTCGTTGCCTTGCTTCAATTCTCAGTTTAAATACATTTAACTCCTGCAGTACTATGTAGGAAGGAGTTGATCTGTCTAATTGCCTTTTTAAAGAATTGTAGCCACACTTTTTCCACTTCTTCCTCCACTCCCCATACTTCTGCTCCATACATCAATATACTCCTCCAACAAGTCTTCCATATAATCTCCTTGACCCGGTAATTTGTGCTAAACTCTTTTCCCCATACTTTCCAGAAACTTTCTCCCGCCACCCACGCTTTTTTAGCCACGTACTTTATATGCTCTTTATTAACACACCCACTCCCAAATACCATCCCTAAATACTTAAAATGTCCAACTATCTCCATTCTTTGTTCTATCTCCATTCCCTTCCATTCGAACCTCTCCTTCTTACACACCCCACCTTTCTTAAACCTCATCCATTTTGTTTTATCTACATTTAGAGTCAGTTTCCTTTTATCAAGACTAGACAGACAAGACAAGACAGACAAGACTAGACGGACAAGACTAGACAGACAAGACTAGACAGACAAGAATAGACAGACAAGAATAGACAGACAAGACTAGACAGACAAGACTAGACAGACTAGACAGACAAGACTAGACAGACAAGACTAGACAGACAAGACTAGACAGACAAGACTAGACAGACAAGACTAGACAGACAAGACTAGACAGACAAGACTAGACAGACAAGACTAGACAGACAAGACTAGACAGACAAGACTAGACAGACAAGACTAGACAGACAAGACTAGGCAGACAAGACTAGACAGACAAGACTAGACAGACAAGACTAGACAGACAAGACTAGACAGACAAGACTAGACAGACAAGACTAGACAGACAAGACTAGACAGACAAGACTAGACAGACAAGACTAGACAGACAAGACTAGACAGACAAGACTAGACAGACAAGACTAGACAGACAAGACTAGACAGACAAGACTAGACAGACAAGACTAGACAGACAAGACTAGACATACAAGACTAGACAGACAAGACTAGACAGACAAGACTAGACAGACAAGACTAGACAGACAAGACTAGACAGACAAGACTAGACAGACAAGACTAGACAGACAAGACTAGACAGACAAGACTAGACATACAAGACTAGACAGACAAGACTAGACAGACAAGACTAGACAGACAAGACTAGACAGACAAGACTAGACAGACAAGACTAGACAGACAAGACTAGACAGACAAGACTAGACAGACAAGACTAGACAGGCAAGACTAGACAGACAAGACTAGACAGACAAGACTAGACAGACAAGACTAGACAGACAAGACTAGACAGACAAGACTAGACAGACAAGACTAGACAGACAAGACTAGACAGACCAGACTATACAGACAAGACTAGACAGACAAGACTAGACAGACAAGACTAGACAGACAAGACTAGACAGACAAGACTAGACAGACAAGACTAGACAGACAAGACTAGACAGACAAGACTAGACAGACAAGACTAGACAGACAAGACTAGACAGACTTGACTAAACAGAGAAGACTGGACAGGAAAGACTAGACAGACAAGACTAGACAGACAAGACTAGACAGACAAGACTAGAAGACAAGTCTAGACAAACAAGACTAGACAGACAAGACTAGTCAGATAAGAATAGACAGATAAGACTAGACAGACAAGACTAGACAGACAAGACTAGACAGACAAGACTAGACAGACAAGACTAGACAAACTAGACTAGACAGACAAGACTAGACAGGCGAGAATAGACAGACAAGACTAGACAGACAAGACTAGACAGACAAGACTAGACAGACAAGACTAGACAGACAAGACTGGACAGACAAGACTAGACAGACAAGACTAGACAGACAAGACTAGACAGACAAGACTAGAGAGACAAGACTAGACAGACTAGACAGACAAGACTAGACAGACAAGACTAGACAGACAAGACTAGACAGACAAGACTAGACAGACAAGACTAGACAGACAAGACTAGACAGACAAGACTAGGCAGACAAGACTAGACAGACAAGACTAGACAGACAAGACTAGACAGACAAGACTAGACAGACAAGACTAGACAGACAAGACTAGACAGACAAGACTAGACAGACAAGACTAGACAGACAAGACTAGACAGACAAGACTAGACAGACAAGACTAGACAGACAAGACTAGACAGACAAGACTAGACAGACAAGACTAGACAGACAAGACTAGACAGACAAGACTAGACAGACAAGACTAGACAGACAAGACTAGACAGACAAGACTAGACAGACAAGACTAGACAGACAAGACTAGACAGACAAGAATAGACAGACAAGACTAGACAGACAAGACTAGACAGACTAGACAGACAAGACTAGACAGACAAGACTAGACAGACAAGACTAGACAGACAAGACTAGACAGACAAGACTAGGCAGACAAGACTAGACAGACAAGACTAGACAGACAAGACTAGACAGACAAGACTAGACAGACAAGACTAGACAGACAAGACTAGACAGACAAGACTAGACAGACAAGACTAGACAGACAAGACTAGACAGACAAGACTAGACAGACAAGACTAGACAGACAAGACTAGACATACAAGACTAGACAGACAAGACTAGACAGACAAGACTAGACAGACAAGACTAGACAGACAAGACTAGACAGACAAGACTAGACAGACAAGACTAGACAGACAAGAGTAGACAGACAAGACTAGACAGACAAGACTAGACAGACTAGACAGACAAGACTAGACAGGCAAGACTAGACAGACAAGACTAGACAGACAAGACTAGACAGACAAGACTAGACAGACAAGACTAGACAGACAAGACTAGACAGACTAGACAGACAAGACTAGACAGACAAGACTATACAGACAAGACTAGACAGACAAGACTAGACAGACAAGACTAGACAGACAAGACTAGATAGACAAGACTAGACAGACTTGACTAAACAGAGAAGACTAGACAGACAAGACTGGACAGGAAAGACTAGACAGACAAGACTAGACAGACAAGACTAGACAGACAAGTCTAGACAAACAAGACTAGACAGACAAGACTAGACAGATAAGAATAGACAGATAAGACTAGACAGACAAGACTAGACAGACAAGACTAGACAGACAAGACTAGACAGACAAGACTAGACAAACTAGACTAGACAGACATGACTAGACAGGCGAGAATAGACAGACAAGACTAGACAGACAAGACTAGACAGACAAGACTAGACAGACAAGACTAGACAGACAAGACTAGACAGACAAGACTGGACAGACAAGACTAGACAGACAAGACTAGACAGACAAGACTAGACAGACAAGACTAGACAGACAAGACTAGAGAGACAAGACTAGACAGACAAGACTAGACAGACAAGACTAGACAGACAAGACTAGACAGACAAGACTAGACAGACAAGACTAGACAGACAAGACTAGACAGACAAGACTAGACAGACAAGACTAGACAGACAAGACTAGACAGACAAGACTAGACAGACAAGAATAGACAGACAAGACTAGACAGACAAGACTAGACAGACTAGACAGACAAGACTAGACAGACAAGACTAGACAGACAAGACTAGACAGACAAGACTAGACAGACAAGACTAGACAGACAAGACTAGGCAGACAAGACTAGACAGACAAGACTAGACAGACAAGACTAGACAGACAAGACTAGACAGACAAGACTAGACAGACAAGACTAGACAGACAAGACTAGACAGACAAGACTAGACAGACAAGACTAGACAGACAAGACTAGACAGACAAGACTAGACAGACAAGACTAGACATACAAGACTAGACAGACAAGACTAGACAGACAAGACTAGACAGACAAGACTAGACAGACAAGACTAGACAGACAAGACTAGACAGACAAGACTAGACAGACAAGACTAGACAGACAAGACTAGACAGACAAGAGTAGACAGACAAGACTAGACAGACAAGACTAGACAGACTAGACAGACAAGACTAGACAGGCAAGACTAGACAGACAAGACTAGACAGACAAGACTAGACAGACAAGACTAGACAGACAAGACTAGACAGACAAGACTAGACAGACAAGACTAGACAGACAAGACTAGACAGACCAGACTATACAGACAAGACTAGACAGACAAGACTAGACAGACAAGACTAGATAGACAAGACTAGACAGACTTGACTAAACAGAGAAGACTAGACAGACAAGACTGGACAGGAAAGACTAGACAGACAAGACTAGACAGACAAGACTAGACAGACAAGTCTAGACAAACAAGACTAGACAGACAAGACTAGACAGATAAGAATAGACAGATAAGACTAGACAGACAAGACTAGACAGACAAGACTAGACAGACAAGACTAGACAGACAAGACTAGACAAACTAGACTAGACAGACATGACTAGACAGGCGAGAATAGACAGACAAGACTAGACAGACAAGACTAGACAGACAAGACTAGACAGACAAGACTAGACAGACAAGACTAGACAGACAAGACTAGACAGACAAGACTGGACAGACAAGACTAGACAGACAAGACTAGACAGACAAGACTAGACAGACAAGACTAGACAGACAAGACTAGACAGACAAGACTAGAGAGACAAGACTAGACAGACAAGACTAGACAGACAAGACTAGACAGACAAGACTAGACAGACAAGACTAGACAGACAAGACTAGACAGACAAGACTAGACAGACAAGACTAGACAGACAAGACTAGACAGACAAGACTAGACAGACAAGACTAGACAGACAAGACTAGACAGACAAGACTAGACAGACAAGACTAGACAGACAAGACTAGACAGACAAGACTAGACAGACAAGACTAGACAGACAAGACTAGACAGACAAGACTAGACAGACAAGACTAGACAGACAAGACTAGACAGACAAGACTAGACAGACAAGACTAGACAGACAAGACTAGACAGACAAGACTAGACAGACAAGACTAGACAGACAAGACTAGACAGACCAGACTATACAGACAAGACTAGACAGACAAGACTAGACAGACAAGACTAGACAGACAAGACTAGACAGACAAGACTAGATAGACAAGACTAGACAGACTTGACTAAACAGAGAAGACTAGACAGACAAGACTGGACAGGAAAGACTAGACAGACAAGACTAGACAGACAAGACTAGACAGACAAGTCTAGACAAACAAGACTAGACAGACAAGACTAGACAGACAAGAATAGACAGATAAGACTAGACAGACAAGACTAGACAGACAAGACTAGACAGACAAGACTAGACAGACAAGACTAGACAAACTACACTAGACAGACAAGACTAGACAGACAAGACTAGACAGGCGAGAATAGACAGACAATGCTAGACAGACAAGACTAGACAGACAAGACTAGACAGACAAGACTAGACAGACAAGACTAGACAGACAAGACTAGACAGACAAGACTAGACAGACAAGACTAGACAGACAAGACTAGACAGACAAGACTGGACAGACAAGACTAGACAGACAAGACTAGACAGACAAGACTAGACAGACAAGACTAGACAGACAAGACTAGACAGACAAGACTAGACAGACAAGACTAGACAGACAAGACTAGACAGACAAGACTAGACAGACAAGACTAGACAGACAAGACTAGACAGACAAGACTAGACAGACAAGACTAGACAGACAAGACTAGACAGACAAGACTAGACAGACAAGACTAGACAGACAAGACTAGACAGACAAGACTAGACAGACAAGACTAGACAGACAAGACTAGACATACAAGACTAGACAGACAAGACTAGACAGACAAGACTAGACAGACAAGACTAGACAGACAAGACTAGACAGACAAGACTAGACAGACAAGACTAGACAGACAAGACTAGACAGACAAGACTAGACAGACTAAACAGACAAGACTAGACAGACAAGACTAGAGAGACAAGACTAGACAGACAAGACTAGACAGACAAGACTAGACAGACAGATCATTTCTTTCAATTCCTCCGCCGATTTACATTACACCAGACTTCACACTTTCTTCCTCCCAATCACCACTCCCCCTGCTTGTCCAGTAGCCAGGACCTTCTCCAAATCTGCCACATATATATTGAATAGTGCTGGGCTAAGCGGGCAGCCTTGCTTCAGACTCATATATACTTTGAAAGCGCTCGACTTACTCTCTCGCACTTTGACCCTACACCACGTTTCTTTATTTAGCCATTCGATACAATCTCTCAATTTTCCAGATATCCCCGTTTTTCCAAACATTCTCACAACATTTTCCTATATACAATGTCATGCAGCCTTTAAGTCCAGGAACAGAGCAAGGAGTTTACCCTTGGGACTTGCTAATTCCAGGTCGATTATACAGGGTGGGCCATTTAATATGATCACCCCAAATATCTCCGTTACCTTTATATTGACGGAAAAAATATCATAAGGGAATTTTATTGTTTTCGAAGGGCTGACATGGTGGTTAAAAATTCTGTTTTGTCAAGGTCACAGTTTATGCGTTCTCAAAGTCATCAATGGTTTTTCAAATGGAAACATGTTATTTTTGTATCAAGACATTGTAGCCACTATTCAGACGAATCCAGTGACCCATGATATCACGACCTTGAAATGATTTGACAAGTGTATCCATTGAAAATAGCTTTGAATAACCGTATCGAAAATGGTATTGCACAGTCAAGCAGAGAAAGTGGATATGATTCTGATTCATGGTGAGACCGGTAGGAACTCTGTGCGAGCGCATGAACTTTGTGCACAACGTTATCCTGACAGAAATCATCTTTCCGCCAATGTTTCGATCAATATATTCATTTATTCCTTGAAAGCTGCAGTGTTAATCCACGCAAAAAGAAACGTCAAAGGTCATGATATTATGGATCGCTGGATTCGTGTGAATTTCTCTCCAATGGCGCTACAGCCCGAAGCGAGCCCTGGCCTCCACCAAACGTTGTCTCCAGCGTTCCCTTTCCTCTGCCGCCGCCCGCCAGTTCCGCACCCCCAGCATCTCTCTCGCATCCCTTTTCACACTTTCCTCCCATCTCGCCCTTGGCCTGCCCGCTTTCCTTCTACCTTCCGGCACTCTGAGTATTTGTCTCGGCACTGCTGTTGGAGCCATCCGGCACACATGTCCCGCCCATCTTAGCCTGCTTAGTTTTATGTGGGATACCACATCTGGGCTTTTGTATAACTGATATAGTTCGAAGTTCATCCTAATTCTCCAGCCCTCTTCGCTGTTAATTGCCCCATAGATTTTCCTCAGGATCTTTCGCTCAAAAATCTCCAGCATCTTTTCCGATTTCTGGGTCAGCGTCCATGCTTCGCTCCCATATGTGAGGATGGGTCGTATGATTGCTTTATATATATTACACTTCGTTTGTCTGCTAGCTAGCTTCGAGTTAAGGATGGATTTAAGAGTGAAGTATGCCCTGTTGGCTTGCATGATTCTATGTTGTACTCCCACCCCTTCGTCGTTCTGATCCGTGACGGTTGATCCCAGATATTTAAAGTTGTTGACCACTTCTACAGTGTACTCTCCCATATCCAGATTATTTACTGCGTGTACTGGCGCTCCCGGTCTTACCATCATTACTTTTGTTTTATCCTTGTTAATTGACAGACCTATCTCCTTGGCTCTCTTCTCCATTTTACCGTAAGCATCTTTCATTGCCGTTAGTGATCTACCGATGATGTTTAGGTCGTCAGCATAGCCCAAAAGTTGCGTGGATTTATTGTAGATGGTACCGTTGCATTCTATCTGAGCTTTCCTTATAGCTTTTTCGAGCGCGATGTTAAATAATATGGGTGATAGACTGTCTCCTTGTCTCAGACCTGTAATGGTTTCAAACTTGTGCGATGTCGTTTTTTGGATACCGACTTGGTTCCAAGTCTTTTTTAACGTACAATTTACCAATTTAATGATCTTTTGTGGTATCTCGAATTCTTCCATTGTCTTCATGAGAGTTCTTCTATCGATAGTATCATACGCTTGTTTAAAGTCTACGAAGACCTGGTATGTGCTGATGTTCATTTCCCATGTCTTTTCTAGTATTTGTCTGAGTGTAAACATTTGGTCAGTCGTCGACTTTCCTTTCCGGAAACCTGTCTGATACTGTCCTATAATGCTCTCTGCGTACGGTTGGAGTCTTCGTCCGATTATCCATGACAGCACCTTGTAGGCCGTGTTAAGAAGAGTTATTCCACGATAGTTCTTGCACTCCAGTTTGTTTCCTTTCTTATAGATAGGGCATATCTTCCCCTCCCGCCATTCCTCGGGTATCTCTTCTGTCCTCCAGATTCTTCCTATCAGCTGGTGTAAAGCACTGTTCAGAGCGTCTCCTCCCATTTTGATCATTTCAGATGGTATCATGTCCGGTCCCGGTGCTTTGTGGTTCTTTAGTGCCTTTATCGCCTCGCTTATTTCTCTTTGTGATGGTTCGTTATCTTCTCTCAGATCTCTTACTTCTGGTGTGTGAATTGGGTCGTCTTCAGCTGTTTGTCCGGTTAATTCCACTCGTAGTGAGGTATTCAGGAGTTCGTTAAAATATTCCGCCCATCTACCTACCACTTTACTTTCTTCAGCCAGTAAGGTGCCCTCTTTACTGTTGATTATTGTTGCTCTGGGCTGAAATCCATTTCGCAGGTTGTTCACTATCTTGTAGCATTCTCTAATTTCGTGTTTCTCTTGGTGGTGCCCTATCTGTGCCACCTGGTCGTTAAAATGGGCCCGTTTCTTCTTCCGAAATAATTTGGATGCTTCCTTTCTTTGCTTGTTGTATTCAGCTTGTTTGGCTCTCGTGGGTCTCTGCAAATTCTCTGCCCTAGCTTTCTGTTGTTTCTCGCGTGCTTCTTCACACTCTGCATCGTACCATTGGTTTCGTTTTTTCCTATGGACTTTCCCGAGAGCCTCCTCTGCCGATTCCTTAATCCCCTTTGCAATTTCCGTCCATTGTTCTTCAATACTATGATTTTCCGTCAACACTCCTAGTTTTTCGGCGATCTTTTCTTCGTATCGTTGCCTTACCCTGGTTAAGTTCAGTTTTTCCACATCCCATTTTTCTATTCCGCTGTTTGCTGGCTTTTTCGAGTTGGCTAGCCTTTGTTTTAATTTAATCCTCACCAGGTAATGGTCCGAGTTGCAGTCTGCCCCTTTGCAGCTTCTGACGTCCCGTATGCTGGACATAAATCTTGTGTTTATTAAGACATGGTCTATTTGATTGAGTGTCCTTCCGTCTGGCGATCTCCATGTCATCTTGTGGATGTCTTTATGTGGGAATAGCGTACTGCTGATTACAAGGTTTCTAGATGCTGCTAGGTCCACTAGTCTCTGTCCATTGTCGTTAGTATTTTCGTGTAGGCTGTGTTTTCCAATCGTGGGTCTGTATACGTCTTCTTTCCCTATCTCAGCATTGAAATCCCCCAAGATCATCTTTACGTCGTTGTTGTGTGTCGAATCGAGTAGCCTTTCTAGTTTTGCGTAGAAGATCTTTTTTTCGTCGTCTGTTTTCTCTTCGCTCGGTGCATGTACGTTAATTATTGTCAGATTGAAGAGCTTCATTCTTATTCGGATCATGCAGAGTCTGTCATCTACTGCTTGGAAGTCCATAATATCCTTCCCTACACTTTTCTTGAGTATGAAGCCTGTTCCTAACTTGTGCGCCTTCCCATTATTACTGCTTTTACATATCCTATATTTTCCTATATCCATGATGCCGCTATCGCTCCAGTTGGTCTCCTGTAGTGCCACTATGTCGAGTTTGTATCTCTCCATTTCGTTTGTTAAGGCTTTTAGTGCACCTATCTGGTAGAGGCTCCTTACATTCCATGTTCCCATCGTAATTTCTTTCGATTTCCTTGTGCATTGCTGTGGTCGTTGCCGAGTGGTCAGTCCAGTCCGAGGCACGTTTGGTGGTTTCGTAACGGTTTCTTTTTTTTCTATGGATGAGTTGTTGGCCCATCGCAAAACCCCCTTTTCGGAGGACCATTTCACCCGCTCTCATTGGCCCTGACCGCGCTTTCCATACGGGTTGGTTACCGCATCTCCAGCTTGGTTGCTCAGGTTACCAGGGTTCACCACGTGGAGGTGAGAGTCGGACTTGGGTAGGAGAGGCTATGCTACAATCTCTTCCTGTGCGATTGTCGTGCGGTTGCGCATGCACTACCCTTTGAACCCTTGTGAACCCTTGTTGAACGATTCGTGTGAATAGTGGCTACAATTTTTTGATAAAAAAATAAAATGAAAAACCATTGATGACCTTGAGGACGCATAAATTATGACCTTCACAAAAAAGTATTTTTAACCACTGTGCCAGCCCTTCAAACATTTTTTCCGTAACTCTAAAGTAACGGAGATATTTGGGGTGGTCACGTTAAATGGTGTATACCTCAGGGTTATTACATGCTCAGTAGTTTTCCTTCTTTCTCTAAAACCTGCTTGCGTTTCTGGTAGCAACTCTTTTCCCTCCACTCCATGAGCGTTACACCCCTATAGTTTCTCATTTCGTCCCTCTCACCACTTTTGTAGACAGATATCACTTCCCCCACCGTCCACTCTCTTGGCACTCCAACTTCTTTTCACCATATTCTATTGAATTTGTCTGTCACTCTCTCGAAACAGTGCTCATTTGTAATCATCCATGTCTCATTCGGTACCCCGTCTTGTCCTGCCGCCTTCTTTTCTTTAAGGATTTTGCCAGATTTACCACCTCCTCCACTGAAAATTCCTCTCTTCCACTATCCTATTACAGAGTTCTTGCCTCATCGATTCTTCCTGCGCTACCTCCCCTCCTACTAACTCCATGAAGTGCTGTTTCCAATCCTCTATCTCAAATTCTTTGGTCACTCCATTCTGTTATTGTTGTTAAGATACAATAAGATAATAAGTTTATCTGTAGTAAATTCTCTTTTATGTTTTATACCAATAAAGGTTACATATATATATATATATATATATATATATATATATATATACATATACATATATATATATATATATATATATATATATATATATATATATATATATATGTGTTGTATTGTTTTCTCGGGGATTCCGCGTTGATGTTGAGGGTTGGTTGGGAGAACCGGATTCTCGACGTTTCGGCGAACTAACATTCGCCATTCTCAAGAGATATATGCGTCCGTGCGGGTCAACGGTTAGACGCATACTGAGAGCTCGTTCGTGCGGTGCGACTACTTATAGCTGTCTGGCTTCGGGTCATGCGCGTTGTGTGCGGTGCTTCGGTTCGGTTGTTTGTTTGTCTTGTTGGTCGTACATGAGTCTGGGGTGTCTGGGGTTGCATTTTGAGGGTGGATATGATCGGTCGCCATGCTGGGGGCAGTCTCAAGGAATCGTCTCTCGTGTTCATGCAGTAGTCTCGTTTTTCTATCTCTATGGCTTCTCTGTATACTCGTGACATTTCGTGGCTATTCTGTGCAAGAGTCCTTGAATTTCTAAAGTCCATCCAGTGACCGGTGTTTGTGTGTTGGACAAGTGCCGATGAAACTTTGTCTCTGTTTCTGACTGAAACTACATGTTCTTGAATCCTAGCAGATATTTTTCTATTGGTACGTCCAATGTAGGTTCGTTCACATTTACGAATTTACGAAATACCTTGCGGAACATGTGAACGAACCTACATTGGACGTACCAATAGAAAAATATCTGCTAGGATTCAAGAACATGTAGTTTCAGTCAGACACAGAGACAAAGTTTCATCGGCACTTGTCCAACACACAAACACCGGTCACTGGATGGACTTTAGAAATTCAAGGACTCTTGCACAGATTAGCCACGAAATGTCACGAGTATACAGAGAAGCCATAGAGATAGAAAAACGAGACTACTGCATGAACACGAGAGACGATTCCTTGAGACTGCCCCCAGCATGGCGACCGATCATATCCACCCTCAAACAACCGAACCGAAGCACCGCACACAACGCGCATGACCCGAAGCCAGACAGCTATAAGTAGTCGCACCGCACGAACGAGCTCTCAGTATGCGTCTAACCGTTGACCCGCACGGACGCATATATCTCTTGAGAATGGCGAATGTTAGTTCGCCGAAACGTCGAGAATCCGGTTCTTTTCAGAACCAACCCTCAACATCAACGCGGAATCCCCGAGAAAACAATACAACACAGGTATCTATCCGCGAAAACCTCAAATACAACACATTTATATATATATATATATATATATATATATATATACTTATATATATATATATATATATATATATATATATATATATATATATATATATATATATATATATATATACATACATATACAGTGTGTCCGCGGATGGGGGTACCCAATAGTGAAAAAATCTTTATTTTTGATTTTACGACCAAAATTCATTCTTTATAAAAAGTTCTGCTTGTTGAGATAATGAATTGACGTTAAGAAAATTTTATATTAAATGTACAGGGTGTTAAAGAATTAGGAAAGTACGAAAATGCTTCAAGGGACGACACGTACCATTATTTATTATTTTTTTACAAATTTTTAAATAAAAATTCGAATTTTAATAATAAAATATTAACAGAGATTTGTATTTATTTGCATTTTACAAAAAATTGATCGAATCATTGGCCCATATTTAAACTATGAGAGAAATTTAAACCAGCGCGTGTATTTGAACATTTTGAAGATTTTGTCTTACCATTTCATAATACATTACAGCCAGAAGTATGTAATAATTTGGCAACAAGACGCCTGCCCTGTACATTACACAGCCTTGGTCAGACATGATGGTTACATGATAATTTTGGCGAAAGCTAGATAGAGAGGTTTGGCCAAAACCATTACCCAGTTAGGTCGCCTTAAGGCACCCCACAAAAAGAAATCTAATAATGAAAGGTCATTATTAGATTTCTTTTTGTGGGGTGCCTTAAAACAAAAGGTTTTGTTTATCCAGATGATCTATCACATGATAGGAAAATATTAAAACAAACAACGCATAGAAGAAGCAATCCACGATCTGAATGTACCGCGAACCATTCGTAAAGTGTAGTAGATTTATTAAGTTAGCTGAAAAGTGTGTCGAGTTGGGAGGTAGTTATGTAGAATAATTATTAAAAATGCGAATTTTATTTCAAAATTTCTACTCATACTCTACGTTAGTTTATAAACAACTTTGTTTTAGAAAATTTTTGTAAAAAAATAATAAATAATGTAACTTATGCTTTGAAGCAATTTCAAACTTTCCTAATTTATTAACACCCTGTACATTTGAGCTAAAATTTTCTTATTGTAAATTCATTTTCTCGACAAGCAGAACTTTTTATAAAGAATGACTTT
The DNA here is from genome assembly GCA_944588485.1 of Phosphuga atrata. Taxonomy (NCBI): domain Eukaryota; kingdom Metazoa; phylum Arthropoda; class Insecta; order Coleoptera; family Silphidae; genus Phosphuga; species Phosphuga atrata. Next base: position 8,732,311 of record OX155909.1, read on the forward strand.
TGGTCGTAAAATGAAAAATAAAGATTTTTTCCCTAATGGGTACCACCATCCGCAGACACACTGTATATAAACTCAAGAGAGAGAGAGAGAGAGAGAGAAATATGTTGATATGTTTTCTTGGGGATTCCGCGTTGATGTTGACGGTTACTTATGAACAGAAACGAATTGTCGACGTTTCGGCGAACTAACATTCCAGTCCAGGCGGGTTAAGCGTCAAACGTATACTAATTGTAAGCTAGTATACCAGTGTTACCAACTCCCAAAAATATTTACCCCTAAGCCAAAGTGAAAAACCCCTAAAATTGCCACAATTACTTGAAAATCCCCCTAAAAAAATAATATTCTATAAAAAATAATAAATTAATAATAATTAATATTCTGTAATATTTTTTAATATTCTTTATTTATATAGTCACTTAATACTTCAAATATAATTTCGTTTTCATCTGGTTCCGAGTTTTTGAAATACATGTTGACATTAAATAAACTTAACATGTTAGGGGATGGATTAAGGGGGAAAGTCATGTAATCCTACGTTTTTTTTTCTAGATTTTTTTATGAAGTGATGGAAAGGTTTTTCGAATTGAAACAATTCTTATCTCAAAGTATAACATATAAGCTTTATTCACAAATTAAAAAAAAAAAAAATGGTGGCTCCACAGCCGCTGAAAGTCGGTTCCTTAGATTTGCGCCGTGCAGCCTACAGGTCTTAAATCTTACTGAAAATGAAAAAAAACAAATTTTCATCGTTAAGTTATATCAATACGCTTTGCATGACGTCGAGAAAAATTAAAAAAATATGAAATACAACATTCAGCACCCTTTTGAAAAAAAATTCTTCGTTTCTGTATAAACAATTGGTATGAAACAATATAAATAATTTTTTTTTTATAATTCGAACGTCATACAATAGCCAATGAGTTGAAGAATATTTATGGAAAATTTCATCGAAATCGGTGGAAAACTCGTTGACCTACATTGCACGGCTCACGAAATTTTACGTTTCGAGAAAAACGCGTTTGAAGTTTTGATACAGAAAAGTTGTGTTCAAGAGGACTTACGGTTGTCAACGCTTAGTCTGCGATACCAGGGCCATACAATATAATTTCTTCTTCTGCGAATTCGTCCATTCGAGCCGCTTCCTCTTTTTTCTTCGCTGTTCTTGCCATTCTGGACCTGCTCCAAGTACGACGGTCCTGCCTCCATACTCGGCATGCAGTTTGGTGGTCCGCGAACATGCCTGCAGCCAAGAAGGCAGCGATCTCCACGATTTTCCAACCACAGTGTAGATGCTTAGGAGCCAAACGCCACACAGTCGCATTGAATAATTCATTTGCGTTCTGTGCATAGCCTCCTAAGCATCTCGTGAGCAAATCATCCCGGGACAAATCTTCGAATATCGGCAAGATTTTCTTCTCTAAGTCGGGATGTAGAGGAGGAGGATGCTCATACGACTGCGTTGTATTGGAAACTTCAGCAACGCACCAGGAGTCGGCACCCGGGGGACAGTACTTGTGCTGCGGCTGTTCGTTTGTCGAAATCATATGAAAATAGGTGACCATTATATGCATCCTTCATTTCCTCCTTCGACATTATTTCTTTCTTTGACATTTCTTCTTCTGTTTCTTCTAATTGCGATTTTGATGGTGGTCGCCGACGGCGAGGACGACTTGAGCGATAATCTGACTCACTTTTATTTATCTTTCGACTCATGATCACACAGTATGAGGGACACCCGATATATAAGCTTCTCGCGGACTTCCAAGCGCCCGACCTTAGAAGCGATAACACGCTCGGTCTTGTTCGGAACATGATACCTAGTGTATATACGCTATAGAGATGTTAATACTTCGAATTTCGATCTGAAAATTTAGGAGAATATTCTCCAAGTGTTAAATTGATTTTTTCACAAAAAAACAAAATTGCAAAAAATGGCAAATTACATGACTTTCCCCCCTTAAATGTTATGCAAGATCCACCATTTCGATGCAATGTGAATCGGACTATCATCTTATTTTGTAACATTTCAATAGATAGACTATTTCGAAACTTATTTTTCGCAATATTGTAGATGGAGAATGCGCGTTCGACACTTGCGTTTGAAATTGGCGCCGTGACAAGTGCCAGTCCGAATTTTCAGACATTTTCAAAACGTCTACAGCCAGCTACGTCACAATCATTATGTTTTTCATTTAATTCCGAAATATTAGTAACGAGAAACTATACTAGATGTCGCTAAGTCACCAGGTCAACAATTATATAATTATGATTGGCTAGCTTGAGTTATCCCAGGGCATATATTCCTTAATATTAAACCTTTATTTTTCAATAAAAAATTAATCAAAATAAAAAAATCCCTAAAAATACCCCTAAAAATATAAAACCCCTAAAAAAATCCCATCCCGCTTATTTACCCCCTAAATTTGGGGGGAAAACCCCTAAGTTGGGAACACTGTAGTATACATTAGTTATCACCCGTGCCAAAGATGGAATCTGGCGCTTGGAACTTGCGCGCGTGCGAATTACTCCTAAATAAAACACTCTTATTTTCATATTTCACTATTCATAATAAGAGACCTCTCGACCCATTCTGGGTAAAAAATACTACACTTTCTAGTTATTAGAAATACAAGTTTTCCAACTCTTCATCTTTGGCATGGGTGACAACTAATGTTTCGTCTTAGCGCTCCATCCTGTCCCATCTAATTATGGTTTTTTCTTAATGCGGCTGTTTGACTTCGGGTCATGTGCATTGTATACGTTACTTCGGTTCGCTAGTTTATTCGTCTTGAAGATTGTAGATGTAGGGTCCTTCCAATGGCCGGTGTTGGTATGTAGGACAAGAGCAGACGAAACTTTTTTCTTTAGGTCTGACTGAGGCTTTATGGGTCGTCCATTAATCACGTAATGTTTTTAGCAACTTTTTAACAACTTTTTATTCGGGGTATTTTCGAATTTTCTTTCACGATTGTCCTAAATCGGTTCCAAATAAATAAATAAAAAATCCCGCCAACTTACAGCTCTTGATATTAATATTAACCCGGCCCCCACGACAGTCAAAGTTTTAAATGGAAATAACATGGTTTTTTAACATTAATAAACCATACACATTCTTGTAGGAAATTTATCACTCTGCAAAAAAGGTTATTGGAATAACCTAACTTTTGAATCAATAGAGATAGCCAAAAATCATAAGAGACCTTTTTTTAGTGTGTAGGGTTATGGAGTATTGAATCGTTGCCTGGCAACGGCGGTCGCGCGCCTCTTTTTTATTTAAAAATCGCGCGTTCAACGAAAAAATAAATACACGTGATATCTCACTACACCCACTCCCCTCGTGATATTTCGTCTTTTTTTCAGAATTTGAATATTAGTTTACAGATAGAGTTCCCCATAAGTTTTTCAGTTCTTTTAGTAAATTAAGTCAAATTAAATTTTTGTCAGCTAGTCTTTTGAATCGAGAGTATTGACTACAGATGCTAGTTCTATTTGAGTGATGGTGCGAAGAAACCATCTGTATATATTTGTAAGTGTGAGTTGGTTTCCGGTATACTGTGTCTCTTAGGGAGCCGTCTGGTTTCTTATGTACCAAAACATTTAAGATCGCTGATTCTACTTCCATCATTGTAAATTTAATTTGTTCTTGATGGGAGTTAAGATGGGTAAGAAATTTGTCAGTTCTAGTCCGCCGTGGGGCCAGATTAGCTAAAGTGTACGTTTAGGTATATCTGATGCGATTGTTATATTTTTAAACTCTGTAAGGAATATCTTGGTTATTTACTGGGGATAAAAGTGTACTGGGGATAAAAGGGGTAAAAATGTGCCCCGAACACTTTTTCTTTTTTTAGGGGTTCTCGGTATAAATATGAATAATATTTGTACTGAATTTAGGTATATTTTAATTTCTATGCATTTTATGTCAAATATTATTTACTAAAAAAGTATTTTTAGTAAAGTCTAAATTTTAGTAAAGTAGTTTTAGTTTTTAGTCTCGCGTGGATTATCTACGACGCACAGTGGTCTGGATTTCAAAAAAGTTGGCCAATTGGTAATAAAACCATAAATTGTATGCCGAGTTTTCATTATTTACAACCTTATCATTCCCTTGAGAAGTAATATTTCTTATCAAATTGTACAGTTGTTTCGTTGTGTAAAGCTTTCCAGGGATTAGTTCATAGCAGGAGGTATGCTAACTCGCCCGTGGGAATTTCACGAAAAGGCGTTAGCAGTTCAAAATCAGACAGATTCAAACAGGAAATATAAGCAGTGACCTTGAACGTGTTAAAATCTCACGTATGCGCAGATTCAAAAATTGCACACTTAATCAACCCTTAATATGTCTGCAATCAATTATGTATAATAATAATAAATAATAAAACTTTATTCACTTTGCTGCTTACAATTATATAGAAATTATAAAAAATAATAAATAATATACATATATAATTTGCAGATGTGATTGTCAACATTCGAAAAAAGAAAATTGTAAAATAAATTGCGAAAAAAAAACAAATACACAAGCAATATATAAAAAACACAATAAATACAAAACAATTACATATATTTGAATACATTCAAAATTTTAAATCTCAACATATCTACTTGTAGGAATTTTTCACTCGTTCAATGATATCGTTTAACCAATTTGGTGTTCTAAGTATTCATCAATTCCATAAAATGTACCAGCTATTAATTTTTCTTTTATTGATTTTTAAACTTATTGTATGACTGAGTGCTTATTTCTGACGATATATTATTGAATAATTTAACCCCAATACAGAAAAAAGAATTTGCATATAAGGTAGTGTGATGTTTTTCAGTTTGTAATAATTTGCCATTCCTTGTGTTGTATGTGTGCATGTTAGAGGATATAGAGTAATTCTGAGTATTTTTTTTGATATAACACAGACATTTATAAATGAAAATAGAAGGTATGGTTAACAATTTGTTGTTCCTAAAACAATTTCTGCAGCTCTGTCGACGCTTTAAATTAAATATTAGTCTTAAAATTCTTTTCTGCATAACGAAACATTTGTGGCTATGTCTTGAATTACCCCATAATAAAATATTAAAAGATATATGTGAATAGACAATAGCATAGTACAGGCTTAACAAGGTACTTGTATGCATAGACTTTTTCAATTGAGATATTGCAAAATAAGCTCTTGCTAATTTTTTGCAAACTAACTCTGTGTGGTTCGACCACGTAAGTTTCGAATCAACTAATACCCCAAGAAATCTTACAGAGTTGGATATTTTATAGCGTTGGTTGTCTACAACAATCTGAAAATAGGCTGGTAAAGTTCTTCTTTTGCCCATGTATAAACACAGAGTTTTTTCGCTATTCAAGATTAGTTTGTTTTTTGTACACCTAGATTGTTTCCATTACCTTTGCATGTAATTCTTCCAAACTATTTGCACATACCACAATTGTGGTGTCATCCGCAAACAAGATGGTTTTAGCGTCTATGTACCCTGGAAGATCATTTATAAATAAAAGAAACAGAAGAGGGCCAAGAACAGATCCCTGTGGTATACCTATTGTTACGATCTTTTTATTCGAAAGTGTGGAGTTAATTTTGACAATTAAATGTCGGTCGCTTAAAAAGGATCCTAAAAGATCCAAAAAAATTCCACGAAATCCGTAGCATTCTAATTTTTCCATTAGATAGCCTATATTAACGGTATCGAATGCTTTAGACAAATCAAAAAACAGTCCCATGACGTGTTCTCCTTTATCCAGTTTCTCTGATGTATATTTCACAAAGCTGGCGGAAGCAGTTTCCACCGATCTTTTTGATCTAAAACCATGTTGGCATTCAGATAATAAGTCATTTTTAAGGAGATATGCCATCATTCTACTGTATATTAATCGCTCAAATATCTTTGAGAAAATAGATACTAGAGATATAGGTCTATAGTTGTCCAAAATCTGAGGGTCAGATTTTTTATGTAGTGGCACTACCAATGCCACTTTTAACGCCGATGGATATACTCCTTCTTCAATGGCTTTATTGAATAGCTGCGTTAGTGCAAGAGCCAAAGTTTTAATATTGTGTTTCAAAATTTTGATTGAAATGCCATCGGTTCCTGTGGAGTTTTTTGAGACTATACTGGAGACAGCGTGTTGTAGATCAGTATTATCGATAGGTGACATGTAGAAAGAATATGCATGTCTAGTTTTTGGCAGAATACATTGAAGCAAAGAGGGTGATGGAAAAAAAGCATTTAATGTTTTTAAAGCAATGGTCGAAAAATAGTTAGCAAATTCATTAGCAACCTGACTTGAATTTGAAATGCCTTGCATAATGTCCAATACATATTCCGTAATGACTTACCTTCTTTTATGATGGCATTCGATATCCAATTGTTGATAGGTTTGGAAACTATTTTCCTGAGTTCTAAAGGAAGAAATCGGTCCAAACTATTTGTTAAGATATTAAGGAATTCTTTAAAGCCTAGCTCCACATCACTCGCATATATAAATGAAAAGTCTGTTTTTAAGAGACAATGATGCAATTTTAGGATGTTGTCTTCAGAGTATGTCCTACTTAGTTTATACATCATCCTATTGTTTTTTGATTTGGAATATGATGAATCTAGATGGAATATTAGACTTAGATGGTCTGCTAGAATTGGTTCCACCAAACTGCTCTTAAATGCATTTCTGTCTAAGTTGGTGACCAAGTAATCGATGGCTGTTTTAGAATGTGTCCCATCTGATCTTCTACCTATTCTTGTTGGTCCCATGTTAATAGTGGATAGATTGAATTGAAGAAAAGTATTAAGCAACACACTTCTTTCTTTGGAGTCTTTTAAATTGTCTATGTTAAGATCACCGCACAATAATACTGGGTTTTGAGATTTAAGAACTTCAACTAACATGTCATTTAGCCCATCAAAGAACGAATTAAAATTTCCTAAAGTAGATCTATAAATACATATCAATGCAATACAAAAATTTTCAAATAACAGGTTGGTACCACAAACTTCAAAATCTTCTTTAGAAACTTCTTCAAACTTCAACTTCTTTAGAAAAGTTTTCAAGATTTAGTTTTGAAGTATGTATATCGTCACGTACAAATATGGCCACACCACCATGCTTGTATGTACCTCTACAATAATTCGAAACTACAGTGAAGTTGTTAATATAAACAATGTCTAGCTCAGGTTGGGTGCACCAATGTTCACCAATACACAATATTTTAATATTTTGTCTTTTAATGAATAGTCCACTAGTTCCAGCTTATTTTTTACCGACTGAACATTCACATGTGCTATATTAAAACACTTCGTTTGTTTCGGATATTTTTCGGTTGATACTGTTGTTATGTTTTCACTGTTATTCTTTCGAATCTTAACAAAAAACGGTTTACGCAGGCGTTTCTCGGCCAAGTTTCTGGTTTCGATATATTTTCCAGATCCTCAACGGGCACCGAAACTTTGAATGATGAGTACTCATCTGGATGTTTGGACTGAATTTTCGTACATATAACCTGATTGAATTTTTTATTCTTTAGATATTGCTGTAAATCATCTGCTGAAAGTTTTGGATCAAGTTTAATTGCATGAACATGTGCTTAACGTGTGGCAGCTTTTATTTGATTAGATTCGTCGTTAGTACCAAGGATAATATTTGATTTCCTAGTTTTTCTTGATTTTCGCCTTTGGGTTTCCCATTTTTCGTTATTTACACTTTCAGTATGTTGGACGACTGTATTTTGTGAATCGGTTTGATTATTTACGTTTGGAATCGGTTGGACCACTATGTTTTCTAATTCGATTGTTTTGTTTGTGTTTTTTGCACCAGCTCGCAAATCCGTGCGGGAATTAACTTTTTCATTCTTATCTTCCAAGTTTTTCGGTACACTATCGCTGACTTTGCTTGTCCCTGCGCGTTCTTCTTGAGAATTTTGTGAAGTTGTAGGTTTTACCCGCACATTACAAATTACGGAATTTGACAACTTCACGTTCACTTCGGACAAATATGTTACTTTATTAGATAGGTCGGTGATCAAAACTAGTAACGGATCAACATTTTTTTTAATTATATTTGTCATAAACATTTCAAAATCCGAACTTTGTAAAAACGTTTGTAATATATCAAACGAAAATAATATAAATACCAGCTTCCTCGCTACCCACACTGCAACTCATTTTGAATTTTGCCGCTAGTCTATTCTAGATCGGTATTGTCCGCTCTTGTCCGGTCTAAATCACTCTTTCCCACCGGTGTCTCCTCCCTATCAGTGGCGCCATCTACACATACACGCTCGATCGCGTACTGTACAATTTTTATAGGATTTTCCATACGCAGGGATAGGCTGAATTTTACATGTAACATGTTTACCCATTAGGGGGAGGTTTACATGTAATTTCCCATAAGGGGGAGGGTTACATATAAATCCCCATAAAGGAGAGGATTTAGAAGGAATCATTTTTCCGTACTTATATTTATTAAATTAGCGGAAATAAAGAAATTTTAACGGCGTCTTAGTAGGGATAGTTGTCATGTTCTACGTCCTCCACTTCCACTGACCTGGCCTTAACCTGACCTTGACCTGACCTTAATCGGACATTGACCTGGACACTTCCGGTTTCCTGCGGTAAAATTCAATATTCGACACGGGCGGGGAAATTCAAAATGGGGTGTGCAGTTGGTTGCATATATGAACGGGTATTGCGGTAGAAAGGTTAGGTTAGCTTAATCAGCTTAAATCAGCATTAATCAAATAAACTTAATAAAGACGGAACAAAGCTTGAATATATAAATATACTCAACCTTTCCGGAACTCTATAAGACTAATGAGTCTTTTTAGGACTACCAAAAACAAATCTCTTATGAAATTTGTCAGTTATTCTATAGCTTTCAGTCCACCTTCGTGGCACTCAACAAAAACCATAAAAATAACATTGATTTTTAAGATCATGTCTTTCCGATACCTTGAGTGGATAGTCATCTGTGGACGCGTTTCGAGATCTATCTCTCATCAGCACAGCTTTGCTTCCATGAACAATATTTTGTAAATCACTCACTTGAAAACCCATGTGTTGATTAGGGTTAGATGTTTTTAATTTTGACATTTTGTGAGAGAGACATGAACTTAGCAGGTTATTGATATAGTTCATGTCTCTCTCACAAAATGTCAAAATTAAAAACATGTAACCCTAATCAACACATGGGTTTTCAAGTGAGTGATTTACAAAATATTGTTCATGGAAGTAAAGCTGTGCTGATGAGAGATAGATCTCGAAACGCGTCCACAGATGGCTATCCACTCAAGGTATCGGAAAGACATGATCTTAAAAATCAATGTTATTTTTATGGTTTTTGTTGAGTGCCACGAAGGTGGACTGAAAGCTATAGAATAACTGACAAATTTCATAAGAGATTTGTTTTTGGTAGTCCTAAAAAGACTCATTAGTATTATAGAGTTCCGGAAAGGTTGAGTATATTTATATATTCAAGCTTTGTTCCGTCTTTATTAAGTTTATCTGATTATCTATAATGTTGTATGGTTTTACCAATTCAGCATTAATCAGTTTTTAATCAGCCTTTTATCAGCAGCAACTATATAATTTCATCAGTCATGTCTCAGACAATTACACTGCAAAGTACCACAGATGTGCTCTCTGATTTATGACCCACCGATAGAATTAGACCCCGGCACATTATATTGCTTAGGACTCATTGGATTTCACTCATACAATACTATTCCGAATATTGAAGAAGATCGTAATAATTTGAGTTCACGGACGGAAAACAAATTAAAATACCAACTGGTTCGTATGAGATAACTGAAATTGAATTCTTTTTTCAGTATCAGTTGATTAGGGTTAGTGCAATCCACGGTGAGAAGGTCGGGCGAGATAAGGTGTTATCAATTAAACAGAACAATAATAAGCTAAAGTATGAAATAAAGCGTAAATAAGATATTGATTTCACTGCTAGTCTCTCAATAGGGAGATTATATCAAAATTATTATCATAAATTAAATGTATGTAGAGTTGTCATAATTTTGCAATCTTATCATGCCCTTGAGAATTAGTATTTCCTATCTATTATTCCACAATTCAGAACCACTTGAAACCACTTCAAACCACTTGAAACAAGAAAATACCGGCTCGGTGGTTCTTATCAATACATTTTTTATATGTATAAATTAAAGAGTAACATGTTTTTTTATTTATATTGGAACCATGCCGTGTGTTAGTAAAATTAACATAGCAGGTTAAATCATCTACTACTGCCGACAAGCGTATTCAAATTTTGTTTTTGTTGTTATTTAGTTGTGTGAATCTTCTTATATAATATAAGACAACTGTTTATGTCGCAATACCCCTTCATATATGCAACCAACTATACACCCCCCTTTTTAATTTTCCCGCCCGCGCCAAATTTTGAATTTCCCCTCGCAGGAAATCGGAGAGGTCAGGGTTAGAAAGTGCAGAGGTCAGGGTTAGATCAAGACCAGGTCAAGGTCAGGGCAATGTTAGGTAGGTCAGGTCTAGGTCAGTAGAGTTGGAGGGTCCAGAACATATCATCTTTCCCTACTTGTCTTTTCAATTAACTTTTAATATCTCTCTTACAAAATCGGTCCATATATCCGTTTATTTAATATGTAAATAACTTTATAATAACCCATAGAAGTTATAGCTGTTTATGCAGTTCTTGTATGTATAAATTCAATTCGTTATATTAGAAAAGCAACTTCATTAGAACTAAAACCTTAACACAAAAATATGGTTATATTTAACCAGATTATTTCATTAACTGTTTGCCATATATGTCAGTAGGGAAAGATGTCATGTTCTAAAACCACCACCTCCTTATGGGATTTACATGTAATCTAGCCCTTTATGGGGGAATTACATGTAAAATCTAGCACGATGCCCCTTATGGAGATTTACATGTAAATCTAGCACGAAGCCCCTTATGGGGAATCCTATACAAAATAGTTCTGAACGCGTCCGAGCGAGTATGTGTAGATGACGCTGCAAGATACGTATACGTTGGATAGTGGGAAAATTCAAAATGACGGGTGAGGGGTGAAAATTCAGATAGGGGTTGATTCAATTGAGATTATGGGGGATTTAGATTAACAATACTAGACAGACAAGACTAGACAGACAAAACTAGACAGACAAGACTAGACAGACAAGACTAGATGGACAAGACTAGGCGGACTAGACTAAACCATTTTAAACCATTTGATGAGAAAAATCAAATCTGATGTCAGAACGGCTCTAGCATGTGCCCTAAGGGAGATACCGCCCGACCGCCTACCCCTCAGTAGATGACGTCATCCACCGCGGCAGATATTGCTAAACTAATTATCTCGATGCTGACTGGCTGACTAACGAATAAATAATTACAGTTGGCCTTTCCCCTCAATTTATATGTAATGGACTAGACTAGGCAGACAACACTAGATAGACAAGACTAGACAGACGAGACTAGTTAGATGAAGCTAGACAAATGAGGTGTGAAGTTGGTTGCATACATCAACGAGACTAAATACATGAGACTAGATAAGATTTAACTCAAATATATAAGGGATTGTTTAATGTAACTAAAATATATTTTCGATTGTTTTTCTTATAATTGTTAATAATGTTTATATTTTTACTTTCATTATGTTATCTACGTTTTATTTTGATTTACAGCTTGTTGATTAGGTTCCACCGGATGTTTGTCAGACATAACAACTTCTTATCAGCGGTGCGCGAGCGGAGAAAATAATTTGTGAAGCGTGGTCTAATCAATTTCTTAGGTTTGTTTTTCGTTTTAATTTTATAAACATATTCACGTGAAACATCCAGCATTTCATTTATATAAACCATAGTTCAATTTTCTGACATCCACTTTTCATCTACTTGCATCCACTTTCTATCTACTTGCATCCACTTTTCATCTACTTGCATCCACTTTTCATCTACTTGCATCCAGTTTTCATCTACTTGCATCCACTTTTCATCTACTTGCATCCACATTTCATCTACTGCATCCACTTTTCATCTACTTGCATCCACTTTTCATCTACTGCATCCACTTTTCATCTACTTGCATCCACTTTTCATCACGCTAAACAGGGTGTGAGGTCTATGTGACCCCACGCTCAAGAGGGTGTGAGGTCTATGTGACCTCACGCTCAACAGGGTGTGAGGTCTATGTGACCCCACGCTAAACAGGGTGTGAGGTCTATGTGACCCCACGCTAAACAGGGTGTGAGGTCTATGTGACCCCACGCTAAACAGGGTGTGAGGTCTATGTAACCCCACGCTTAACAGGGTGTGAGGTCTATATAACCCCACGCTTAACAGGGTGTGAGGTCTATGGTGCCCTACGTTAAAGAGGGTGCGAGGTCTATTTTTAGTCAGCTTTAATCTGCTTTTAATCAGCTTTAATCCCATTGGGTTAGTTGTGTTAGCATTAGGTTAGGTTAGCTTAGGTTAAGCTACTTGAGGTTAGGAATAAAGCGCGCTCCATACCTAACCTCACGTAGCCAAACCTAATGCTAACCTAAATTAATGCTAACACAACTAACCCAATGGGATTAAAGCTGATTAAAAGCAGATTAAAGCTGACTAAAAATAGACCTCACACCCTCTTTAACGTGGGGCACCATAGACCTCACACCCTGTTAAGCGTGGGGTTATATAGACCTCACACCCTGTTAAGCGTGGGGTTACATAGACCTCACATCCTGTTTAGCGTGGGATCTCATAGACCTCACACCCTGTTTAGCGTGGAGTCACATAGACCTCACACCCTGTTGAGCGTGGGGTCACATAGACCTCACATTCTCTTGAGCGTGGGGTCACATACACCTCACACCCTGTTTAGCGTGATGAAAAGTGGATGCAAGTAGATGAAAAGTGGATGCAAGTAGATGAAAAGTGGATGCAAGTAGATGAAAAGTGGATGCAAGTAGATAGAAAGTAGATGCAAGTAGATGAAAAGTGGATGTCAGAAAATTGAACTCTGGTTTATATAAATGAAATGCTGGATGTTTCACGTGCATATGTTTATTAAATTAAAACGAAAAACAAACCTAAGAAATTGATTAGACCACGCTTCACAATTTATTATTTTCTTCGCTCGCGCACCGCTGATAAGAAGTTGTTATGTCTGACAAACATCCGGTCGAACCTAATCAACAAGCCGTAAATCAAAATAAAACGTAGATAACACAATGAAAGTAAAAATATAAACATTATTATCAATTATAAGAAAAACAATCGAAAATATATTTTAGTTATATTAAACATACCCTTATATATTTTAGTTCAGTCTTATCTAGTCTCATGTATTTAGTGTCGTTGATGTATGCAACCAACTTCACACCTCATTTGTCTAGCTTCATCTAACTAGTCTCGTCTGTCTAGTCTTGTCTATCTAGTGTTGTCTGCCTAGTCTAGTCCATTACATATAAATTGAGGGGAAAGGTCAACTGTAATTATTTATTCGTTAGCCAGCCAATCAGCATCGAGATAATTAGTTTAGCAATATCTGCCGCGGCGGATGACGTCATCTACTGAGGGGTAGGCGGTCGGGCGGTATCTCCCTTAGGGCACATGCTAGAGCCGTTCTGACACCAGATTTGATTTTTCTTATCAAATGGTTTAAAATGGTTTAGTCTAGTCCGCCTAGTCTTGTCCATCTAGTCTTGTCTGTCTAGTCTTGTCAGTCTAGTCTTGTCTGTCCAGTCTTGTCTGTCTAGTTTTGTCTGTCTAGTCTTGTCTGTCTAGTATTGTTAATCTAAATCCCCCATAATCTCAATTGAATCAACCCCTATCTGAATTTTCACCCCTCACCCGTCATTTTGAATTTTCCCACTATCCAACGTATACGCTCGGACGCGTTCAGAACTATTTTGTATAGGATTCCCCATAAGGGGCTTCGTGCTAGATTTACATGTAAATCTCCATAAGGGGCATCGTGCTAGATTTTACATGTAATTCCCCCATAAAGGGCTAGATTACATGTAAATCCCATAAGGAGGTGGTGGTTTTAGAACATGACATCTTTCCCTATTTATGTCGAATTTTACATTTCATACATTTCGTTGTGGTAAGTCGAGTATCATTTGACTATAGCGTTTAGAAGCTTTAAAGGATATTTTGTTGTAATTTAAAACAGATGTAGTAAAAAACTTGTTTCTGTATTTTAATTTGTTTAAATTGAAGTGCCCTCTAAAGACCTCCTTTTCAACCCCCGTGTCCGGATAATGGTAAAACATGTGGTTCTTTTAGTAGAATCGAAATACCAAATTTCACATACTATCTTTTGACGCCCCTTCACTGGAATTTCGAAAAATATATTTTTTTTATTATTTCATTTTAAGAATTCTGAAAATTTAAAATTCAATTTTCGAGTTATCCAAATCACTATAGCAATTGTCAAATAATCATTCATTTGTGAATACTCAACGTGAAAATTATGGTGCACAGAAACGACATTGTTATAGCGCCTGCTATTATCAAAATTCGACAAAGATTCGACAAGATAAGTTGTACAAAGTGTTCACCGGTGTTTAAGAATTATTACCAAGTTCCCAACAATTAACTTTAATAATGATGCCTTTCAACTGCAACAACTTGGACCTTATTTACTTGAAAAACTAACTCAAGCAAACGATACAAATCAGGGACTGGCGACATCAACGTGGACTAAAGGCAGACCTAAGGCAGCGGTTCTCAATAGATTTTCGTCACGGTACCCTTGTCCGGGCTAAACAAATTTCGCGCCACAACTAACCTTAAAGTAGTTTGAATACTTAGGAAAAGAAGAAAAACATTGCAAATTTAATACTCATTTATCGTTAATGCGGAGAATGAAACAGTTTGGATAATTTTTTCATTATTTTTTGTATATTTAGGCCGAGCCCGCACTACGGTTTTTCCCCGCGAGCGGTAACCGCGAAATCGCTCGGGAAACACACAGTATGCTATGCGAAAAATCAGTTGCAAGTGAGGCCGCTTGTATTAACTTATTTGAGTTACAAAATCACGCGATTAAAAACCGCCGCCGTTTAGCCGTAGTGCGGCCTAGGCCTTACGGAAGCTTTAGTTAATTGTGGTGTCAAATCACTTGACCCAGAAAGTCTGCTCCTTTATCTGTTGACACTTAATTATTGTTGTATCATCCAAATAGTATATTTTAAAGCTGTCCGGGCTAAACAAATTTCGCGCCACAACTACCCTTAAAGTAGTTTGAATACTTAGGAAAAGAAGAAAAACATTGCAAATTTTATACTCATTTATCGTTAATGCGGAGAATGAAACAGTTTGGATAATTTTTTCATTATTTTTTGTATATTTAGGCCGAGCCCGCACTACGGTTTTTTCCCGCGAGCGGTAACCGCGAAATCGCTCGGGAAACACACAGTATGCTATGGGAAAAATCAGTTGCAAGTGAGGCCGCTTGTATTAACTTATTTGAGTTACAAAATCACGCGATTAAAAACCGCCGCCGTTTAGCCGTAGTGCGGCCTAGGCCTTACGGAAGCTTTAGTTAATTGTGGTGTCAAATCACTTGACCCAGAAAGTCTGCTCCTTTATCTGTTGACACTTGATTATTGTTGTATCATCCAAATAGAATATTTGAAAGCATGCGAGACTTAATGAAAGGTACAAGCTTTGTGGTAAATTTGCAGAGCCACGAATACTGCATGGAATTAAAGCCATTATATTGGAAAAAAAATATTAAAAGTGATGAAGATAGGATTTTTGAAAAATTAAATGGATGCTGAAGCAGAAGTAGGTAGTTTTCAAGTAAGTTAGACTAGAAACTAGACCTTTGTTTAACTTATTTCATTAGTAAATAATTACATATATTTTTTGCCAACATTATTTGGGTCAACTTTTTTATGCGTCTGCGTTTTCTGTAATGAAAATAATTAAATCTAAATATCGTAATCAGCTCATAATCAGCAAAGAGTAGCAGCAAACTTGCAGAACCAAGTGCCGCGCTTCAACATCAAAAATCCGATGCCGATGGTGTAGCATCGAAGGCTTTGGAATGTCAGTGTAAAAGCAATTGACTTCTAGCAATCTAAGATAAATAAGAATTGCAAAAAAACACAAATTAGTGATAGCTGCATGCATCTAAGTCACTATAGGAATATAGCTGTTAAATCTTAGGATACATGGGTGAATAATAGATAAAAATCATCGTCATCATAGACAGGGGAGGTTATGCCAAAGCCCATTTAGGGCTGTAGTGCCAAATGAAGAAAAAGAAGAATAGATAAAAATATTTTAGGGAAGCTGGAAATATGGCGATAGGTGTAATTTTCAATAAGCGAATACGATATAGATTTAAGAATACTACAAATGTTGACTGTTTGTCATAGAGCAGTAAATATCCCCTCGGTAAGTATTACTTTTTTTTAAGGGGTAAGGCCACTGTAACGGCCCAAAAAAAAAAAGGTTTTTTCACTAATTTTTTGCTCCCGAAATTGAAGGTATTTGAAAAAAAACTTTTAATGGTGTTATCAGGCATACATTAACCTTTATTATAAAAATTTTTAACAGTAAAAAAAAAAAAAATGGCGGTTCCACAGCTATCTTCCCGGGACATGTTTTGCTTCTAGGGCTCCGCGGCACGCAGCACCACTGGTGCACTTTTGAATCTAGAACAAAAAAAAAAACCCATTAATCTAGAGGGCTATAGCTAGAGAATGTCGATCGGATTTTAAAAAGTATCAATTTTTGTGGATTTGGCGTGCGTTTGAAAAAAAAAATTGATTTTTGACGAAAAAAACGGCAAGTTTTTTGTTAATAAAAAATCAATAAATAAATTTCTTAAAAATTCCGATCGACATTCTCAAGATAATGTAAATGTTCACATCTGGTTAAAATTTCAAGTAAAAAAAATGAAAATTGTTCGAGTTATGCTGCGTGCCATTTTGAAAAACCATGTTTCGAGAAAAACGCGTTTAAAGTTTTGCGAATAGTTTTTTATTGAAAAAAATTAAAAAAAGAAGTTAAAATTTTTTTTTACCGTTAGTCTGCAATCCCAGCACCATACATTTGTCCTTCGATAGCCAAATTTTCGTCTTCTTCGTCTTTCCTGGTTGATTTTTGGAGCGCGCGCGCACTTTTAGCCGCGTCGCTCAGAGATGTCTCCGCGTGCGTGATGCGTTTGGCGTCGCTTTCGATGCAGAAATTATATAACTGTACACCAATTTCCACCTCCAACATCTTGAATATTTGCAAGACGTTGGTAAGGCCGCCATTGAATATGCAAACAGCGATATCCGTCGCGATATCTAGTACAGTTTTTCCGCTTGAGTATGCTTTGGGGGCCAAACTCCAAACGGTAGCGTTGAAACTTTCGTTATTGTTTTGAGTATAGGCCCCCAAGCAACGCTCCAGCAACTCGTCCCGGCTCAATTCCATGTAGATGGGTTTGATGGCTTGATAAACCTCCTCACTCATTGGCTGATTGTGATGATAGGCATCCAAGGCATTTTCTGCATTCGCTTTTTTCCAACTGCACCAATTCTCCGAACATTTTTCGTGCTGAGGCTTTTCATCCGTTGACATTTTGTGAAAAAGGGTTGCCCAGATCTCATTTTTCATATTTTTGATGGAATAGGGATTTCGACGGATTGCTAAGCCGTAATAAATGCTTAGTTCGTCAATCAATTTGGCAGTGAGTTTTCCTCTTCCCCCGAGACCTTTTGTTCCTTTTTTTTAAGTTTCTCAATCGAGTTCCCATTCTTTTTTGCACGTGATCTATGCACTCTTTTTTTTTAACATCAACATTTTCATAAGGCTTCGAATCCACGATGCCTTTGAAAGTTTTGGAATCGCCATCTCCGATATAATTGCAGTATTTTATTCCGTATAAATCTTCTGAGCGTTGGAACATTTCGACGACAGCATCGACTTCCATTTTTCCCGATGATCCTTCGTGATTGGCTTGGCATTCATCGGCGTGACTTATTTGCCATTCCTCGAATTCCGTTGTTCCGTTTTTGGACTTCCAGTGCTCGCATGATTTGCAATACTTTGATTTCACTTCGACGTCGATTATTTTTCCAGATGACCAGCCGATCAATGACGTGACTCCAAAAAGCGATGAAAATCCGCGTTTTCGCCATGAGCCATCACCGGAAACCGTTACTCCGTCAGTTTGTCCATTTTTCTGGCTTTCCTCCTTCTCTTCTTGCGCTGCTTTCTTCATGCTTGCATCTCTCACTGCTTTCGTTGCGATTGCTATCGTTTTGACCAATTTATCATAAAATGAATGAAAAATTGGGCGTGGCAAATCCATGAACGCGCAAAATTTTTTGATTCCATGTAATCCTATTCCAATCAGTCGCATTGCAAGCACGATTCTACGATTTATTTCATATGCATTGTGAATGAATTTGGAACTCGGAATATCTACATCGGGACATTTTGGGCAAACGATTACAATTTTGAATCCTAAACCACGAGGACTTCTTTCTCGAAACGCAATGTCAGATCCGCACGTTTTGCACTTCACGTGCTGGGCAATAACGGCAAAAACGGCGCAGAAATTGATGATTCTATAGCCGAATTGACTATTAACATCGAATTCCTCGTTGCAGTCCTTCAGTTTTTTCGCCGAAGCACTGACGCCCGGCTCATCACTCTCACGTTCGTATTGATTCAAGGGTCGTTTCTTCCCGCCTGACCGACGCCGCGTTGGATACGAGGTTTTCGTACCTTTTTTTCCAAGATACACTCGAGCACTCATTTCAACTACACGTTCGTAAATTTTACAGTGAAATTGTAAAGAAACCACGAAAAACACGCAAAAATCGTCGCTTATGAAGAATCAATCGCTCTTTACTGTGCGCTTGCTGTCTCTAAACTAACGGAATTTTTCTTGATAATGCTCAAAAGGATCGAAAGGACACGTGGAACATTAATACCGGCCGTTAGGAGCAATGGGGGGGGGGCCTATTGTGTCGTCCCTTTTCGTCATTACCGCAGGTAGTCGTTTCGGAGCAAGTTTTGACACGCTTGGCGGCGACCTTCATTTCCTAAGGACAACAAATTTTTTTTCGCACAGGACCTTTTTTTTCTTATTCTAGAGGGTTTAAACTATTTTTTAAGCCAATAAAAAAAAACGATTTTTCAAAAAATTTACAGTGGCCTTACCCCTTAATGTAGTAATGAACTTTGGAGAGGAGTCACAAATCAGAAAGGCTGGAATGCTGTGAAAAAACACATATCTGATTACATTTTAATTTCCGAAGAGCCAACTAAATTTCGTCATTAGAGATATCCGCAGTACTAATGTGCGGTTCGTTAAGAATAGAAGTATATCTATTGATAAACCGTTAGAGATATGTATATATATATATATATATATATATATATATATATATATATATATATATATATATATATATATATATATATATATATATATATATATATATATATATATATATATGTACTAAAAGAGCCTGCACATTTCGAACGGTAAGGTAAGGTGACCAGAGGTACTGCTTTCGGCAGGCAGTACAGTACTTCTTTGAGATAATCTGTACTATCAAATTTTTAAGCACTGCATTTGTACAGCCTTTCTTATAAGATGTACTGCTTGTACTACTTTGCACGCTATTGTAAAACTAAATAATTATAACTGTGATTTTATGCACTTTCAAAGCGAATGCCGAATCACTGTTATCACTTTCGCCAAGCAGTTCTTTAGTTAGTATGACAAAGTCAGACGCATGGTGGAATTCATGTGTTGGAGCGAGTTTTAAAGATTTGTTTAAGGAAGCAGAAATAGAATTAAAAAAATATTGGGATATTCTTTATTTTTAAGTTTATACCAGTGTCCGAAAATATTAAAAGAATTTTTCGAAAACGAGTTATCTGAAGTTACATTGTATTTCATTCATAGTCAAGCTGTTGTATTTCATATCACTATTAAAGAAATTGAAAGCTCTTAAGTGTCAGCTCTTCCGAGGTGAAAATTGACTTACAATTAAATAATAAAATAATAGTTTATAAATAATAGTATATATTAAATAATAGCAGTGGAGCAAATAGTCGCTAGATATAATACTGGATTTGTTCCAATAAAGTGATCGCAGTAAACACAGAAACTCGATACAATCGAAGAGTCAAGCCCTGGAAGCGAGGCGAAATTTATAAAAATAATTCAATGTTCTTATAAAAAATATCTTGAATATGTAAAAAAATGATTGTTTTGAAAAGCTACACATTTTTTGATGGGTATTATTAAAACATAATATAAAATGGGAAGGGATTTTGAAGACAGTTCATTATGTGAAAGAAAACCTCAAAATTGTTATCTATGATAAGGAACTCTTCGATTAAGTTAGGAGAAAACATGTATTGTTCCATGTAAAAAATAAATGAAAGAATGAAAAGAAATAAAATAGATGTTAGTTTACGTTGGGTAAAAATATAGAAATATTATAATTATTATAAGATGATTATTATATAATATTATAAGATGAGCATAATCCTACAAGAAACTTAAAATTGCTTATTGAATTTGCAATGCGACAGTTGAACGAGTATTTTCAATCATCAAGATTAAACATAAAAAACTTATCAGCAGTGACTTCAGTGAAGGTGAACCTACAGTAGACATGTGAAGAGTTTTGTAATGTTTTAAGAAATACCATCGACACACGGAGTCTAGACCGCGGAAACGACGAAATGCGAGAAAATCGATTTTGTCAAAATTGTTATTTTTTAACTCACAGCAACGTTCCTGAAAACATTTTTACTGCTGATTACCGATATGTAAATTATATTTCGCTTGCTCTTTCCGTTCACTATCGCCTGCAAGAATTGAAGAATTTTTTAAGAAATTTCGGCGCTCTAGTAGAGATCTAGGAAAGTCGTGAATTTCTTACGGACAATCTTAGAGTATTAATAGGAAAGCGACATTCTGAAAACTGCCGCAATCCGTGTTTTTTATTATCTGCAACTGTTTACGAGACATCCACTTAGCAAATCGAAAATCGGGTAAATTTCAATTTGAAATATCTCGACGAACTATTGAATCTTTCCGGACAATTTAATATCAGTAGGGAAAGATGTCATGTTCTGGCGCCACCACCTCCTTATGGAATTTACATGTAATCTAGCCCCTTATGGGGGAATTACATGTAAAATCTAGCACGATGCCCCTTATGGAGATTTACATGTAAATCTAGCACGAAGCCCCTTATGGGGAATCGTATGCAAAATAGTTCTGAACGCGTCCGAGCGAGAATGTCTAGATGACGCTGCAAGATACGTGTACGTTGGATAGTGGGAAAATTTAAAATGAGGGGTGAGGAGTGAAAATTTAGATAGGG
Source organism: Phosphuga atrata (assembly GCA_944588485.1). Lineage (NCBI taxonomy): Eukaryota > Metazoa > Arthropoda > Insecta > Coleoptera > Silphidae > Phosphuga > Phosphuga atrata. The sequence continues at coordinate 8,753,643 of OX155909.1, forward strand.
GTTGATTCAATTGAGATTAGGGAGGATTTAGATTGATAAGACTAGACAGACAAGACTGGACAGACAAGACTAGACAGACAAGACTAGACAGACAAGACTAGACAGGCGGACAAGACTAGACGGACTAGACTAAACCATATTTCAACCATTTGATGAGAAAAATCAAATCTGGTGTCAGAACGGCTCTATGCTAGAGCTGTCCTAAGGGAGATACCGTCCGACCGCCTACCCCTCAGTAGATGACGTCATCCGCCGCGGCAGATATTACTAAACTAATTATCTCGATGCTAATTGGTTGATTAACGAATAAATAATTGCAGTTGGCCTTATGCCTCAATTTATTTGTAATGGACAACACTAGATAGACAAGACTAGACAGACAAGACTAGACAGACGAGACTAGTAAGATGAAGCTAGACAAATGGGGGCTAAATACATGAGATTAGACAGACCAAGCTAAATACATAAAACTAGATAAAACTGAACTAAAACATATAAGGGATTGTTTAATCTAACTAAAATATATTTTCGATTGTTTTTCTTACAATTGTTAATAATGTTCATATTTTTACTTTCATTATGTTATCTACGTTTTATTTTGATTTACGGCTTGTTGATTAGGTTCGACCGGATGTTTGTCAGACATAACAACTTCTTATCAGCGGTGCGCGAGCGGAGAAAATAATAAATTATGAAGCGTGGTCTAATCAATTTCTTAGGGTTGTTTTTCGTTTTAATTTAATAAACATAATCACGTGAAACATCCAGCATTTCATTTATATAAACCAGAGTTCAATTTTCTGGCATCCACTTTTCATCTACTTGCATCCACTTTTTATCTACTTGCATCCACTTTTCATCTACTTGCATCCACTTTTCATCTACTTGCATCGACTTTTCACCTACTTGCATCCACTTTTCATCTACTTGCATCCACTTTTCATCTACTTGCATCCACTTTTCATCTACTTGCATCCACTTTTCACCTATTTCCATCCACTTTTCATCTACTTGCATCCACTTTCTATCTACTTGCATCCACTTTTCATCTACTTGCATCCACTTTTCATCACGCTAAACAGGGTGTGAGGTCTATGTAACCCCACGCTAAACAGGGTGTGAGGTCTATGTGACCCCACGCTCAATGGGGTGTGAAGTCTATGTGACCCCAGGCAAAACAGGGTGTGAGGTCTAAGTGACCACACGCTAAACAGGGTGTGAGATCTATGTGACCCCACGCTAAACATGGTGTGAGGTCTATGTGACCCCACGCTAAACAGGGTGTGAGGTCTATGTAACCCCACGTTTTATAGGGTGTGAGGTCTATGGTGCCCCACGTTAAAGAGGGCGTGAAGTCTATTTTTAGTAAGCTTTCATCAGCTTTTAATCATCTTTAATCCCATTGGGTTAGTTGTGTTAGCATTAGGTTAGGTTAGCATTGGGTTAAGCTACGTGAGGTTAGGAATAAAGCGCGTTTCATGCCAAACCTCACGTAGCATAACCTAATGCTAACCTAACCTAATGCTAACACAACTAACCCAATGGGATTAAAGATGATTAAAATCTGATGAAAGCTTACTAAAAATAGACTTCACGCCCTCTATAACGTGGGGCACCATAGACCTCACACCCTATTAAACGTGGGGTTACATAGACCTCATACCCTGTTTAGCGTGGGGTCACATAGACCTCACACCCTGTTTAGCGTGGGGTCACATAGATCTCACACCCTGTTTAGCGTGTGGTCACTTAGACCTCACACCATGTTTAGCCTGGGGTCACATAGACTTCACACCCCATTGAGCGTGGGGTCACATAGACCTCATACCCTGTTTAGCGTGGGGTTACATAGACCTCACACCCTGTTTAGCGTGATGAAAAGTGGATGCAAGTAGATGAAAAGTGGATGCAAGTAGATGAAAAGTGGATGCTACTAGATGAAAAGTGGATGCAAGTAGATAGAAAGTGGATGCAAGTAGATGAACAGTGGATGCCAGAAAATTGAACTCTGGTTTATATAAATGAAATGCTGGATGTTTCACGTATTTTTCACTGATGGATGTTTCACTGATTATGTTTATTAAATTAAAACGAAAAACAACCCTAAGAAATTGATTAGACCACGCTTCATAATTTATTATTTTCTCCGCTCGCGCACCGCTGATAAGAAGTTGTTATGTCTGACAAACATCCGGTCGAACCTAATCAACAAGCCGTAAATCAAAATAAAACGTAGATAACATAATGAAAGTAAAAATATAAACATTATTAACAATTATAAGAAAAACAATCGAAAATATATTTTAGTTAGGTTTTTTTAGTTAGGATTGTTTAATCAATCCCTTATATATTTTTTAGTTCAGTCTTATCTAGTTTTATGTATTTAGCTTGGTGTCTCTAATCTCATGTATTTAGCCCCCCATCTGTCTAGCTTCATCTTACTAGTCTTGTCTGTCTAGTCTTGTCTGTCTAGTCTTGTCTGTCTAGTCTTGTCTGTCTAGTCTTGTCTATCTAGTGTTGTCCATTACAAATAAATTGAGGCATAAGGCCAACTGCAATTATTTATTCGTTAATCAACCAATTAGCATCGAGATAATTAGTTTAGTAATATCTGCCGCGGCGGATGACGTCATCTACTGAGGGGTAGGCGGTCGGACGGTATCTCCCTTAGGACAGCTCTAGCATAGAGCCGTTCTGACACCAGATTTGATTTTTCTCATCAAATGGTTGAAATATGGTTTAGTCTAGTCCGTCTAGTCTTGTCCGCCTGTCTAGTCTTGTCTGTCTAGTCTTGTCTGTCCAGTCTTGTCTGTCTTGTCTTGTCTGTCTAGTCTTATCAATCTAAATCCTCCCTAATCTCAATTGAATCAACCCCTATCTGAATTTTCACCCCTCACCCCTCATTTTAAATTTTCCCACTATCCAACGTACACGTATCTTGCAGCGTCATCTAGACATTCTCGCACGGACGCGTTCAGAACTATTTTGCATACGATTCCCCATAAGGGGCTTCGTGCTAGATTTACATGTAAATCTCCATAAGGGGCATCGTGCTAGATTTTACATGGAATTCCCCCATAAGGGGCTAGATTACATGTAAATTCCATAAGGAGGTGGTGGCGCCAGAACATGACATCTTTCCCTACTTATATCGACTTGTTCGTCTTGTCGTTTAGTTTCTGTGTACCGAAAATGATTTCGCTACTTTTTACCGTTCTCGAAAAAATCGAAAAAAAAACGAAAAAGCACATATCATTGAACGGAAATTTTTTTCCTGATTTTTTTTTGGTGACCCGAAGGAAATCGATGTTCTGGAAACGGTTTTCCCGTCTATTTCCCTCTAAAGTTGCAAATAAACAAGTTTGATATATTTTTTCGCTGTACACCATCTCGCATTTCCGACTGATTTGACGCTAACTATAACTAACTATAACTTTTGAACGGCTCATCCGTTTTTTATTATCTGCAACCGTTTAAGAGACATCTACTTAGCAAATCGAGAATCGGGCAAATTTCAGTTTGAAATTTCTCGACGAAATGTTGAATCTTTCCGGACAATTTATACATCGACTTGTTCATCTTGTCGTTTAGTTTCTGTGTGCCGAATTTCGCTGCTTTTTTTTAATTAGAAATACCCGTATATAATTTTTTTTAAATTATATTTTATTCTTAAATTTTTCTGTCATAATGGTTTGTAGCAGTTTCAAAGGTCCCGACTAGAAATTTCAGTTCCGTGTTCGTTCCAAATGAGGAAACGGGATTAGGCCGTCATCACATTTGTAACCCACGTGCGCCTTCGTTCCTAATTAGGAAGCGTGATCCGGAACACATACGAAAGCCACACTTACATCTTATAACTCAACATAGTCTGGTCCGAGTTCGATTTCCTCTTTAGGAAGCAGTTTGGGAACCAAACTGGGATTTGACGACCCCAACCTAATATGGTCCAAATTTGGAAACCACACTTCATATTTCGGATTTGACTTCCTTTTTGAAACAGCAGTTTGGAAACTACACTCGTATGCGTTAAATTTAATTTAATGTGGTCCAAAATTAATAATTAGAATTGTAAGAACAGAATATAGTATTCCGTTTTAGTTGACAGTTGTTTTCTAAATTGTTGACAAAACTACATACATTAATTTAATGCAATTATAAATGAATCATCAAAATATAAAATATTAATTGTAACGTAAATGCTCATAAGTTAAATGAAGGATAGGATAGGAAAAAGTAAGCTAAATAATAAATTTCGATAGAACAATAAATACATTAGTTTAAAGCAAATATATTTATACGTAATACGTAACTCTCTATAGTAACGTAACACTGAGAAAGTAAAATAAAGTAGCCATAGGAATAACTATTGACTAGGCAAATTGTAAAATAGTATATTACGTAACGAGAGTTGTAAGAAGCATATTACGTGCGAGCGGAACAGTTACGCACCAGCCGCGTAACGGGGCGTGCGGAATTCCGCAAGTCCGTAATTGCCTTACAACTCGAGTTATGGACTATACTTTATCTACGACCACACTAATTTGTTTCTGTTTAATAAGAAAAATATGTTTGATGTAACAAATTTATTTCTTATTAGGTACATTATTTAACATTGTAATAAACAAACTGTTATAATTTCATATATAACTGTTACTCGACATTATTTAACCTGATAGAAATTAAAAACAAAATACATTCTTAATGGTTACATACCTTATTATTTATTACTTATTTGGGTTAAACTGGAATAAAAGTGCTCATAGATATAGGCAACCCAATGTACACAATGTCAATTTCCGTTAGTTTGAATATTTGTATTAGCTCTTAGTAGCAGCCCTCAACGAATCGTAAACCAAACGCACGTGTGTGTTATCAATCATAACTTATCATTAATCGCGGACTGTTACATACGTGTGTGTTATGATGTATTTACATAGTCCACGAACTTTACAATAATGAGCATTTACAATAGTGGTCGTATATAAAGTTATTTATGTAATACTTGTCAAAAAAGGATTAAAATCAAAAAGGATAAAAAAAATATGCAATTTAGCTACCAAATCAAGATCAGTGTTTGTCTCTCCTGTAAAGTTTCATGTTTTGGGCTTATTTGGACGTCTTTTTGTAAGTGGACCATCGATATATACGTTTATTTGTCAGTATACGTTTGACGCTTAACCGACCCGGACATCTCTTGAGAATGGCGAATGTTTGTTCACCGAAACGTGGAGAAATCGGTTCTTTTCATTATTTATTTATTTTACAGCATTGAAAAGGTTCCAAAAGTAACATCTCCCACATTACTGATACATGGAACTGAGGATGAGATCATAGACTTCACACATGGACGTACTATTTTTGAAAGATGTCCACGAGCGGTCGAACCTCTTTGGGTCGATGTAAGTGATTTAGTTTGTATTTCTTTATTTAATAAGTCTAATTTGGTACAATATGTACCTATTAAATAAAAATGTTCTTTAGCCTTACAGGGGACAAATTTTCAGAAATGTCGTTTCAGCACACGCACAGTGGGGCCAAATGCATGAATTCTTGGCAAAAATTATTTTATCTAAGTTTTAAATATTAATTGATTGAACACGTTCACAAGGTTTGCGAAAAATCATTGAAGATCTCGGCGAGCGTATACATGGTATACACGACACGGGTCATCCTGTTTCAACTTGTTACCGCATGCTATCAAGCAGCCGCGATCTAGCATTTGTTTTCAGCGACTAGACTTGCCTGAAGCTGCTGAAGCTAAAGTTCATTCCAGAAGTAATCATCGCGGCTCAGATCAGGTTCCTGGTTTAGGGTTGTTCCTGTCCTTTTGGTTGGATGTTATATTCTGTTTTTCTTTCAATTCCTTAGCATGGTTATGCGGTTGTGCTACGCACGTTATCCGAATTTTACTTTTTAGTAACTTTCATATCTTGTATAATATATATATATATATATATATATATATATATATATATATATATATATATATTAATTTTAATTGTATGATTTTTGTATTATTATTGTTTAGTAATATGTTATAATATTAATTAACAAAGACGCGTAAATGAAAATTACAATTAAAGGGTGTAACGTTTATTTGTACGAATTTAGTTGACATCAGTGCATGTCATGTTTGCAGTTGTATTTTGTTTTGTTTTTGCATTAGTTGTTCACGATTAATTTGAAAAAAAAGCTGCGGATGTTTGCGCCAATTGGAGATAATGGATAATTCTGGTTTAGAGCGCAAAAGAATACCAAATTTTCGCGTTTTTTTTTGTGGAAAAAATGGTTAGTGATATCAATGTTCTGTTTACACACATAGTTTATTTATACTTTCAACGTTATCCTTGAATTTTTAAATAGCAAAACATGTGAAGTGGTCAAGATATCTGCATCGGCGGCAGACGTGTTTTCACCGATTTGGTTTAACTGCTGACAGCGCAGAATCGAAGTAAAGTAAAATTTATGAAAAAATTCGTTGAAACACGTACAAAGTGTCCTAAAGACCTAATTCCGGATCTTGATAAAAATATTTCATTTTTTGTAGCTGATTTCAAGAAAAGATGGCAAAAAGCTAACAGAAAACATGACAGGTTCTTATAAAAACTGGTTGTACACTTCCATAAATTTACATACATTGTTGTGATCTCGCGATTTTGGTTTCAAAGAATTTCAGTTTCTCACGAGTCGGCAAAGAAAACTAAGTGGACACCCGATTAGTTTTTGTTTATTTAGGACCATTAGTCTGCTTTATCTAAATCATGCGGGCAGACGCTCGAACTTAGGGATCGTGCCGAGCCGCCAGAGGATTTTGTTTTATGAGTTTTGGGAAATTTTCCATAAAGATTAGGGGAGGACTCACACCAAGACCGAGGTGATGAGGTAGAGGGGAAGTTAAAAAGGGGCGGTCAGAATTGAGCTAGCAAGCGAGTAATTTGAGTTTTGAAGACGAACCTCCGTATTTTCGTTGAAGTAAATTCCGGCTTTCGACCATAAGTTTCGTAGAATTAAGTGTATTGTTTATTATTTATTATTTTTAAGTTAGTTAGTAATTATTGTAATAAGTTAGCGATTAGTTGTACATATTGTAAGATATTAGCAGATAAGTAGTATTTAATTACATATAAAGGACATATTTGCGTGTAATTAATTCATCCATTGTCCTGATCCTGGAGCAGCACCATACCAAATTACCAGTTCGCAACAGAGATACTATATTTTTGAAATAATAAATAATAAACAATACACTTAATTCTACGAAACTTATGGTCGAAACCCGGAATTTACTTCAACGAAAATACGGAGGTTCGTCTTCAAAACTCAAATTACTCTCTTGCTAGCTCAATTCTGACCGCCCCTTTTTAACTTCCCCTCTACCTCATCACCTCGGTCTTGGTGTGAGTCCTCCCCTAATCTTTATGGAAAATTTCCCAAAACTCATAAAACAAAATCCTCTCGGCGTCTCGGCACGATCCCTAAGTTCGAGCGTCTGCCCGCATGATTTAGATAAAGCAGACTAATGGTCCTAAATAAACAAAAACTAATCGGGTATCCACTTAGTTTTCTTTGCCGACTCGTGAGAAACTGAAATTCTTTGAAACCAAAATCGCGAGATCACAACAACATGTATATAGTTCAGAAAAAAATACATTTTAAACTTTGTATTGTTATTAAAAAGATTTGTACTTGTCATTTCATCATTTTATTGTCAAAATTTAGCTCAAATAATATTTGCCAAGAAATCATGCATTCAGCCCCACTGTGCCACGGCTCAAAAGAATGTTGACAATAAAACATCTAAAAAAATATTTTTACGAGCAAATTCAATTTTGTAAGGTTTAACAATTTGGCGTTAAATTAACTATTTTATTTATTTCAAGCACTTCATAGATCTAATAATGAATTACTTTCAACCTTTTGTATGTTTTATTTCATCATATTTGGAAGATGTACTTTGTGATCTCTACTGCATTGAGTTGCAATATATCATTGTGTAACAAATTACTTCCCAAACTCTCCGCCAAGGGCTTTCCTCGTTAGAGCCACTGTCGCTACCTGATGCTAGCCCTACTCCAGAGACACCACCTCCTACCTTCGACGATGCGCTCCCTATAGCTCCGATAGCTCCCTACAACCAGTCTAGAATCTTTCTGGCTCACTAAACAGCACTAAGCAAGCGCACTATTCGGTCCTTGTCCTGCTCATTTAGTAGCTCCTGAGAGATTATTCCACTACTAATAAACTTATTTCGATATATTTGTGTTCACCGACCCGGTTTTACTCAATCCCTGTAATCATTGCATTTAGTTGTTTAATAAATGTACATGAGTTTAAAGAAGGAATAAGAAACTTGTTTTATAAATACCTCTTTAAATTAAGTGTAACAAAGTGACGCCCAACTTAGTGGCCTGGATAGCGTCCGAATTTTAGAATATTCGCAGACATATTCGCTCAAAACCAAACAGATTCGATACCTACAGATCAATAGATCACCATGCAAAGAGATAGCTTTTCCCAACTTTCACGCGAGCTAGACGAATCCTGGCAAATAGATATAATATATGGATTACTACGCACGCCTATCCGTGACCGTATAGCCAGTACATTCAAAGATCTACTCGAAAAAGCGAATTGTAGAAACCAACGAGCAAGACAAGAACAATAGTAGATAGTTAAGAAACGACAAAGAATCAACTAATGCGCGCACCAAATGTGAATTCTGCAAAAACTGCGGCCACGACATCAGCGTATGTCGGAAGAAGGCAAAATCAGAAAAGACACAACCTGCCGCACGATTACTGGCTCCGCCCACACAGCCTGTAACATTAAGCACGATTCCTGCAAACAAAATTCAGTGCAATAGATTATTTATTACTATAGATTATAGTGCTATAGATAGGTTATACGTCGAAACTGCCCTACGTGTTCAACAACCCAGGCACCAGTGAGTTTCTGTTCGATAGACGCCTCGTCCGCCGATCGACCCGAAGTGACAGGGACTGCATTTCTGGACAATGGTGCCCGTGCTACGCTAGCAAGCTTAGAGCTATACCGAGTACTACAAATTCAGGGTTATGAGTTCCAGAATGTCCCAATCAACTTAATGCAAGCTGAGTGAAACCAGAAACCACTCATAGTTAAATGAACAGTAGCTCCAGTGAAAATTGAGAATCGAGTTATTTCAACGAAATTCATCGTCATGCCCGACGCACCTGATGCAAAAACACTGTACACACTACACTGAAGGAGTAGACTTCCTGAAGGCAGCTGGTCTCGTCATTGAACATAAACATGAAAGATGGCACTTCTCAGGCGAGACACACAAAACGTATGGATACGCTGCAAAGGACCCAAGGATCACAAGGGAGGAACCACCTGTAAAGTAGATTTTACGGAAATTAGTGCAGAACACGACATCCCTCCACCTGTGACCCTCCTACACTTACCCGTCGTCTCCATGGAATGCGAATAAGAATCTGGGTTAGATAATAACTACGGTCCCGATTACTCAATTGCAGTCAATTATATGTGGTATGATGCAATTCAATCGATTAACTGTGGAAAAAGCGACCAACAATCCACCCTGATATACACGTTGGTAGCCTCGATTTACAAAGTCTCCACTTAAGAACGGAAGAAGTTGCTCAATTATCCGCACAAGAACGCACGGAAATCAACAACCTACTCATGGAAAATACGGATCTTTTCAAACCTGAAGGACCACCGACGACCATGACTGAACATCGCATCGAAACCGGTGATAAAGCCCCAGTAGCCAGCCCGCCTTACCGTATCACACCCGCCCGACAAAGGATATTAGAGGCAGAAATTCAACATCTTCTGAGGACAAGAATAATTGAAGAATGCGAAAGTGAATGGGCGGCGCCCGTGGTACTCGTACCAAAACCCGGCGGAAGCACAAGACTATGTATTGACTATCGAAAACTAAACAGTATCACCACGCCAGTTCTGTACGCTTTGCCAAGATTAGAAGATCTCTTACATTCAACCGGACAATCACGATACATTTCCACAATGGATCTCAAGAGCGGTTATTACCAAATTGAGGTATATCCCCCACATAGAGATAAGACCTCGTTTATCACCAACGCAGGAACCTATCGGTTTCTCCGACTACCATTTGGCTCCGGAACGCACCCGCCACGTTCCAACGGCTAATGGATAAATTCAAGGCAGGACTCAATGGAGTCAGACTACTAGTTTACCTAGACGATCTGATCGTCCTGTCTCCAGACTTCAATACCCATATATCGGATCTACATAGATGTTTCCACCGACTCGGTCACTTTGGAGCAGATCGGCCAGGAATGAGAAAAACTATCAAAGACTACGTAAAAACATGCGCCTCGTGTCAACGATATAAAGCCAGTAACCAGAAACCCACGGGACTTCTTCAGACCCCGATTATGTACCAGAGGTTTGAAGAAATTTCCGTCGATCTTTTTGGTCCACTTCCTAAGAGACCTCGTGATGAAACATGGATTCTTATCGTAGAAGATTGTAGTTCCCGGTGGATAGAAATATTCCCCCTAGTAGTTGCCACCGCTGACGCTTGCTCCAGAGTACTTATCGACGAAATATTCTTACGCTACGGGATTCCTCGCCGCATCATCTCAGATAATGGAACTCAATTCATCTGCAACAAATCTGTTATTGTCAAAATATAGATCAGAAATTCACCCCCGTCTATCATCCTTCTGCAAGTATGGTTGAAAGAAAAAATCGGGATATGAAAACCTTCTCTCAATACTAGCGGGATCCGAACATCAATACTGGCCCGAGAAACTGCCGCCCATTCGGTTTGCGCTCAATACAGCCCGTTGTCAAAGTACAGGGTTCTTTGCAGCCTATCTTACCTTTGGAAGGAACCCTCGCACCCCCATCGAAGTAAGCCACGATATTCGAGAGATTTTACAGAACGAGAATTTCTTACCCGAGATCAGTCCACGACTAACGCTTCACATCGAGCTACCCCCTCCTTCCAGCCAGGCGACTTAGTGCTGATCGATACCCACTCTCGCAGTAACGCCGCCAAAGGACGGACCGCAGAATTTATGCCTAAACGAGATGTAGTAGTCCTTGTAGTTTCAAGGTAGCCTCCCAATCTGATACTGAACGCTTTCTCGGAGTCTATCACTCATCGGCCATCAGGAAGTTCGTATCTATTACAGTCACACCCGAACCCGCGGTGCCTGTACGTCGCCGAGGGGGACCCCGAAAAACCCAAGCTTAGATGACAGAACTTCGTCGAGGCGCCTACCAGTTCTGCAGTGGGAGCTTTGTAGCAAATTACTTCCGAAACTCTCCGCCAAAGGCTTTCCGTTAGAGCCACTGTCGCTACCTGATGCTAGCCCTACTCCAGAGACACCACCCCCTACCTTCGACGATGCGCCTTCCACCCCTACCCTCGAACGACGCGCCTTCCACCCCCTATATAAGAGCTGATCTAGCTCCCTACAACCAGTCTAGAATCTTTCTGGCTCACTAAACAGCACTAAGCAAGCGCACTATTCGGTCCTTGTCCTGGTCATTTAGTAGCTCTGAGAGATTATTCCACGACTTATAAACTGTATTTCGATATATTTGTGTTCACCGACCCGGTTTTACTCAAAAACCCTGTAATCATTGTATTTAGTTGTTTAATAAATGTACATAAGTTTAAGTAAGAAGGAATAAGAAACTTGTTTTATAAATACCTCATTAAATTAAGTGTAACAATTGTCATTATCTATTAATTGTAAGTATAAAATTTCACTTATAACAATTTTTGTTTTCTTGTTAAACCATTTTTAATTCATTATCATCGTCAACTATTTAATTTGCTTCTATGATTTAGAAAAAAATATTTAAAATTCAATTAAGAAATTATGATTAGATTTAATTAAATAATATGAAATTATTTGAAAATAATTCAAATTTTATAATATACCTCTTATATATTTACATTTATTCCAGCTTGGGCAGTCTAAAACAATTTTTAATATCCTCTCGTATCCCTCACTGAGCTTATTTAATTTGGGTAAAGAAAGTGTATCAGCTAGCAATTGTTCATAATTAATACACTTTTTCTTCAGACAGTCTATAAATTTCCAAATTGCTATAAATCATCTTAGATTCATACCGAGCTCTGTTTGAACGATGAACTCCCGACGATGAAATCTCTTTAAAATTATTGCTTTTATCATCCCCATTAATTGTTCTTTTATAAAGATTCCACATTTTTGTGGAAACAGTGGATCCTTTCTTCCTGTCAAGCGGCACACTTCCTGTGTATATATCCATATCCTACATAATTGTCTTCAAACCAGTTTAACAATGGTTCCGCTGTTCGGCTAACTTTATCATTTAAAATGTGTAATGCCTTATCAAGATCTTCGATTGGCACAAATGTCAAGGAAGTTACCATCCGAAAATATTTTGGGGTACTAATGTTTGGGGTTAGGTGGAGAACACGGGTCTGTTGAAAATATTTTTGCGGACTTTTTACCTGGTGTAACTGTTATTAATCGTCTTTGGCACTCTTTAACTAAGATCGAAAAGCAAAAATGAAGCTTCTACGTTGTCTGGTTCAATAAATATTCGTGTTTTTTCTTGAAAATAGTTGACATTTTGGTTGGTTAGATTAGGTTGTCCGCCGCGAACATACGCGCGGCACCGCGAACTCTCGATCCAATATAGATCAATGTAATGTTTGAGAAAAAATACTTGTACACTTTTCACATATCTTCTTCTTTAATCCATAGCCGGCGCATGGAGAGGTGGTCGACCTCGTAGCCAGTACGCTGCTGTTGGTGCCGCTAGATTCCGTGCTCCATTCACTATACGCTTCCATGCTAATCGATCAGTTGCAACGGTTCTTGCCTCAGCTGTTGTTATTCGCTGGTTTTTTAAATCGTTCTCTACGTGTTTCAACCATGTGGTCTTCGGTGCTTGTTTTTGTGTTCTCCAATCAAGAGGTCGCTTTTTCGACCTATCGAACTCCGCGTCGCCCATCAAACGCTTTTCGCATAATCGTGTCGATCACAATGTTAAAAAGGAGCGGCGAGGCCACGTCTCCTTGCCGGACTCCGGTTCGAATCGGGAATTCCTCAGACATGTCGTTTCGGATACGAACATTGCTGGTTGAGCCGTCGTACGATGCTTGAAGAAGTAGAATGATTTTCAGTGATACGTGTTCGATCTTCAGGGCTTCCCACAAGCTTGTCCAATCGATGCAATCAAAAGCAGATTTGAAATCGATGAAGACGATGACAGTTCGTTTGCCACATCGAATTCTTTCTTCCATTAGCTGACGGAGAGCAAATATCTGATCGATGCATCCTCGATGTGGTCGAAATCCAGCCTGTTCTTCCCGGCTTGTTTGCTCTCGATGTTTCTGTAGTCTTGATTGTATGATTTTCATAAATACTTTGCCGACGATCGAGAGGAGGCTAATACCACGGTAATTCTTGCATTCCCGACTGTCGCCTTTCTTCAAAATAGGCACAACAATCGCTTTCTTCCACACGGATGGAACACAATCTGAATGCCATATATGCACTGTGAGAACGTGAAGTTGATGTAATAAGACGTCTCCCCCGGCTTTGATCATTTCGGCAGTTACTTGATCTCCTCCCGGCGCTTTACCATTTTTCAGGGATTTTATTGCCGTCTTCACCTCATTGATTGTTGGTTCAGTATCGGGAAACTGATTTATCGGCTGCTCAATAATCGGCAGTTCGGGTGCTGGACCTACTGGCGGATTGTGGTTGTACAGCTGATGAAAGAATTCTCTCCACCGCTGTAGACGTTCCCGAGGAGAGGTCACGAAAGTTCCATCCAATTTTTTTATATTGTCATTTGTTGATGTTGTTTTGCCACTTAACCGTCGGATTGTCTGGTACAGCGTCCGGTACTCATGCCTTTTCACATATAATTTATTAATGATGACTATAGTTTCGCTATTATCATAGCATCTTCAGATCTTAGTGATACAGCAAAATACAAACTATATATATATATATATATATATATATATATATATATATATATATATATATATATATATATATATATATATATATATATATATATATATATATATATATATATATATATATATATATATATATATATATATATATATATATATATATATATATATATATATATATATATATATATATATATATATATATATATATATATATATATATATATATATATATATATATATATATATATATATATATATATATATATATATATATATATATATATATATATATATATATATATATATATATATATATATATATATATATATATATATATATATATATAAAGAGTGGGGGTAATAACAATCGTTATTAGTTAAAGAATAAATTTTTATAAAAATTACTACGCAAACGGTAGAATTCGGGTGATACGATTCAAAGAAAAAACTCAAATTCTTCTTAAGTCGACGTTTCGATTTATTAATTAAATCTTTTTCAAGACCTACAAAATTATTACAGAAAATTACAAAAAAACAAGTGAAAGATGTTATTGATTACTTACAAAGAAGGTAATGAACAATTAATTAAGAAGTGTAACATCATATAACTTGACTAGCAATGTGGGTTACATAATCGTTGCTGTAAAACGAGCCATGGTGAATTTTTATTTTCGGTGTTTGAAATTTAGTATTTAGTTTGCAAAATGTCGGACACCAACCCGATCGGCACAGCACGAGGAAACCAACAAAACCTTTTCGTTCTCTTAAAATAAATTAAAGTTGAAAAAAAACAAAAAATTTTTTTCTTTCAATTGCACCTTCGCAGCTCAATTGAAAGAAAAAAATTTTTTGTTTTTTTTCAACTTTAATTTATTTTAAGAGAACGAAAAGGTTTTGTTGGTTTCCTCGTGCTGTGCCGATCGGGTTGGTGTCCGACATTTTGCAAACTAAATACTAAATTTCAAACACCGAAAATAAAAATTCACCATGGCTCGTTTTACAGCAACGATTATGTAACCCACATTGCTAGTCAAGTTATATGATGTTACACTTCTTAATTAATTGTTCATTAAATCAATAACATCTTTCACTTGTTTTTTTGTAATTTTCTGTAATAATTTTGTAGGTCTTGAAAAAGATTTAATTAATAAATCGAAACGTCGACTTAAGAAGAATTTGAGTTTTTTCTTTGAATCGTATCACCCGAATTCTACCGTTTGCGTAGTAATTTTTATAAAAATTTATTCTTTATATATATATATATATATATATATATATATATATATATATATATATATATATATATATATATATATATATATATATATATATATATATATATATATATATATATATATATATATATATATATATATATATATATATATATATATATATATATATATATATATATATATATATATATATATATATATATATATATATATATATATATATATATATATATATATATATATATATATATATATATATATATATATATATATATATATATATATATATATATATATATATATATATATATATATATATATATACATATACATGAATGGCAGTTAGAATATGCAAGTGGGGGTGAAGGTACAGTTCTTAATGGCAATGTCTCGCTATTGCGAGGAAATACAAATCTTGTTGATCATTGAGTAAATCCTCTTCGGGGTTTTTTAGTGATTTGTAAATTTCTAGGGATTCCAAGATGTTTAATTTAAATCCTTTCTTTTCTAAATGTAATAATGACGGTATAAAGTTACTGGTGTGGTCTTCGTTTTTCAGGTGATTGGAAAATGTAGAATCGTTTTTTCCCTGTTCAAAACATGTTCCCATATTCTTGTGGAGATATTCCTTCCGGTTTGACCCACGTAGACACCATTGCAGTCATTGCATTTTAGTTTGTATCCTCCTGATTTTGAGTTGATGTCTGTTTTTTCTTTAACATTTCTAAGGAGAAGACCTAGGGTTTTATATCCGTCTTGAAAGAGATCTTAAAATCGTCTGAGTTTAATATTTTCGCTATTTTTTCCGATATGGTGCCGTAATATGGGATAGTTCTGTAAATCCTGTTTTCTCGGAGAGTGGGTGTCGGGAAAATAGTTTTGAGAGTGGTTTTTAACTTGAATTTTTTAAAAATATGTTTTTAACTTGACTTTTTTAATAATATTGACGATAATGTCGGGCTTGAAACCGTTTTTTGTGGCGATGTATTTTATGGTTTGTAACTCTGTCTTGTAATTTTTCTCTGATAATGGTACATTGAGTAATCTATGAATCATAGAGTAAAAGACTGAGAACTTATCTGATGTGGGATGTACTGACGAGAAGGGGATTATGGTATCGGTATGTGTGGGCTTGCTATAAATTTTGAAATCGTGTTTGTTATTTATGTTGGTAATAGTTAGATCTAAGAAATTTATCTGTTTATTTTTCTCAAGGTGAACTGAATCGAATTATGCGCGGAATTGATGTATTTTAAAAAGGTGTTGAGTTGTCTGACCGTGCCAGTCCAGCAAATTAGGATGTCATCGACATATCTGTGCCAGTATTTAATAAATACTGGTATATTAGATACTAAATATTAGATCCCATCGCTAGTCCGGAAGTTTGTTCGTAAAAGTCAGAATTAAAACGGAAATAGTTTTGGGATATGCATAATTAAAACAATTGTAAGTATTCATTTCTGTGAGTGCTAGGAATGTTATTCTTTTTTAGGATTTTATTAATTATTGGTAATCAATTATCGGGTGTTAAATGTTTGTCAATGTAATGTTTGAGATTTTCTCTATGAGATCGGATGTGTTTGTTACGGAGTGATTGGGTTTAAAATTCGTTAAATTGAGAAAGGATTTACATAGATATTTACTTATTTTACCTAACTTTAGATATTTACTTACTTTACCTACTTTAGTCTAATCGGAATGTTGTCTTTATGGAGCTTGGGCAGACCATACAGGGTCGGTGCTTGAGGATTCAAAATAACATAATTAGACCCATATGTTCATATATCAATGCACCATGCGGTAAAATAAGTAAATATATATGTAAATCCTTGCTCAATTTAACGAATTTTAAACCCAATCACTCCGTAACAAACACAACCAATCTCATAGAGAAAATCTCAAACATTACATTGACAAACATTTAACACTAAATAACACTAAATATTATAAATGTCATTCTAAAGCTAAGTTTTCAGCAGTAGTGTGTTTAATTTGCGAAAGTGTGTTTCACGCAAGTGATTTTGAAAGATATAATGATACTATCTATATCAGTAACACCTTTGTAATATGTCCGCAACATGTGGATGAATTAAACATAACCTCAAAAAATAAACACGTGGACCTAAGTGAAGAAGCAAAATCAATAATTGCACTAATAAAAATAAAACAGAAAGAAGAATTGAAAAAAGAAATCCTGGATGAAATCGCAAAAAATGAAGCAAATCATAATGAAACTTTATCTGAAGGTATAATAGAATTAGAAAACCATAAAATAGAAAACAAATTACTCAAACAACTTAATGCAGAATTAGAAAATAAAAATGTTTTACTAAAAGAACTACTCAGCAAAGAAAAGGATAATAACAGTTTGAACAAGAAATCGTATGTACAGGCTGTAATAAATAATAAACCAGCACAAAAACGAATTCCAAAAATTATAGTCAAAAAGACTAATACTGAAGGAAAAACAAGTAGGGGAAAACAGTACAGTGATCGGTCATTTTAGAAATCGAACAATGAAAACAATAAATTGCATGCTTGTGTAAAATGAATTTACGAATTATTATAGTGCTAGTAATTGTAAAAAACGTCACTTTTCTATTTAAATAATAATTTGAATCAAAAATTTTAAATTTTATAGAAAATAAGATAATAAATATTAGATTCATCAAAAAACATAGTTATAGATCATAAGAATATAGTGATTGTCTAGTGGATTTACAGTAATTAGTCAACGCTTTATAATAAATAAAAGTAATTTAAAAATATGAAAAACTATTATGAACTAGTGATCACTCCAGTGATGAACACTCCAGTGATCTAATAAAAGAAAAATATTTAATTATTGTTAAAAAAAAAACAATTTAAACATAAATTTATAATTAATGTTATGATTATTCATTTAATTGCCACCAATATTTTCTTGATCCTCAATCAACACTGATTTTTCCTAAAGTTTTGCGTTTTTCTTTTTTTTTCGAATTGGTAAAAAGATCCTACGTTATAGAAAATCATACAAACTTAAAACAATCTGAAGACAGCCTGAATATATAAATATATTCAACCTTTCCGGAACTATATAACAATTACCAAGTCTTTTTAGCAAAACAAATCTCATTTGAAATTTGTCAGTTATTTAATAGCTTTCAGTCCACCTTCGTGACACTCTATAAAAACCATAAATATAACATTGTTTTTGAGATGGCAATACAAGAAAGGCCTGGTAAATTTGATGTCTTCTTTTGGTCTTGTACAGCTAGTAAATCAAAACACTAGAATTACCCAGACTTCGTGCTCAATGATTGGCAATATTTTTGTTAATTTCAAGCAAGGTTGGACAACCTCGGTAGAAGACTGCCCACTATCAGATCATAGGATGTTAATTCTGAGCGGCTTGAGCAGCGGCAACAGAAATATGCAACAGAGGCTTATGCGTAAACACACTCTTCAAAATAAACTAAATTTTGAAGAGTGCCTAAAACTTGAAACATGGTCCGACGTCCTCAACACAGATGACTGCAATGAGAAAACAGTTGCACTGGTAAACACGCTGCAACACCATTACTACAGTAGTTTCCCTCTAACACAGACCAACGTGCACAACAAAACTTGGATCACAATGGAAGCCAGAATCTCTAGTAGAAATTTAAGAGACCTCTTTGTCCTACAAAAAGAATTTCCCCAACTACGCGCTTACTACTTAAGAAATAAAAGAACTCATTTCAAATTAATAAGCGGATCCAAACGAAATTATTTTCGTAACCTTCTTGCTAATTCCGATAATAAGCAGAAAGATCTATGGACACTTATTAATCAGTAAACAAACAAATCGCCCAAACAGGAAAGTTTTATTATAGATATTGATGACGCCCGGATCCAGGATAGCAATAAAATTGCGAAGCTTTTTAATGACTTTTTTATAAAAGCGGGAAATAATGAAGGACATCACACCTACGGAAATAACGAATTACCATATTCCCTTCATAGAAGAAACTATGTATGTCGACGACATTAGTGAAACGGAACTGTTAAATATACTAACTGAGAAATTAAAAAACAAAAATTCGCACGGTCCCGATGGTATTCCCTGCCGTTTACTGAAAGAAAACGTTCTGCATCTGCTCAAGTCGTTGCAAAGTCTAGTCAACTGCTCATTTAAATCAGCGAAGTTTCCCGATATTCTTAAAGTAGCCACTATACTACCTATCTTCAAGAAAGGAAATAAACATTCTCTGAATAACTATAGGCCTATTGCTTTGCTATCTGTACTCTCGAAAATCCTGGAATTCTGTACAGACTTACACCGTTTATTTCCAAACATAATTTAATTCCGATGGAACAGCATGGCTTTGAAAGGGGCAAGTCCATAACTTCAGCGATTGTAGGCTTATATAATAAAATTCTGTCAGAAGTGGATAAGGGCAGATTCCCTGTGGGAATATTCTGTGATTTAAGCAAAGCTTTTGGCTGTGTCGATCACGCCCAGTTAATGAACAAATTATTTTCGTATGGAATAAGAGGAATAGCAGGAAACTGGATCCACTCATTCATAAAAAATCGTACGCAATATGTATTGATACAGTCCCATTCAAGGAAAAGTGTGACATCAGATATGGCTTTTAATTCAGGGGGGGGGGGTACCTCAAGGGAGTGCTCTTGCCCCAACTTTGTTCATCCTATATTTAGCTGATCTAATTCCGTTTATCCAAGGAAGATACTGCACCTTATACGCAGACGATGCCAGCTTTCTCATTTCTAATGAAACTTTATTAGATACTCAGCGAAATGCAAATCTCTTAGTGCGGGACTTATCCAGTTGCTTTTCAGCGAATAAATTATTTTTCAACATCGAAAAAACTGAATTCATTTTATTCAAAACTCAACGTAGTGAATACGCCAAGGATATTTCTATACAAACGGATCAATGTGCGATAAAACGTGTAAATTTCACAAAATTTCTTGGTATATGTTTTGAAGGAAACTTAGCTTGGCACATGACCATCGACAGGGTGTGTAAGACGCTCAGTAAGAAAGCCTACTGTCTCCGCTACCTGAAGAGGTTTTTGAGTGTACCAGAATTATTGAACTTTTATTTTGCTGAAATTCAGTCAATTCTTTCATATGGTATAATAGCTTGGGGGACTTCACCAGAGTGGCTGAAAGTTTTGAAAGCACAGAAACGGATACTAAGAGCCCTTCTTGGTTTACCGGCTTATACATCGTACAGGCCTCACTTTACTATCTTAAAAATTTTAACTGTATTAAGTCTCTTCATTCTTGAAACCAATTGTTATATACACACAAATAAGCAATTAATTCCTAAACATCAAGATAATCATAATTATAATACTAGAGGATGCATGAAACTATATACCCCCTATTCAAGATTGACTGTCTGCAGTAAAGCACCCGCTGTTGCTGGAATTTACTTATATAACAAGCTACCTACAAGTCTTACCCAGGAAGTCTCAATCAGAAAGTTCAGGAAAAAAATGAGAGACATTCTTATTTCAAAATGTTTATATACGATTGATGAGTATGTTAAACTATTTTAATCATTGTATTGACTTACCAATATGTATCTTTATATATACATCTTTTTTTGGTTAATAAATTAATTTGAATTTTAGATGTCTTTCCATTAAGTTTGAAATTGCCGTGTTCAATTTCATAAACATTTTGTGCCCCACGAGGGGCTATTATGTTTTTAATTTTTGGACATACCATAAAATAAGTTTAATCACCATAGGAAACACGAGTTGGATCTTATAATATGTTTAGATATTTAATTTTTGATAAATAATCATATATTTCACTCAACCATTTTTTAATATTACTCTCCCTTACACAAGAGCTGGCTTTAGTTGCTCTTTCTGGAAATCTTTCAATAAGAATCGGATTCCTTTCAAGAAAGGCTTTATACCACCGATTTCCTAGAACATTGTCACAAAAAGGATTTTTTATTTTACTTTGATCCAAAAACTCTTTGACAATAGCTTGTATTGATCTTTCTTCTAGGAAATCCTCTTCGTTGACAATCAATTATCCAATGTACTAGGTCCTCTTCTGCATTTAATACAGGAGACGGACCTGTAGTAGATTTGATGAACGCATCACTAATTATAAATTGAATTGTTGGTTTGGGAATACCATACTTTTTTGAAGCTGTGCATTGTGACATCCCATTTTAAACTAATAGTATCTTCAATTTGATTATCCGTATATTTTTTTATAAAACTACTAAATAACTGGCATATTTCACACGAGATTTGTTTTGGTAGTCCTAAAAAGACTCAGTAATTGTTATAAAGCTCTGGAAAGATTGAATATATTTATATATTCAGGCTGTGTTCCGTTTGTTTTAAGTTCTACATTTTCTTACTTTTGCCATTTTATGTATATTAAAACTAGCGTATTTAACCTAGAAATAAATAAATTAGTATTTTCACTACAAAAACAAATACATAAATAATAACAAATACATAAATAAATTCAAGTAAAATAGATTTTTCATTTTTAATGGCTTTAAAATTGTGTACTGAATATTTTTCTTGTCCTCTTATTTGTAGGTTAAACACTAGGAATAACTGTCACATAGTTACTCTAACCTCAAAATACTAATTGGTCGGATGATCTATCACTATAAAAACTATTTATCGTGCGATATTTATTGTGTTATCATATTTTTCACAGTCAGTACTTTATTTTTATCAAAAAAAAAATATTTCGATAATTTAAACCTGTATTCATTTACAAATGCCATAAATCAGCACAAAAATCATTATTAAATCATGAAAATATCTAGAAATAGTAAGGTTACTTTTTGTACATTTCTGTCTAAAATGACGTAAATCTCGGACTGGTCATTTTATTAATTAAATACACACATGAATCTTTAAGTTATAACAAAGTTATGGGTTGTATCTAATACAGAAAAGAATATAGAATTTTCTTCTGTTAATAAACAATTATGTCACCAAAAGATTGTCTTATAGTTATATAGTTTTCAAATTATGACCAATCACTACCTACTGACCAACAACTGTACTATTTACCCCTACAAAACATTTCGTTCTACATTATCTAAACAAAGAAAAGACTGTGAGAACAAAAAAAAATAAACTATAAAAGTGATAATGAAGTGGTAATAGAGTGTATGGACGAAGAAAGTGTAATAAATGCAGAAAATATATTAAAATTCAAATCACTAAATAACTATAAAGTGCAAAGGGAACAATTAATGAATCCAAAAATGAAAATAGTTGGAATTGAAAATTTTAATAGACTAACGGATAAAGAACTAGAAGACGATATACACTTGAGAAATTTTAAAAATGAACCTTCTTCAAGTAAAAATGTTAAAATACTACATACGTATTGTAATAACAAATCTAATACACAAAGTGCAATAATTGAAGTTATACCAGAAACATACAAAAAAATAAAGGAAAACATTGACAAGATTTTCGTGGGACATCAGAGATGTAAAGTTTATGATCTGATAAATGTAAGACCATGTTTTAAATGTGGGAGATTTGGACATAATGGAACTAAATGCCAAAATGAGAAGACATGCACTAAATGTGCAGAAAACCATGATTCAAACCTATGTGATAATAACATACTAAAGTGTTCTAACTGTATTTACAGTAATAATAAATATAAGTCTGACTTTAACATCAATCATTCTGCTTGTGATAGTGACACTTGTGCAATATATAAATCAAGAATAAAATAATATATCGAAATGACGAATTATCCAATAAAGCCTACCATACCGAGGTACATCGGTACAACAGGAAATTACCAAAGAAGATCTACAGTCGAGCGATCAATAACACCAATCCCTGCAGGACTGACGAGCAGTAGACTAAGTTTGTTTAGTGATAGCTCACAATCAAATACAAATAAAAACCGACTATAAAATGGCGTGTAATAACAATATAGATCTAATAGAAAACGAAAAAAGTTGTGATAGTCTTGAGATTCTCAATAGATATATACATGATACAAATAATCTAATACTTTATGTAAACATAAGAAGTTTAAATGCAAATATTGGAAAGTTGCAAATATTAGTTGAGAGTCTCAAAACTAAACCGAGTATAATTGTATGTTCCGAAACATGGATTTTGGAACATTACCAATATTACAAACTTAAAGGCTACAAAATGTATTATAACAATAGCAAAATAAACAGAGCAGATGGTGTGGTCATGTACATTGACGAAAAAATAGATGAAACTACTAACATAGAAATGTATGCTAAGTTAAATATAATTAATGCTAAATTTAAAACACAAGATAAAAAGAATATTGAAATATCTTGTCTTTACAGATCTCACGATCTACATAAGTCTGAATTTATACTAAGCTTGGATAGTTTCCTAAAAGCAAAGAGAAAACTAAAAAATCATTATGTTATTGGGGATTTCAACATTGATTTTTTGGAGCAGGATTGTCTCAGCCTTGAGTTCTTGAATAATTTTCTAGAAAAAGAGTATATACCAACCATATTTTGCTGGAATTACTAGACCATCCGAGAATAGTTCGGAAGGTTCATGTATAGATAATATCTTAATAAGAACGGACAACAAAAATATTAAATCATATAAATTAATACAAAATTTCACAGATCATTTTCCGCTAATAGTCACTACTGATAAACTAATTTCACATGATAACAATAAAGAAAACTATATTAAATTAAGTTATTACAAATTAAATAATATTGTAAAATCGAAAAATTGGGAATTACTCATGGCTGAGAAAAACCCTGAAATAGCTATTGAAGGTATGATAAGCGAAATTCAAAATTGTATGAACATGGCTAGAAAACACGATACATGGAAAGACAACAATAAGCCAAGAAAATCATGGATTACTAAGGGAATCTTAAATTCTTGTAATTCTAACGATAATTTATACAAATTGTGGAAGAGAAACCCAAATAACGAAAAACTAAAGCATGATTTCAAATATTATTAAAAAATATTAAACAAAATAATACAGGAAGCTAAACTAATGCATGAAAGAAAAGTTGTGGAAAAGAACAAAAATGATCCTAAAAATTTATGGAACTATGTAAATAATAAATTAGGCAAAGAAAAACAGGAGTATTGAATACTTATACAATGAAGATAATAAGATCATAAAAGATAACAAATAAATGGCAGATTATATAAACAAATATTTTAGTGAGGTAGGAGAAAAATTAAGCCAAAAAATAGAAAAGCAAAAAGAAAAAATAATACTGCCACCCATGATCTCAAGTACAATTTATTTACGGCCTACTAATTATTTAGAAATACGTGAGATGATAAGTAATTTAAAAGATAAATCAGGAGGAGTAGATAATATCAGTACAGAAGTAATAAAAACGATATCTGAAACTATCTCATATCTTTTGACTCATATATTCAACCTATGTATAGAACAATCGATTTGGCCTGAAATACTTAAAAAAGCAGAAATAATACCAATTCACAAAGCGAATGATAAACACACTGTGTCAAATTATAGACCAATATCATTAATTTCAAATTGAGCCAAAATATTTGAGAAAATAATTTACAGCAGAATATATAGTTTCTTACAAGATCAATGCTTAATAAACACACAACAATTTGGATTTATAAAAAACAAGGGAACAAAAGACGCGTTAAAATATATAACGAATATGATTTACAATAATTTAGATAGAAGTAAGCCTATAATCGTCACCTTTTTAGACCTGGCTAAAGCATTTGACACGGTTAATCATGAAATACTTTTAGATAAATTATACAACTACGGTATTAGAGGGAATGCAAATCAATTATTGAGGAGTTACTTAACTGACAGACAACAGTTAGTAAAAATACAAGAAACCAAAAGTGAAAACTGTAAAATCACTACTGTGGTACCCCAAGGTACCGTGTTAGGACCTCTGCTTTTTGTATTATATATTAACGACCTTCTGTGTAACCTGCCCAATGATACAATAGTATCCTATGCAGATGACACAGCAATAATATCCAGAGAAAATACTTGGCAAGCCACACAAGATAAAATGAATAATTATTTGTTACAAGTTAATAAATGGTTAGCATGGAACAAATTAACTTTAAATGTAGAAAAAACAGTATTTATGCCTTTCGGAAACTACAAAGATAGCATACCAAATTCATTAGAAATTAAGATATGTAATAATAGAATTAAGCTTTATTTGCACAGGAAAATTAGAGACATGACAAGCAGAACAAAACCGAGAACGATAAATAAATTGGTGGATGGCGAAGGAAAACTGATCATTGGACACAGGTGACATAAAGGAAACATGGAGAAGATATATTGAACAACTGTTTCATGATACTAGAGCGGAACCTCCATCCATAAACAACTCGGATGGACCGGAGATCCTGATGGATGAAGTAAAGCAGGCAATAAAAACAATGAAAGACGGTAAAGCACCTGGACCAGATGAAATCCAATCGGAATTCTTTAAACTACTGGATAACGACAGGGTGAAAAATCTGACAAAAATATTCAACCAAATTTATAACTCTGGAAATATACCACAAGAATGGCTAAAGTCAGAATTTATAACATTACCCAAAAAACCAAAAGCAAAGAAGTGTGAAGAGTTCAGAACTATAAGTCTCATGAGTCACCTTCTCAAATTATTTTTAAAATAATTCACAGAAGAATTTACAGAGTTTGCGAAGAACAAGTATCACCAACTCAGTTTGGTTTCATTGAAACCAAAAAATGCGATGGGCACACGAGAAGCATTATATTGCACGCAAGTACTATTTCAAGGGTGCAGAGATATGAACTGCGACATTTTTGCCTGTTTTGTTGACTACCAGAAGGCTTTCGACAGGGTCAAACACCAAAAAATGATTAACATCTTAAAGGAAACTGGGATGGACGGCAAGGATCTACGAATTATTACGAACCTCTACTGGAACCAAAAAGCCGTAGTGAGAGTAGAGACAGAAAAGACCGAACAAATAGACATAATGAGAGGGGTGAGACAAGGATGTATATTGTCCCCTCTTATTTTTAACATCTATTCTGAATACATATTTAAAGAAGCTCTGGAAGAGTGTGAAGCTGGCATCTCTCTCAATGGCGAAAAAATCAACAACATACGATATGCAGATGACACAGTGATGTTTGCAGATAGTATAGAAGGACTACAACATCTAATAAACAGACTTGTAGAAAAGAGCACAGAATATGGCTTGGATATTAACATCAAGAAGACAAAACTTATGGTCATCAGCAAGTCCTATATTGAAAACTGTGAACTTACTGTCAATCAAGAGCCAATCGAACGGGTGGAGAGGTATACATATCTTGGCACAAATGTTAATGATCGGTGGGATCACTCTCAGGAGATAAAAATTCGCATTGAAAAGGCAAGATCTGTTTTTACCAAAATGCGATCTGTACTAACAAGCCACAACCTAACAATGACTACAAAGCTGAGAATGATGAGATGCTATGTGTTTTCGGTTCTTTTTTACGGAATGGAATCGTGGACACTGACAGAAGCCACCAGCAAAAAGTTAGAGGCATTTGAAATGTGGATATATCGCAGAATGCTGAGAGTCTCCTGGAGGGATCGAATAACCAATGATGAGATCCTCCATAGAATGAACAAGGAGAGAGAGGTTCTAAACACAGTCAATTGCAGAAAGCTAGAATATCTTGGCCACATCATGAGAAACGAAGATAGATTTCATTTGCTGCAGAAGATTATCCAGGGAAAGGTGGCAGGAAAGAGGTCAATCGGCGCCAGACGAATATCTTGGTTGAAAAACCTAAGAACCTGGTTCGGCATGACGACAACAGAACTTTTCCGTGCCGCTGTGAATAAAGTCATCATAGCCCAGATGGTTACCAACGTTCGGAACGGACATGGAACTTAAAGAAGAAGAATAATAGAATAAAAAGAGGCGAAAATTATAAATATTTAGGGATTACCTTTGATTCAAATGTAAAGTGGGATAAACACATAGAAAGTGTATTGAAAAAAACTAAGTATCTTACTTTTATATTCTCTAAACTGGCAAATATAATGCAAACCAAAACTTTGTTAACAATATACTATGCATTATTCAATAGTCTAATAAGTTATGGGATCATTGCCTAGGGAGGAGCATATAGAAATAACCTAAGAGCTCTACAAAGCTTGCAAAATAGAATACTTAAAATAATTTATAAAAACACCTTTGAAGTAAATAACCGTCCATTAAATATAGAACAGTTATTCGCCTTTGAATCATTATTATATCATTACAACGACTTGAAAAATGACTATGAAGAACAAAGTATCAATACCAGAAAAAAAAGTTTACAAATACCGAAAATTACGAAAAAGATTAGTGAAAAAAAACAGCTACATTGTAGCTATAAGACTATTTAACTTACTACCAAAGGAACTAAAAACAATTGAAAATAGTAATATTACAATAAAAAAAAAGTTTAAAAATTGGATCAAATCCAATATTTAACTGATTATTATTATTATAATTATTTTTATTATTATTATTATTAGGGGTTACTAAACTGTTGCTAGATGTTATTCTATTTCTAAGGAAAACGGATATATCAGGGATATTTTATTTTGTTTCTAAATATGAATTTTATTTTTATTTTTATCAGGGTTACTAATATTTAAATAGCTAAGTAAAAAAAATCTAATTAATATGCTTATGCTGCTAACTGGTTTAGATGGATTAAGCGATGTGATAAATTTGTGACACTAGAATAGCAAAGACATACTACTAATATTTTATGTTTAATTATTTTGTAAGATTTTAGGTTAGATAGATTTAAGATTTTGTAACCGGACCTGCGCTCAGGCATTAAATTGCCTATGTAGGATTACTTTGTAATTAACTGGTTGAATAAATTAAATATATATATATATATATATATATATATATATATATATATATATATATATATAGTTTGTATTTTGCTGTATCACTATGATCTGAAAATGCTATGATAATAGCGAAACTATAGTCATCATTAATAAATTATTTGTGAAAAGTGTACAAGTATTTTTTCTCAAACATTACATTATGTCAAAATTTCACCAAGCTAAAACAGTGTCAGAATAGATCAATGTGGCAAGGACCGTTGGTTCAACCCCGGTTAGATTAGGTTGTCCACCGCGAAGCGGACAGATGAATCAAGACAACATACACGCGGCAGCGCAAATTCTATCAAATATAGGTTAGGTTTATGCCAACAACGATTTTCAACAAAAACACGAATACGAAAAACGTAGAAGCTTCATTTTTGCTTTCCGACCTTAGTTAACCCATCTTTGGCCAAGCATAGAAAAAAATGATATTTTAGATTTGTTTTAAATAAAACGCACTAGAATGGTGTTCATCAAGAAAGTTTTAATAAAAAAAATTAAAAAAAAAATTGCTGTAAAAAAAATTTGAGTGGTTCGTATACGTACCGTTGGCGACTAGGGGTATATAAAATTAAATATATTTGTTAAAACATTCTGAGTGCAGATGCACATTACATTTTTTGCACATATAAATTGTGTTTGATTGGCACACTTTACATCTTAGCCGCTTTTTCGTTTCATGCACAATAATCAAACATGACCTTTGCGCACTCCCAATGACACTGCTACCTGTATGTGCAATAGTAACTAATGGGAAAATTTTATGTATTATAATTTAATGTACATGTAAATTAAGTTTATTGTGTTTACTCTTAGAAGCACCAACAACAAATTTAATTATACAATAAAAAGTTATTAATTAATGGTGCATTTTGAGATGGTTCGTATACGCACCGTTGGTCAAAGATGGGTTAAGCCGTGCCAAGGACGATTAACAAAAGTTACACCATCTAAAAAGTCCATAACACTAAGTTTCAATAGACCCGCATCCTCCACCAAGTCCAATTTTTGTTAAGTTACAGTATTTATTTTTTATTATTTAATGGCGGTGAGATGGCAAAGCTACTGAAATATATACTAACTGGAATGAGCGCTGACTTCTAAGCTTGTGCGGGCCGAGAGGGAGGTCCCAAGGGGATCCCTTCATCCTTGTCAACGTCCGTGGGAGGATGTGATACAGTCAGAGCGAAAAGCTAGTTGTATTGAGTTGTATCAAGAAAGAGAGTGAAATCGTTCAATCGGCGAGCATATTATAAACCGAAGTTTATATATTTTAATGAAAGTTGTTTTCAAAAGGACAATGCTGAAATACTGTTGTATTTGCAAGGAAAATGGACGTCGGACACACATTTAGTTTTCCTTTTGGAGTGTACTAGATGAAGACAGAGCGATACGAGAGACACCTTGTAATCTCGGCCTGTCTTGCTGTCTCTCGGCCCGCACAAGCCAAGACGCAGCAGCGCTCATTCCAGTTAGTATATATTTCAGTGGGCAAAGCAGCGCGATAGGACGGCGGCGAGGTTGCCTGCAGCGGTCGGGCGCGATTAGTGGGTTGTGATCTCAGAAAGAGTATAAATAAATTCTTAAACTAGCACTAATAATAATAAAAATGTGCTATACTTGCCGCAGCGACCCCGTGGAGTGATCACGCGGCGTTCACTTGATAGTCCGTAGTGACGTTGTAAAAATCCTTACACTGATTTTTATTTACAAAGATTTACACTGCTTTGCCAAATTTTACTTTAAATAAATTTATATTAATTTTAAAAAACAAAGTCTTGAAAAAGACTGATTTATGGATTCACTAATTTTAACTAAGACAGAAACACTGAAAACTCGAGAGCACATGGCATACAACCGGACTGGTCGACTGGTTTAAAGTTTCGGCTGCGTGAACTACGCTTCAAAAGCGTTTGCACTGACCAATAGGGAATCATCCCCCGAAAATCACGTGAAGTTTATTACCAAACCCCGGATTTTTAGGCCCTAAAAAGGCTAAAATAGGCAGGCATTTAGGCCCTCAACATCCCTAAAATAGGCGGTTTTCTAGGCAACCTAAATGCAGATAGGCACTATAAAAAGAAACTAAGTAACAATATTACTTATTAATAAAGTACTTTATTATAAAAGAAAAATAAACATTGTAAAATAAATGTAAAAGAAAAATTTTGCAGACATTCTTCATATCTATTAAAACATAATGATTAAACTAGTATATCAAAATAAAACAATAATTTATCTCTATGTATATTTTGATTCACAAAATATAACAAGCATTTGTTCGATAGAATTTTCTGATAGACTGCCGTCGATCGGTGAGCACTTGCTTGTAAGCCTAAAAGCTTCGTTCTACGTCACAAGATGTGATAGGGGCATATTTATAAAGGGTCCGCCAATAAGCGCGCTCGATCTTTAAAATAAAATAAAGCAAGTTGTGTGAGAGGTATAAATGAAATTTATTTTTTGTTTGAAAGAGTATTCGAAGGCATTATGTATGGAAAATAATATCGTTCAAATGGCTACCTCGGCTTTGCTTGGTGGCGCGCATACGAGAAGTCCAATTTCCAATGACTGGCGCACAAATCGGGCTGTATTTCATCGATGGCGTGGCGTATGTTGACTTTGAGGTCATCAGTGTTTTGTGGTTGGTTTGCGTAGAACTGTGATTTAAGAAAACCCCACAAGAAATAGTCTAGTGGGGTTAAATCGCACGATCTCGGTGGCCAGTTGATGTCGCCTCCGCGCGAGATAACCATTCCTCCGAAGCGCTCGTGCAGAAGATCCATTGTGGCGCGCGCTGTGTGGCTCGTAGCGCCGTCCTGCTGAAACCACATATCCTCGACATCCATATTGTCGATTTCATGCCAGAAAAAGTTCGTTATCATGGATCTGTATCGTTCGCCGTTTACCGTGATGGCCACACCATCGTCGTTCTCCAATCCACACCAAACAGTTACCTTTGCTGGGTGCATTGCGACCTGGTGGACCTCCTGTGGATTGTTCTCGGCCCAATAACGGCAATTCTGCTTGTTGACATTCCCATTTATCCAAAAATGTGCCTCATCGCTGAAGATGATTTTGCGACCAAACTCGGGGTCGACTTCCAACTGCTCTAAAGCCCAATCAGCGAAGATACGGCGCTGTCTATGGTCGTTTATTTTGAGCTCTTGTGTCAGCTGGATCTTGTACGGATGCATGCCCAAATCCAGATGCAAGATTCGGCGAAGTGATGTTTCCGAAAGGCTGAGTTCCTGTGCGCGACGTGAAATTGACTGTCGCGGATTTTCACGCACACTATCGCGCACAGCGGCGACATTCGCGGCAGATCGGACGTTTCGACGACGCGTCGGTGTTGGCTTATTGTTCACCGAACCGGTTGCCTCGAATTTGTTTATCAAACGACGGATAGTCGACTCAGCAGGACGACCAATTGCACCGTAAAATTGGCGGAGCGCGCGGAACGTTGCCCGAACCGATGAATGATTTTCGTAATACATTTTAATGATTTGCACATGTTGCTCGCGGCTGAATTGGTTCATGGTAATTTGTGAAGATACACTGAATAAAAACAACTAGGTTTGACAACTCTACCACAAACAACATGGCCGCCATCAGCTGTTAAAGATCGAGCGCGCTAATTGGCGGACCCTTTATTTAGCCATATCATCTGGAGATAACTCAACCTCGTTGATGAATGGTACAGGCCCAGTTGAATTGCCGCATAATATATTATTTATCTCTCGAAGAACCTGAAGGTCTGGATTTTTCTCTAAAACGTTACTTAATTTTTGCAATGCAATTTTTGCAACATTTCCCGGTGTTAAGATACCTTGACATTATGAAATATTTCAAGACTTTTATACAGTGGTAAGCCTTGAGTCTCTAACTCTTTGATTGCACTTGGCAGAATATTGAAGTGAGTTTTAGAATAGGTTAGTTCAAAAATAATGCTTTGCAACTTAAAATAATACTATTTTTTAATCGTATCTAGTGCCCGGTCGCGGGTTTAGAGGTTAGATTATGTGTGGCGCAGATCACGGGCGCAGATGTGGCGGTAACCATAGACAATTTACTAGTTTGTCCATAAATTTAAAAAAGGATGATAGGTGACGCTAATTAAAAATATATATACCTATTTTGGTTATTTATGGAAAGAAAATTATAGGAAATATGCTAAAAATAGGCCAAATAAGCTAAAACAGACACAAAAACAAACATTTAAGAAAAATAGGCACAAAGGCGCTAAAAAATTGTTTTATTACACATAAAAACATTTTATGAGCATAAAAGCGAAATTGCCTATGATATATCAAACTTTACATCTAGGGAATTGCCTAAAAATCCGGTGTTTATTTATTACTCGATTAACTTTTTTACTCCGCAAGTTTATTACTCCATCGGGTGGCTGTGGCCACTATAGAGAAACGTCATTGCTTGTTGATTGATTTCTTAATTGGTTAATTCTCATAATAATATAAGAGTATTTTAGCATATAATGGCACTTTTATATTAAATTTTTTGAACTAAAATTTTCTAAAAATGCAAAACCAGTATATATAATTAATCACTCAAATTCACTGATTTAATCGAAATATACTAATCGTGTAAGGTACCGTCACTGAACTCGAAAGGGGTCAAAAGTCAAGATTTCTTGAAAATTAAGAAAAATTGTCAAAAAATGCGGTTTACGTCTTGAATTTTTTCCAATGAATTGAACAAAAAATTTGGTTTTTTTTGACGAGCCTTACCAAGTTCCGCCCCCGCAGGGGGCGGCTGTAGGTGCGTTTTAAATTTTTCACTTTTTCCGTAAAAACTCCGTTCCTCTTGGGCGTCGAAACGGGAAATGGTCATTTTCTGTTGTAAAACTGAACAGGCCTTCGACCCGTGTCCGTCTGCCGCTCGCACAAGTCCCACATGGCGTCCTCTAGGTGCCAAAAACAGGAGATCGTTTCTAGCACCTTTGAGGAGCAATTTTGATCCGCGGCTCGATTTTTTTACTGCGTTCTCTTGCCGCGTCGATTTCACGTTTTTTGACGTCATGCGGAAAAGTACGCGACCGTCGGTTCACCCGGTGCCGTTTTTTTCTTAAAAAAAAAAACCGTTTTTTTCTTCACATCTGTGGACGCCGTTCTCTTGATTGAAGAGCGCCGTGTCTCCAAACCGGTTCGTTCGATGCGAGATATTTACCCGCAACCGGCGGTGGAAGAATCTGGTACCTTCGGCATCCTGTTCCCACTCTGGGTCAATTTTAACACAAAAATCGAAAAAACGCGATGTTTTTTTCACCTAATTAGCGGGGATCCCTCTCCCGGGATACCCAACAGTCGGATCGGGACCGGACCGGCACCAATCGATTCGGCATAGTGTCTTTAAGTTTGTTTTGGAGTTTAATTGCGATTGCGTGCCGGATGGCGCCGGGAGGCCCGAAAAACCATGTTTTGCAGAAGTACGCGAGAATCCTCTGGGATTCGCTAAATTAAATAGCAGGGCCTCGCGGTGGTGGTTTCTGAATATAGAACGAAAGGGTCTATAAGGCAATAGGAACGATGCATCGCTCGATCGCATTTGGGGGTCTCGACGCCCGTCCAAACTCGAAACGAATTTTTCAAAATTGAGCAAATTGAAACCTTCAATATTCGGTGAAATGTTTTAGAATTATATTGCTCTTTTCAGGAATTATAGCCCCATGTGTCTACTTTCGAACGACACCAGTCTCGGCGCATTACACCTCCGAGGTCGTTCCGCAGGCCCCAATTCGCGAAGTCACTTTTTTTTCACCTCTTCAAACGGAAACGCTTAAAAGAAAATTTACATTTCCAGTCCAACAACTGCATGCCCGGTGAAAAGGCCAACAGTATGGCGTTTGAATTTCTCAAATCCATCAACGGCTTCGCACTCCAGGTCAAAAATACTACGACCATTGCTTGCCGCTGAATCGCCAATTTACACTTACAGCTGATCATTCTGACACTATTTTCGCTCAGGTGATGTGCAAATGTCATTGTTGAAGTTTATCCGTTTATGATTATTCGTGTGCTTGTGAAAAGATAAAATTAAAGAAAAGAATTTAAATCAAAATTCTGATTTTTCGCTCAATGTTAGGTTGAAATTCAAATAAAATTCAAAGAGGTATCTTGAAATCTCTAAATTGCAGATTTCGGCGACTCTGGCTCTTGATTAGCAACACATAGCAACGTCAACATTTTTTCACAAATTTCTACAAGAAAACGAAGTTTTTTCACTTTTCTTTTAGCAGATTCTTAAAATTCAGACCATTTTACATCAGAAACAGTTGCTTCCCTTCACATTTGAATTCCAAAATTTATTTCATAATCCGCGATATTTACGAGTTTTTTTAAGAATAATTGGAGCTTTTAAATTGAATTTAGATTCCAACGGTACAACACGCGTCTTCCTCGAATGTATATCAACAGAGTTATTGGCGAAAAGCTGTCAGTTTTACCATTTCACTTCGGCAGGAACAGCCATTTCAATATTTATTGACATTTTCGATTCAAATTCGAATACAACTCATCAAGTTCTATTAAAATATGTTGCATGAATTTTCTCCGGCTGATTCGTGATTCGGATAATTTTACATGGGGGACGATGTAAGTTTTTCGGTCATCTGGTGATTTAAAATCCATTTTTCAAACGGTGGGAATTAAGAGTATTCTACAAGAATGGTTGAAAATTACACATTTAATTTTTTGGAATCTAAAGGTGTATTCTAAAGGAATATTCCTCGACTTCCTAGCGGGTATAACAAGAGAGTTTTTGTTGAAAAACGGTCAGTTCTACCACTTGACGGCTGAAGGAAAAGCCATCTCGAAATATATCCGGATTTTCTTTTTAAAATCGAATAGTGCTCATTGAGACCCATTGAAATGTGCTGCATGCAGGTGTATATGTTTCTATTGCATAATATAAACATATATAAAAACATATATAAATTGTATATGTTTCTATTGAAATTTACATATTTGTGGTCGATTGCCTTGACACAGGATTTTTTTAATAAAGAAATACTTGCAAATATATTTTTTTGTTCAATTTTCCGAAGTCTAAGAAACATGCATTTAGCGCTATTTTATAGAGCACATTTTCATCTAAAAGTTGTGTCATTTTCATTTTTCCAGTGCGAACCGTTTTGGCGGAAGAGCCCATTTAAAACCCGTGTAAATTGAGTGACGAAATTCAGAGATTTTTTTTAATTGTTAATTATACATTAATTCAATATTTTTTTCACTATATATGAAACATTAATTAATATGATTTAAACATGCAGTAAAATTAGTTTTAATTAAATTAAGACAATCGTTAAATTCACCATCATCATCTTCCAAATTTTTACAATGTAAGTAAGAATTGAAAAAAATTGAATCTAAGAACAGTTTATTCAAATATCCTTTCATAATATGTATATTAATAAATATTTAACATTTTCTTTTTAGTAATAAACATGAAACTAAAATTTATTCTGATTTTTTTTTCTATTAAATAATTATACAGATATTTAAAATTTGTTTCACTACATATAGAAAATTTATTAAAATGATTTATACATGTATGTTTGGTTTTAATTTAATTAGGGCAATCGTAAAATTCACCTTCATCATCATCTTCTAATTTTTTTACAATAAATTCATTACAATGTAAGTAAGAATTGAAAATAGTATCTAAGAACTGTTTCTTCAAATATCCTTTCACAAAAATTAGGCTGAAACTAACTGATTGTTGAATGTGAAACATAAAAATATTTTGAAGCAGTTTCAACGATAAATTTCCAGCGCTGTATTTCACTACATGTATTTGAGATTTCACTGTATTTGAGACATTTGTAGAGAATTAGCCAATGATATCTTTCAGTTAGTTTTGCAAAATATTTTATCTGGCGGCGGCCGTCGCCCCTCAAACTCGATCATAACAGAAATTAATAAATTCAAATAGCTATAAAATGAAAACTGCAAGAGATATATTGAAATTTCTTTCAGATCTGTATAGATTATACATTTTTCTATTGAAATTGACGTTTTGGTATCTTCGTGGCCGATAGCCTGGACACGTAATTTTTTCTAATAAAGAAATACTTATTGAAAATTTACAAATATATATTTTTTTCAAAGGCTCCGAAGTTGCATGCATTTAGCACTATTTTATATTTTGTCTTTCTTTGAATTTTATATTTTAAGATACCATTTGGTTTTACCATTGGTTTTACCTTGATTAGGTTAGGTTGTCCGCCGCGAAGCGGGAAGATAAATCAAGACAACATACGCGCGGCAGCGCGAACTCTCGGTCCAATGTAGGACAAAGTCGCAAGGACCGTTGGTTTTACCTTGGTTAGATTAGGTTGTCCGCCGCGAAGCGGGAAGATAAGTCAAGACAACATACGCGTGGCAGCGCGAACTCTCGATTCAATATAGGTCAATGTGAAAAAGTTGGGTTAACACCGGTTAGAATAGGTTGCCCGCCGCGAAGCGGGCAGATAAATCAAGAAAACATACGCACAACAGCGCGAACTCTCGATCTAATATAGGACAGTGTTGCAAGGACCGTTGGTTTAACCCCGGTTAGATTAGGTTGCCGCCGCGAAACGGACAGATAAATCAAGAAAACATACGCGCGGCAGCGCGAACTCTCGATTCAATATAAGTCAATGTGAAAAAGGACCGTCGGTTTAACCCCGGTTAGATTAGGTTGCCCGACGCGAAGCGGAGAGATAAATCAAGACTGTGACAAGACAAACCAAGTTCCGCCCCCACAGGGGGCGGCTGTAGGTGCATTTTAATTTTTTTACTTTTTCTTCAAAAACTCCGTTCCTCTTGCGCGTCGAAACGGGAAATTGTCATTTTCTGTTGTAAAACTGAACGGGCCTTCGACAAGAGAAATCGCGTATGTTGCGCGGCAGCGCGAACTCTCGATCCAATATAGGACAATTTGGCAAGGACCTTTGGTTTAACCCCGGTTAGATTAGGTTGCCCGCCGCGAAGCGGGCAGTTAAATGAAGACAACATACGCGCGGAAGCGCGAACTCTCGATCCAATATAGGACAGTTTTGCAAGGAATGTTGGTTTACCCCGGGTAAAATAACAGGACAGATAAATCAAGACAACATACGCGCGGTAGCGCAAGCTTTCGATACAATATAGGACGGTGTTGCAAGGACCGTTGGTTTAACCCCGGTTAGATTAGGTTGCACACCGCTAAGCGGCAGATAAATCAAGACCTTCAAACTCGGACATAACAAAAATTAATAAATTCAAATAACTATAAATTGAAAACTGCAACAGATATTTTCAGATATATATAGATTATAGATTTTTCTATTTAAATTGACGTTTTGGTACCTTTGTGGTCGATAGCCTTGACACAGGATTGTTTTTAACAAAGAAATATTTATTGAAAACTTGCAAATATATTTTTTGTCCAACTTTTCAAAGTCTACCAGACATGCATTTACAGCTTGATCTATAATAAGCTAAAGTGGCAAAGTCTGTTAGCCTGAAAGAAAAGCGAACGAAAAATTAAGACAAACTACAAGCGGTAGCGCGACCCAAGAGATCAAAAATAAGATAAAGATGTAAATCTAAATGTTGGTTTAACCTAGGTTATGCTATTAGGTTAGCAAAGCGCCATAGAAATCCAGACCACATACGCATCCCTCGAAGTCAAACCGGAACTGATACTAATGGATTCAAATAGCAACAACTCGAAAACTGCAATAGATATAATAAAAACTCTTTCAGATCTATTAAGATCATAGATATTTCTATTGAAACAATTTGACCATTTTGGAATTTTCTTGGCCGATAACCTTGACACTGGATTTTTTAAATAAAGAAATACATGAAAATTAAATCAAAGTTGACATTAACGTCAGTTGAGTAATTTATTGGTTATTATTTTTTTTTGGTGGAACTTTTAGTAACATAATTTTGCTAAGTGTTGCTAATTGTCTAAAAGCAAACTTACTATAATTGGAGGAGTGATATTGGAAATCAAGAGTTGCCAACCTTCATAAAAGGAGGTTACTATATATGATGAAGTGAAGTTAATAAGTAAGGCTTGCAATTT
Organism: Phosphuga atrata; assembly: GCA_944588485.1. Classification (NCBI taxonomy): domain Eukaryota; kingdom Metazoa; phylum Arthropoda; class Insecta; order Coleoptera; family Silphidae; genus Phosphuga; species Phosphuga atrata. Next base: position 8,791,873 of record OX155909.1, read on the forward strand.
TGACGAAAAAAAAGACAACAATGTAACTTTAACAAATAGTTGGTGAGAATATGTTTGAGTATGTTGGTAACTCAAAAACACAAGATACCAACTGGATTAAAACAATATGTTGGTTATGTTGAACGTCAAAGTTGACAACATCAATGTTACTTAATCAATTTAAAGGTTATAAAAGTTTTAGTGAGATTTTCAGTAACTTTTTACTCCACAGCTGATTTTCTATCGTCCATGTTGTACACCTTAGGAACTAATATCACATCGTTAGATATAGTAGTAACCTTTTTATGAACGTTGGGAACTTTTCATTTCTAATATCACTCCTTAAATTAAAGTCACTTTGATTTCAGACAATTGGTAACATTATATGATTAAGTAACCACCTCAAAAGTGTTTGATTATATTATTTTACAAACCTGACAGCATTAAAATCATTTGAGACGGATGAATTATTAGTTAATATTCTGTGCAGTAGGAATTGTACATCTTGCAACTCATACAACCTTAGCTGATGCGCTTTCTACAAGAATCGCGCAGCTCGCAATTCTGATTACTCTTTCATATACAAATGTCAAAATTCATTAAACAATTTCACCCTCATCAATTATTCCACCTTTAGCAACTATTCCATTATTTTCAACTCTTCCATCCACAAAAACTATTCCATTCCGAAAAATACGATCCACATGTACTAGTTATTAACTAAAAATATACACTACATAATATATATACTACAATATATATATATATATATATATATATATATATATATATATATATATATATATATATATATATATATATATATATAATATATATATAATATAGACTACAATGTGTTCACAATCTCTAAAACAAAAATTCAGATTTTTTTTCGCTATATGAATCACGTACGTGTACTTAAAAAATGGCGGTAAAGCTGAAAACAGATAAATTTTGTTACGAATAATTATTTTCCATACATCCCACACTAGGCCGGATTTCAAAACGGCTACAAAAATAAAATGCAGTTCCTTTCAATAATAATAAATACTAAACACTAGGTATAAGTTTCACAAATACATTTATTTAACACTTTATCGATTTCGGATTCTTAGGCCTTCTTCAGAAGATTATGTATAAAATACAAAGATGTTACAAGTTTATATATACACTTTTTTATCATCTGTGAGGGAGACGGCATTATTTTATTCATAATGACTTTTTGAAATACATAAGTTTCTATGACACCCGCCTTCACCCATGCCTTCTTTGTGACATGCTCTATGTGCTCTTTATTACTGTATCAAGTCCCAAAGACATACCCCAAATACTTAAATTTACTAACTTCCTCTATTTCAGTACCCTGCCATTCAAACCTTTCTTTCCTATATCGCCCACCCCTTTTAAACCGAATCCATTTTGTTTTACCAACATTCACTCTTAAATCCCTCTTTTCGAAATGCCTACAAAGCCTTTCAATCACGTCCTTCGTCTCACTTGCCGACTTTGCAAATACCACCATGTCATCTGCATATGCCAAGCTCGACAACTTCTTTTTCCCAATCACCACTCCTCCAGCTTGACCGGCCTGTAGAACCTTCTCCACATCCGCCTCATACAGATTGAAGAGCGTAGACCCTTCCTCACCTCAAAATAATCCGATTCCCATTCATTTGCTACTTGCTTGCCCAAACAGTCATCCAATCTCCTCCTGTTCACCGAGTCATATGCGGCTTTCAAATCAATGAAAAGAGCAAAGAGGCATCCCTTTCTTATTTCTTGGTCTATAATGAATCTTAAGGGGTAAGGCCACTGTAACGGCCCAAAAAAAAAGGTTTTTTCACTAATTTTTTGCTCCCGAAATTGAAGGTATTTGAAAAAAAACTTTTAATGGTGTTATCAGGCATACATTAACCTTTATTATAAATTTTTTTAACAGTAAAAAAAAAACAAAATGGCGGTTCCACAGCTATCTTCCCGGGACATGTTTTGCTTCCAGGGCTCCGCGGCACGCAGCACCACTGGTGCACTTTTGAATCTAGAACAAAAAAAAAAAACATTAATCTAGAGGGCTATAGCTAGAGAATGTCGATCGGATTTTAAAAAGTATCAATTTTTGTGGATTTGGCGTGCGTTTGAAAAAAAAAATTGATTTTTGACGAAAAAAACGGCAAGTTTTTTGTTAATAAAAAATCAATAAATAAATTTCTTAAAAATTCCGATCGACATTCTCAAGATAATGTAAATGTTCACATCTGGTTAAAATTTCAAGTAAAAAAAATGAAAATTGTTCGAGTTATGCTGCGTGCCATTTTGAAAAACCATGTTTCGAGAAAAACGCGTTTAAAGTTTTGCGAATAGTTTTTTATTGAAAAAAATTAAAAAAAGAAGTTAAAAAATTTTTTTACCGTTAGTCTGCAATCCCAGCACCATACATTTGTCCTTCGATAGCCAAATTTTCGTCTTCTTCGTCTTTCCTGGTTGATTTTTGGAGCGCGCGCGCACTTTTAGCCGCGTCGCTCAGAGATGTCTCCGCGTGCGTGATGCGTTTGGCGTCGCTTTCGATGCAGAAATTATATAACTGTACACCAATTTCCACCTCCAACATCTTGAATATTTGCAAGACGTTGGTAAGGCCGCCATTGAATATGCAAACAGCGATATCCGTCGCGATATCTAGTACAGTTTTTCCGCTTGAGTATGCTTTGGGGGCCAAACTCCAAACGGTAGCGTTGAAACTTTCGTTATTGTTTTGAGTATAGGCCCCCAAGCAACGCTCCAGCAACTCGTCCCGGCTCAATTCCATGTAGATGGGTTTGATGGCTTGATAAACCTCCTCACTCATTGGCTGATTGTGATGATACGCATCCAAGGCATTTTCTGCATTCGCTTTCTTCCAACTGCACCAATTCTCCGAACATTTTTCGTGCTGAGGCTTTTCATCCGTTGACATTTTGTGAAAAAGGGTTGCCCAGATCTCATTTTTCATATTTTTGATGGAATAGGGATTTCGACGGATTGCTAAGCCGTAATAAATGCTTAGTTCGTCAATCAATTTGGCAGTGAGTTTTCCTCTTCCCCCGAGACCTTTTGTTCCTTTTTTTAAGTTTCTCAATCGAGTTCCCATTCTTTTTTGCACGTGATCTATGCACTCTTTTTTTTTAACATCAACATTTTCATAAGGCTTCGAATCCACGATGCCTTTGAAAGTTTTGGAATCGCCATCTCCGATATAATTGCAGTATTTTATTCCGTATAAATCTTCTGAGCGTTGGAACATTTCGACGACAGCATCGACTTCCATTTTTCCCGATGATCCTTCGTGATTGGCTTGGCATTCATCGGCGTGACTTATTTGCCATTCCTCGAATTCCGTTGTTCCGTTTTTGGACTTCCAGTGCTCGCATGATTTGCAATACTTTGATTTCACTTCGACGTCGATTATTTTTCCAGATGACCAGCCGATCAATGACGTGACTCCAAAAAGCGATGAAAATCCGCGTTTTCGCCATGAGCCATCACCGGAAACCGTTACTCCGTCAGTTTGTCCATTTTTCTGGCTTTCCTCCTTCTCTTCTTGCGCTGCTTTCTTCATGCTTGCATCTCTCACTGCTTTCGTTGCGATTGCTATCGTTTTGACCAATTTATCATAAAATGAATGAAAAATTGGGCGTGGCAAATCCATGAACGCGCAAAATTTTTTGATTCCATGTAATCCTATTCCAATCAGTCGCATTGCAAGCACGATTCTACGATTTATTTCATATGCATTGTGAATGAATTTGGAACTCGGAATATCTACATCGGGACATTTTGGGCAAACGATTACAATTTTGAATCCTAAACCACGAGGACTTCTTTCTCGAAACGCAATGTCAGATCCGCACGTTTTGCACTTTACGTGCTGGGCAATAACGGCAAAAACGGCGCAGAAATTGATGATTATATAGCCGAATTGACTATTAACATCGAATTCCTCGTTGCAGTCCTTCAGTTTTTTCGCCGAAGCACTGACGCCCGGCTCATCACTCTCACGTTCGTATTGATTCAAGGGTCGTTTCTTCCCGCCTGACCGACGCCGCGTTGGATACGAGGTTTTCGTACCTTTTTTTCCAAGATACACTCGAGCACTCATTTCAACTACACGTTCGTAAATTTTACAGTGAAATTGTAAAGAAACCACGAAAAACACGCAAAAATCGTCGCTTATGAAGAATCAATCGCTCTTTACTGTGCGTTTGCTGTCTCTAAACTAACGGAATTTTTCTTGATAATGCTCAAAAGGATCGAAAGGACACGTGGAACATTAATACCGGCGGTTAGGAGCAATGGGGGGGGGGACCTATTGTGTCGTCCCTTTTCGTCATTACCGCAGGTAGTCGTTTCGGAGCAAGTTTTGACACGCTTGGCGGCGACCTTCATTTCCTAAGGACAACAAATTTTTTTTCGCACAGGACCTTTTTTTTCTTATTCTAGAGGGTTTAAACTATTTTTTAAGCCAATAAAAAAAAAAATCGATTTTTCAAAAAATTTACAGTACCCCTTAAGGTCGCCAGGTGTTCCACCGTGCTCCTTCCTTTTCTGAAACCCGCTTGTATTTCCGGCAAAAACTTATTTTCATTGATTTCATTCCTCAAGCGACAATCCAGGATTTTAGCAAATATTTTTCATGAGGAGTTCATCAAAGTTATACCTCTATAATTTTCTAGCGCATCCCTCGTTCCACTCTTAAACACCGGTTGAGTTATCCCCACTTTCCAGCTGACTGGTATCCTTTTGTCTCCCCTCCCTATCCTTCTCAATTCCTCCGTTAACTTCTTACAGATTCCAGGTGCTTCTTTCCACGCTTCATTTCCGAGCCCATCCAAACCTCCCGCTTTTCTTGGCTTTAGGGAATTAATAACATCCTCCACCTCCGTCACTGTGATATCCTCGGCGCGCTCATCCTATAATTATATATAAAACAAATCGAATATCTAAAATTATAGATATTTATTTATCACTAATTCCTCTGATTAGATGTAAAAGAAATCGAATATTCAAATTATGCTAAATAAGTTATTATAATTAGTTGTAAATATTTCTTTATCCCTCTAATTGTATGTAAAACAAAACGAATATACAAATTATAATTAATTATAGGTGTTTCTTTATCAAAAAATGGAATATAAAAATTATATATTTCTTTATCACTATATTTGAATTTAGATATATTAAAGTAAATTTAAATGTATTATTATTATAATTCAATAAAACTATGGATTGAATATTTTATATATTTTTTCGCTATACACCATCTCGCATTTCCGACTGATTTGACGCTGTCATAACTTCTGAACGGCTACCACAGAGACTTCTAGTCTTCACCAATCGATTCAGCGTCCCAAAATTAATCGGAAAACGTATATAATATTCATATTCCCTAGGAAGCTTTCAGTTAAGAAATACCATCGACACACGGGGAGTCTAGACCGCGGAAACGACCAAAGGCGAGAAAATCGATTTTGTCAAATTCGTTATTTTTTGAGTTACAGCAAAATTTAAAAACATTTCTGAAAGCATTTTTGCTGCTGAATAGAGATATGCAAATTATATTTCGCTAGTTATTTCCGTTCACTATCGCCTGCAAGAATTGAACAAATTTTGAAAAAATTTGGCCGCTCGAGTAGAGATCTCGGAAAGTCGTGAATTTCCCGCGGACAATCTTAGTGTATTAATAAGAAAACGACCTTCTGAAAACGATGCCGTAATCCGTTTTTGATTATCTGCAATCGTTTCCGAGACATCTGCTTAGCAAATCGAGATTCGGGTAAATTTAAGTTTGAAATTTCTCGACGAATTATTAAATCTTTCCGGACAATTTATACATCGACTTGTTCGTCTTGTTTGAAACGAAAAAGCACATATTTTTCGAGCGAAATTTTGGTTGAAAAAAATTTTTTTGGAAATTTTTTTCCTGATATTTTTTTGGTTACCCGAAGAAATCGAAGTGCTGAAAACGGTTTTCCAGTTTATTACCATAGAACCCTTGCGTATAGAACGTAGATCTTCTAGAATGGGCAGAATCCCCAAAAAGTTTCCTTCAACAAAATGGTCGGCATGTCGGCCGAGACAAAACGTGCAAAAACTCTTGCTGTGTATCTCAAGTCTCAAGTCCTTCTGCAGGACAGTGCTCGACCACATATCGCACAAATAAGGTTTCTCATACTACAGGGAGGTGATTTGGAAATTATCTGTCACCCACCGTATTTCCGAGACCTTGTACCAACTGACCATCATTCTTCTTGGCTGGAGATATAAAAAACCAAACTTTTAGTTCGAAATACGACATTTCGTATTTAATGACGTAATATATTTTTCTGCTCTAATAATGTATAATATGTTCTAAATAATTATAATGTAGATATAATCCATTGGCTTTAGAATATTGAAAAAAATATTGAAAAGAATTTGAATCTAGCAAGGTTAGTCTTCCAAGTGTTGCACTAGGCAGAGACAGGCTTTCAAAGTCAAAGTAGAATGTAATTTGAAGATCTTTATTTGTGGGTGCTGCACTAACCTTACTTGGCGCATTATTCAAAATTATACTAGTCTTAAAAACACCCGAAACAATAATTGGAAACACAAAATTTGTCGTGCCAAGGAGACCTTATCATTTTATTAAGCCCGGCGAATCAGGAAATATTAATTTTATGAGAATAACATGGTATTCAAAAGGGGCTTAAATGAACAAATTATCACTTGCGAATCAGATATGTTTCCAATAGTTTTTGTTTCTTTATTGCTGTTAGAGTTTCGAATTTTATGACAAGTATATATTAAGAATGTGTCAAGTAAGCAGATATATACAAAAATATGTTGCTAATATACAGATATACCAATATAGTCAAACTGTTTCACAGAATATTATTGACGTATTTAAAAAAAATGGGAATTATACACTGTGAGATTATTTTGTAAACTATAAGAAATACTATAACAAAGTCAAAATAATTTACCATGGCTTTATGGATGGAGTGTGGCACCCTAGCAAAATACGAATCTTCTAATTACACCTCCTTCTTTCAGTTCCTAAAAGCCCATCCCGTACGGAGTATTATACTTGGGGGGGTTTTCCGGTAAGTAAATATTTAATATATTGATTTGTGTAATTTATATTAATGTATTATGACATGCTTTTTTAGGATGTTTGGAAATAACAATATTGTTATAATTTAAAAAAGAATTTCATCTCTATGTCAACGTCAGGAACTCTTTTTCTCCTTCCAATGACACTTAAACTAAATTTGTGCACGGAATTGTTATAGATACTACTACAAGTACCTAGAGTTGAGCATCGCAAATGGGTGTTGAAATCGAATGAAAATTACATAGGTAGCGGTCAGTTTTCGTTACCGATTATTACCATTTATTTCTATGGGCCCTTTGTCCCATAGTTGTTTAGTGGCCTACTCTTGTATGTTACAAGTTGGTTGACAGGACGGTGTACCGTGCTGTGAAGAATTATTTCGTGTGTTTCTCAAACAAATTGCGATGTTCTACCTGTAATGGTAAAATCAGCTAAAGTAAAAGTGAGACGGGACGTAGAATGCGTCTATCACACCGAAACTGAAATATATCAGCAATTACATATGCATCCCATACACTCAACCCGGAACCTGCACCGATAATCCAAAGCAGTCTTCTGCGAGTCAACGGCGTTGAAGAATATCTAAGAAATATAAAAGAGAAAGTAAGAGAAAAATTAAAACGTAGTTGTACCAGACCAGCTAAAATCAGGTCTCAAACGGAGTCTCGTGCGAGCGTTCGGAGTGAGCGGACGTATAAAATCTGGTTTATTCAAAGCTTTGTGTTAAAACCTTTTTTAAGTGAAATTCTGTGTTAATTTATGTGATAAACAGTGTTTTATAATGCCAATCAAATTAAATACTTATCTAAAAAGTGCAGAATTTGAAAATCTCTTCTCAAAGATAATCAAGAAACATGTCAATTACCAACTTAACAGCAATTACCGACTTAACATCAGAAGTGAAAGAACTAAAAGTGATTAAGGAGCAGTTATTATGTGCTACAAGTCCTACTAGAGCAACATCTGTAAATTCATTTCAATAAAATCAAGACGAAAACAAAATAAATGTGTCCATTATCAGCGATAAAGAGTGAAATCATCTATCTGAAGGGGCAAAAAAAATTATACCGCAAAGACAAGGAGTGCGCCTTTACTTTGCGGTATAAATTGTCTGTCAAAATAGTGGAATACGAAAATACAGAGGTTCGGAATACAAAAGAAGATATTGATAATGAAAATTGGGATACACAGAGAAACAAAAAACGAAGAAGCTGGAA